>VZTA01029696.1:139643-185763 GCA_013398855.1 Mohoua ochrocephala
GTTTCAGGCAGGCAGGAAGGTGCTTTACAGGCTGTAAGAGTTCCTTTGTTTTTCCTTTTCTCTCTGAGGGATTGTTTGGGCAGAGCAAAGCTTGGCAAGGTTGGTGTGTAAATATGAGGGGATACCAGCAGGAAATGAAGTTGGATTGTTGGAGAGTGTGCTCATTCCTTTGGCAGCAGGCTGCATGGGAAGCTTGTCACAGCAGGCATCTGAACAGACTGGGGGTGGTCGGACCTGTGGCCTAAAGTCTGGCAGGTCTCAACATTTTCTATGCCGTCAATCCCTACTTCTTTTTTTGTGGCCCAGCAGTTAGCTGAGACCCACAACATGGCCCATTTCACTAGCTGGGGAAAACAGACACTTTATATCCCCCAGTTTCTCCTGCAGCTCCTGCTCTGCTCTAAACTTTGGTCATAAAAGATCTCCTTCCTCTCTTTCACACTGATTGAGCTCCTACTCCTCATATACAAAGCTGCATGTGTCAAGGCTAGAAGCAATTCAAAGCAGAAGAAAGAAGCTGTTGACAATCCTTTACCAAATTCCTTCATTCCAGTAACATAAGTATCTCCTAACAATCCACTCCCTTGTAAACTTTCTGTTGTAGAAACTATATAATATGGTGTATCAGTAGAAAAGGTGGCACTAGACTGAAGATCAAATTTGTCTCTTCCTGGCATTTCCTTTTAAATGACAAGATCTGTAAACCCTCACATCTCAGTGAATTTTTTTGCTTTGTGGGCTCTCCCTGCAGGGTGCTCTCCCTTTACCCTTCTCAGTGTGAAGGGTACGCCAGTACCAACCTGTAATACCCTCTCTCTGATATGTTCTCATTAAGTATCCATTACTGACCACGGATGAACACAAGATACTGGGCTAAGCGTGATGAAAATGGTAGATCTGCTTTTCCTGTGCCTAGATCCAAGGGAAATTTACCTCTTTTCTTTAATAATCCCGGTTACCTGCATTTCCCAGCAGGATCACCGAACACCTGAGATAATGAATTTTACACCGTTTTGAATAGGATGGCAGAATTCACTCGATACCTGAAATATCCACCTGCTTGGGAAGCCCATCTCACTGCCAGCATTGGGTACAGCAGAAGAAAGCAAATCCCACCCTGAATGCATGTTAATGTTTCTGGCTATTACAGAATGGAGAGGATCCTAGAAAAGAAGGAGTCGGCAGCCTCTACTGGAAGATTTTGGCTGCCCTTCTTTTCTCTGGACTTCATCGGTGAGACCTTTCAGCTGCAGAGGCGGGATTTGCACTTAGAGCAAAGGACTATCCCTGCAGGCCATCTCCTCCTTGTTTTTTACTCTTCCGGCCCATTGCTGGGCCGCAGCCAATGCTTCAAGCTCTCCCTTGCCGTTAGATGGCAATGCAGATCCACAGATGCTCTCTCTTCCTCGAGCCTCTGGAAAATGATGGTGCTGCAGCTGGAATGGCTCATAGAGCCTCAAATCTTCTATTTCCACCCATCTCACTTTTGAAGACTGAGGCACCTGAGTTTGTCTCGCCTGAACGAAATGGAGCTCGCTGCCTGGGATGGCAGCTCCTCTGAGTCCTCAGTGGCACAAGCATTCGCTCTCTCTCCATCCAGGCCCTCCTTTGTGCGCAGAGGTTTGGGTATTTTTTGCTCTTCCATCAGTTAATTCATTTGTCTTTTGTTTTGCTGTTTCCACCACCATTTTGTTTTCTTGCTTATTTCTCGGCTTATAGTCAACCCTCTCAGGCGAGTGAGTCATGGGCTGCCTCAGGCCAAACCCCGAGGATACAGACTTCTTCCAAGGGTCATGAATCTCCCATCTGGGAAGTTATAAAGAACTGCAGTGAGAAATAGCTACCACCACAAAATGCTTTCCTCCATATCCATTTTTCAGCTTTTCCATTGTCTGCACTTGACTGGTTCATTTAACATGTGCATTACCAGGGTTTTTTTCCTTCACATTGCCTTTTTCACCAGAAACTGTCACCAACTCACATCCAACTTTTGCTTAGAAAACTTGCAGGTTCATTTGTGTTCCAAAACCAGGCAGGTTTGCTCCTTCAAAACTGAATAGAAATACCTTTTTTTTTTTTCTTTTTCCTGGAGCCCGTTTGAAGTTCAATTCCATGCCAAACAGTCCACCAACTCACGGTAGTGCAATGTTTTTGCTGGGCAGCTGGCCAGGGCAGTTGTAGGGCTTTTTGGAATCTGATTTGGATACTTGCAGCAGGATCTGCTTTACTTGGTGACTTCAGCTGTGTTAGTGGCAGAAATCCTCATTTGTAGCAGAAAGAATGAAAGTACCATCTTTTAAAAAAAATCGGTTGTACCGGTGGAGCAGATGGAGAGCTCCTGACTGCGGCTTAGAACAGGGCAGGAAGATGTTGACGCTTTCCCCCATGCCAGGCAAGGATGGGAGGTTGGATCTCCCCCTGACACTCATACCTCCCATATACATTAAAGTAAGCACCTTCCAGCTTTTCTGGATTTAAAATGTCTAAACAAGGAGGATTTTGCCTTAATCCCCAGGAGAAGTGCTCCTCTATCACAGAAAGGCTCTTTTTTCCTGGTGCACAAGAAGTTAATAGTGTTCCTAAGCCCTCTTGCAGATGTGAGCAGTGTGCTGCAGATAAGTTATATCAGGAGAAAGCGGTATCACTTGGGCTTACATATTTTGTGCTTATCCGTTGCACTCTAAAAAGCTGTTGCATTTAATTACTCATTTCTCAAAGCATTTATTAATCATTTATTAGCTCTTTGTTCATTTGCTGTAGATGTAACTTGACATATAAAGTGAGCCCAGTCATTTCATAACCAAGCACATCTCAGGAGGAGTGAAGCACTGAGTGATGGGAAAAGCCTTACTCATCTTGGCACGTGGTGGTGAAGCTCTAGCTGGGGCCTCTGGTACTTTAGAAATATAAATACCAGTGCCTTAAGCTGCCCCATCACCTGAGATATCTGGGGCACCTGAGATATCTAGGCGACAGCTGCATATTGGACTGGAGATTTATAACTTTGTTTTATCACTGTTAAGCCTGCACAGCCATTCACTCTCTATGAATGAGCCTTTCCCAGCCTTCTGCTCCCCAGCACCTAGTGTGGGTGTCAGAGTTCACAATGCTGCAGCCTTCCCTCTGCACCTTCAGTTAATGGAGCAGGAGAACAGCGTTTGGGTTGAGAATGTGCCCACCGGCTGAATTGAGTATTTAGGGGAGTCTCACAAAAAGCCCCTCTTTAGTACCCAGTGTTGTAGAACTGCAGGTGTAAAGTCTGGCCAACCTGACCAGGGTGGTCACCTCTCATGCTTCACCCCTTGCTCTCTCTCTGCTCCCAAACACAAAGTCACCCCAAAGAAACATCAGAGGAAAATCCTTAGTGTTCAGCACTACTGACCACGGGTCCTGGGATCAGAGAGCCTCAGGGAACAGCAAAGGGTCTGCCTTGGCAGAATGACAGCAGCGGCTGAGTGGTTTCCTCAAAGATTTACAGGCTCTGCCAGGGGAATCAGGGTCAGATTTCCCCCAGATGTTTCAGTTTCCCTATGATTGCTACCAGCAAATAAAGAAACCTTTATTTCCTGGTGGCAAGAAACCTTTATTTTCTTATCGAGCAGCATCCCACTTCTCTGTTGCCCTTTTCAAGGAGAGCAGCACAGCAAACAGCAAAACAGCCACTGTCAAACAACCAACCCCACCAAAAACCCACCCGCCTAAGAAATGAATGTCTCTATTCTGTCATTATGAGAAGAAATTATAAGGCCCAAGATCATCTCAACCAGCTTGAGACATCTTAACAAAGCACCTAATTTAGGCAGGTGTTTCTCTTTTGCTCTAGTCAATGGTGTAAGGAAGCTCTGAGAACAGAAGAGGAGACATTTTATAAATGCTGTTGCTTTATTTCTTCTCTCTGTAAAAAAACTCACAGCCCACCTGGGTTTTACATTGCTTTTTCAGGCTTTCCTAATGAATGTCTCTGAATATTTGCATGTCTTTTGTTTGCCCTCAATATGGGGAAAAGCTTAAGTCAACAAGTTTTTATGTGATTTGTAAATAATGCCAGAGTGACACTTTATTACAGATTCCCAGAACTCCGACTCCATGTCTTATCCTCCAGATATGATGTGCCAGAGACATCACCAGAGACAGGCTGCCAGGTGCAGGGCAGGGGACAGAAATTAAAATAATTTTGAGGAAAGACCATCTAGAACTTTACCCTGTACCTCTGTTTAGCCCACAAAGCGTCAGGAGCTGGTGAAATAATTGCTTTGGACAGATAATAAAACATCCTCCAGCAAAACTAAGGTATTTAATATACTGCTCAAGTCAATTTCCCTTATTTCTGCTGTCCTCTTGCTTTTAATAGTGGTTTAATGAAAAATTCAGAATTAATTGAAACTGGCATTAGACATTCACGTGTTCCAGGGAGGATTTCATTGCTTCAGTATTTCATAAGCTGACTTCACTGCTATGCTTCTCCTTATCCTGCTTTCATAGGCTAGGATATCATCCCTTTTCATAAAATGAAGGGTCCCAATGTGGGCAGATGGGGGTACACGAGGAAAGTTTGCAACCACATCATAGGCAAAGAAATAAAAATAATAGCTGTTTTCTTCCCACCACCATCCCCCCTTTCTGTATAATGATTTGCATCTGAGCCTTGATGGGAAAGAGCTGTCCTAAAAATAAACAGGATCTGTCTGAAAGGTGTCTGAGGGAGGTATTTGGCAACCGTCAGGCTGTCACGTATGCTAGAAGGATGGAGCTGATGGACTCACTGACACCAGACAGGCTCTGCTGAAATGAGAATGCCTTATGCTCCCCTTGGCACTCACTGGGTAAATTCTGTTGGCCAGAGCCATCAGACCACGGTGTGTCTGGGGCCTCTTCCAGGTCTGGCTGCCGTCAATAAGAGTCTGCCCTTGGATGGCTCTGGGAATTGGATCAGACCCTTGCTTTACCCCTGAGATTCTGGCTTTACACCAGGGATGAAGTTTGACTTCCTAAATGAATGTCACCCCAATGGAGAAAGAATCACCAGGCCCTGGGCTTGAGGGTTTTTGCAGGTCTCTGAAAATGAGACCTCTCGCTGAGGTACCCGGATATGGGGACCAGAGCCTGACCTTTTGCCTTTTCTTGGTTATAACGGCTTTATCCCTCAGTTTCTCCATCTCTAATAGGGGTGGTGCCAAGATTATTGGCATGTTTGTAGACCCGAGCATTCTTAAATGCTCCCAAACCATGACTGTGTTAAAAGCAGTTCCTGTTTCCCACAAGATGCTTAATGAACATGTGTTACACCATACTGCAGTCATGAGGTGAGTAAATAGAAACACGAAGGCATGACATGACTCATCTCAAGCCTTTGCAGCAACTCAGTGGCAGAACAAGGACCCAAGAATCCCAGACCCCACCAAAACAATCATACCCAAGCTGAAAAGAAAATGTTGTGAGTGGAAGCTTCAGTTCTTCTCAACTGCACAGGGAAATCTCCACTGCCTGTGGTGTAACTGAAGATATTTGCTGCTGCTCTTGGCAGAGACATAATGTGCTGCCTAGGGAAAAGGGAGGTGTGGAAGAAAGGTGGAAACCTCCTTGTTCCCCCATGAGAGAGTGGACACTTCTCTTGGTCTCAGTGGGAGCTGACTGCTGCCATGTCTGAAAATCAGACTGTTTTGTTATCTGCTAGGCAAGAGCAACTCCTTTTTCGTGAAGAGCAGACCCTGAACTCAACCGTCTTGCAGTACTTTGGTCTGAAAATACTGGTCTATGTTAAGAAGAATGGACGAGGGAATTAAGGCCTGTAATATGGGCTGCAGAAAAGTTACCTACAAGATAAGAGGGTGACTTGATCTTTTTGAGCAAAAGAGAAATAAAGGCTTCCTTATCTTCAGGGTGTTTGCTCCGAAGTATCACCTTGTGACTGCCAGAGTCTGCCTTGCAGGATCAGTCAATTACAGCCTGTGGCTGACATCAACTCCTTCCTTTCAGAGGTGGCATTGTATTTCCCAAAGTACGGCTGGTTCCTCTTGGCACTTCAAGGCCTCTGTGCCACCTGTTTGCCTGCTGTGCCTGCAACCCCATGGTGCTGATCCCACTCACGTGTTGAGCAGGATACGATTAGCCCTGCAATTAGACAGCGATCTGAAAGGAAGAGGAAATCAAGACGATGAACCAGCAAGGAGCACGTGTGAGTCAATATCAGATATCTGAGGGTATGATGAGGAGTGAGTGAGTCCTACCACTTCTGGAGGGTCCCAGATTGTTTGTGAACAACTGTGCAGATCTCCTGGGGGAATCTGCACTGCAGTGATGAGGGGTGCTCGCACAGCCAGGCTCTGTCTCATCAGGGTGCTCTGGCTCTCCTCTGTGAGGAATTTGTCACTATGCAGCTGTACTTTTCTTCATTAAAGTGGCCATGTTAAATAGCTGCGAGGTTGCTAAATGCCTACTTTGCTAACTGATCTTCTCCCCAGCTGGCAGCTTTTTAGAGCAGGACACATGAGGTTGCTAAACCCATTCATTTCTCACATGCGCCCACCTTTCTAATGTCTGTGGAGATCCGGCTTTAAAAGTCCTCTGCGAGCCATTGGAATGAAGAGCACTTCATGAAGACATTGTAATTATTATGGGATTTAGGGGTGTGTGGAAATGATTCATGGAGATGTTTCCCAGCCAGCAGGCTCATGGAGCCAGGTGAGCTCTTCCCTGGAATGTGAAGCATGCAGCGTGGCAACTGGGAGGAACAGGTTTGGCAGGACATTTTAAGTTGTTCGCTGCAGACAGCCTCTTCAGAGCCACATCCCTGCTTTGCTGATCTCCCAGCTGGATGCTCCGCTCTGCCACGCTGGCCCTGCTGCGCTGGAAAGGATGGACACGCTGCGCAGGAGCCTTTCTCGATGGAAGAGGTACCACATTAAGGTGCACCTGGCTGATGAGGACCTGATGATGCCCCTGACAGTCAGGCCCAGGGACACGGTGATGGACCTACGGGCTCTCTTGGTACGGGAGGGCATCACTTCCTGGAAGAAGACATTTTATTACAACTCCAGGCAGCTCGAGGAGCACGAGACTCTCAAAGAAGCCAATATCCAGAATGGTTCTGTCCTCCTCCTTGTCAGCAATAAAAGGTAGGCAAGGAACTCGTCTGCCATGGGGGCGGTGCAAAGGAAGGGGAATGCTCGGTGTGTCTCAGCCCCTTGGGACACTTTCTTATCGGGGTTTGCAGAATGCAGACCGGGAACTCAAATCCTGCCATTTCCAGCAGGATTGAGATTCCAGGCTCTTCATATCCAGACATGCTGTGCTGTGAAATAAGCAGGTCAGAGGAGGAAATCTTGGTTGCTGCTGCCCGTCCTGTCTCTGGTCAGGTCTCGTTTTCCTGGATATGTGGCCACGCACAGAGGGAGAGACACGACAAGAGAAAGGGCAGGGGAGATTGTGCGACACGGGAGAGCGTTCTGGGAACCTCTCACTTGTCTTTTTCTGTCGCGCCTGTGTCTCCCCACTTCTTTGTAGTAAATACTTTCTGCAGGTTTTTGGGGGTGGCACAGTCTTACTGTGACAGAGAAGAGCTGCGAGCCGCCAGCTTCCAGCAAAGCACGAGGAGTGCTGGACAGGGGTGGCAAGAGGCTGCAGCTACCCAAAATGTGTCTGAATCACAGCAGGAAGTACAGTCGAGACTAGAGACTCCCAGGGGAGCCAGTGCACGGGAGATCAATCACGGCAAGCACTATGTTCCAGCGGGGATGAAAGCTGAGATAATGGACCTGGGACTCACTGGCCCACAGGACAGTTTCGATTCAGTGTGGTGAATTTATGCCCACCTGCGCTGTCTTTCCTAATGCCTGGTTGTTGCTGCCAGCATGATTAATTCTGTGAAGCATTTTGGGGATACTGGTAGAAGAGGTATGTTGTGGGTATGTTGCGTCTAATTCATCTTCCTAAATCCTGAGCCCTCTGAGTTATGTGTCTATGCTGATCAAAGTTTCCTCTGCAGAAAAACCTGCACTAAAGACTTCAGTTCCTGATTATATCCCACATACTGGAATGGTCCTATTTTCCAGTCCAGAGGCAGCTTGAAATCTCACACAAAGAAGATTTAATAAAGCATTTCCTTTCAGAGCTCAGCCAGACACAAGAGATTTCACATCACTCAGCTAACTGCAAACCCCAAGTCATCCATGGCCCCTTTCTCCAACATCTCATTTCAGTTCTCTGATTAACTTGGCTCAGGTCCTCCTTTTCACCTTGTTTTTAATGGCAGAAGCACTTCTATTTGTTGTTGTTTCCAGTATTTATTTTCCTAATTTTTACAGTCTGAATTTTTGAGATTAAAAAAAGGATTTGGAGGGTCTGAGTTGATGGAGTGGACATACTGATGCTTGTTTGGTAGATGCCTGGTTTCCACAGTGTGCTGTGCACCTTCCCACATGCTGCAAAATCAGGGTGTAACTGCAGCATGCAAAACTCACCAGGAGATCCTGCCCCCGTGTGCGGAGTTCAGAGGGCCCAGCTGAAGGCACTGGCCAGTTTTGAAAACCTAGAGCCTCTTGCTCAAAGTCCCAGCTCAGTTTTTGTGAGTACATGAAAAAGGGAGTGGGATTTCTAATATTTTTTTCCTTGGACTTCCTGGAAATCTTCCTGGTTCCTAAACGAGCACCTTTGGCCAATCTCCTATTGCTTTTTCCAGGGCTGGGTGCAGTGTGGGGAGTGTCCAGTCTCTACCTGAAGTCACGTCTCCTTGATTTTTTTGACATAAAGGATTATTGGGTTGTGCCAACCTCAGCCACTCCCAAAGGGTTTTCTGTGGCATGTAAATGCCCAGGTATTGGGGACCCATTTCTCTAAAGGTTCATGGGGTCACTGAGCTATGGTAGAAGAGTTCCCTTAGATATTTCTGAGGTGTGCTCGCATGTGGCTAAGGCAGTCACCGCCCTGCGTGGGACAGTCCGGGGCTGAGAGCAGGTTGCGACTCAGCACCTTGCCAGGTCTTCAGCACAGAGAGGATTTGAGAGGATTTTAGGTGCCCGTCTCTCGCTGACACTGGGACTTTGGAAATACGGAGCGGGAGAAGGCTGCATTGTAACTGAGATTACAGTACCAATCTGAGTCTTAAGATTACTCAGGTAGATCTTTAGGTATTATAAATCCATGTTGCACCAATAGTGTCTTTGGAAATACACTGGTCTGTATCAGCTGGGCAACAGTGAATAACCACAGGGACTATAACAAGAGTAGCCCATGCAGTGTTGGGACTGTCTAGGAGCCACAGGAGCAGAGGGGATAGAGAAAACACGGTGCTGCATTTGGACAGCAGTCCTGAGGATTTAAGAGTTGGTTTTAGTGTTTCACCAACTCAGTGAAGCATGGACCCTCCCCATCAAAGGCAAGTATCTACTTCTTCAGTTCTCCCTGAAAATCTTGGTGTCTCCTACTTACTCTTTTGTACTGAGGTACCAGCCAAACAGAGCGATATTAATTCCAAAAGTGGAGTTGCTGTGATTGCCAGGGTCTGCAGCTCAGTGTCATGCCTATAAATATTAATGGTCACTCTGCATGCTGTGTGTTCCTACAATGGGCTCACGGGACCGTTTTCTTTGAACCAGAGAAAACATGAAAATGACCCTATTTTTCATCCTTCCCTCCCTGCTTAATGCCTTTGTAGATAATTGGCATTTAGCAAAGGCCAATTCAGCATTTCCACTTCTTGCTGGTATTTTCTGGGGTTTGTAACTTAGTCATAAAAATTCACTTAAGGCAGCAGCTTGGCAGGAAAGAGATCAGCATACCAGCTAATGCTGAAAATTTATTTAGACGTTAATGTTTAAAAGTTCGAGCAAGCCATTTTGGAGATCAGTCAACATGACCTCTCACCCTGGGAAAACACATGGGCTGGCCAGAACTGCGAATATCACATCCACCTAGGATGTAATTCCCCTTTGTGCAGTGCCTGTTAATCACATTACTGCTGTGCTGACTGAAATTGCAATCCTGTTGCAGTAGAGGCTGAGCAAAGCACTGGCTGCAAAACAGTTTCTGCCCTAGAGAGCGACATATTACAATAACATGGTTTGCCAGTGGGTAAAACAAGCAAAGCAAGAGTTGAAATGGAAATGAACAAGCCGAGAAATGCCCCAGCTTGGTGGCCATGGGCCAGCATGGGGTGTTCAAGCCATCAGTGCCCAACAAGAGACCACCAGTGGGTCTTGGCATGAGCAGAACAGCCACCCAGCACAGATGCAAAAGCATCCACGGGCATGCAATAGGCTGTCCCAAACGCCCAAGGCATGATCAGTCCTGGCACTGTGGGCCACGCCACGGCAGAACCCGTTTGGCTCGCTCTGGAGGCAGCGCAGGGCCCCAGAGCCAGGGAGCCGCTCAGCTGGTCGGGTGGTGATGTGGGAGTTCCTGAAACCGGCACGACTCTTCCCGAATTTTGACTGCTGCAGCAAGTCGCCCGGAAGCTCTTTGCTGGCTGCATGCTGTGGAGCACCAATCGACAAGGCCACCCATGGGGCAGTGAGCAGCAGTGCTGGATAGGGGGCATGTGGAATGAGCTGCTCCTTGCCGATCATTTGTTGGCTGCGTTTTGATGTTTGATGGGAGATGGAGGAATATTGCCTTGAACTGGTGAATCCACTAAACCCATGAGCTATTTCAAACAGCGGATGTCAATGGGTGATCCAGAGCAATACCTAGATATGTCCAGTGTGCCTGTCACTGCCTGTTCCTAGGGATGTACAGCTCCAGCTGGATCTGTGTGTGGTATAAGCACAAGCACATTGACAGAGCCTTTGCTCTTGGTTCCAGGCTCCTCTCCTGCGCAGTCTCCTCTAGCAGTCACCCAGGCAAGGTCTGTGCTAATAAATCGAGCAGTGCCTGGACTTCTCTCTATTACAATGCTGGAGTATTGCACTGCAATTTTTGGCTCAGTTCAGGTGCATTTCAGGAGCCAGCATGGGCCAGGGACTGCTCCTTATGGGATGCCAGGATGTGCCCACGCAGGTTTGGAGAGTAAGAATTTAATAGGAAAACCTTGGCCATTCTGTGCCAGCTGTCCTCTAAATGCAGGAGAAAGTCCCAGGCACATTTGATTTACTGGCACAGACTCAGCCACAGGACGTGGGTCCCCTCAGCCTTTTGGAAGCTGAGGTTCATTGAGGCCAGGCGGCTTTTATCATCATGTATGCCTTGCCTGGAGAATGCAGTTCAGGAAGTCATTGGTGAATAGGTTAAATAAAGTAGATGCCAGCACTGAGTTCAGCAGAAGTCTATTATCTGGAATCTATTGGTGTTGATTTTCTGGCCTGGAGCCACCTGAAAGCATCTATCTCAGGGCATTAGCTCAGTTACCATAACAACTCATCTAGGAACAACTCCTGACAGCTCCAAGAGCACACAAGGTCCCATGTGGTATCGTAGCCACTCTTAGGTCAAAATAAGCATGTCCAGGTTTCTCCCTCTCCTGCAATCCAGCCTCAGTGTCCCTTGTGAGTGCCAGTCCTTATAGAAGCTTTGACATGCTTGGGAACCTGTTTTCTTCTTCAGAGGCTGTTCAGTCTAGTTTTCCAAAGGTCCATCCACTCAAGGATGGCTATTTTACCTCCTGCCAGAACAACAAACCCATCCATCCTCAGGGAGCCTGTTGCATTCCCTTATTGACATTCAGTTTACAGTCTGATTTTTTGGAATCGTAAATGAAAACTATGACTGAGCCACTTGCACAAGGTCCAGTTTAGCTGATGCTAAACTCCTGCCTACGTTTGACTCTGTGATGGTGTAAGGACCAATGACAGACACTCGGCAGTGGCTCACTCCACACTTACATCACTATCCTATCACCCCTGCTCACTGTCACCAGAATTGCCTGGGAAGCAGTCACCAAGCACAGCAGGTGATGTTGGACCTCTAGAAACCAAAAAAAAGTAATGGGGTCTACACAGTTTGACCCTGAAAGCTCAGACCTGAAATAAGTTCTTTACTCTGAGTTTCAGTGTGGTTTTGTGATGCCTGCTCTTTGCACTGACCCTCCCACTCCGGGGGTTGCTCGGCAATTACTCCTCAGCATGGAGGGGAGACTTTTCACCCCCATCCAACTTCTACAGCCTTGCCCTGTTAAGCTGAGGCCTAGCAGCAGGCTCCGAGGCATCTCACAGTAGGATAACGATCCTTTAAATAGCACTGGGAGTCTCTCTTCTCAGGGAGAACTAATTAAGTTCTTCAGTACATGCTTAGACGTATGCTGACCTGGTATGGCCTTAACAGGCCCGCTTCCACCTACCGGATAAATAATACTGGCTTAAAAATATCCTCCTAGAGATGTGTTACTGAGGCAACAGCCAGGTGGGGGGCTGACTACATCTCAGTGGCTGAAGGTAGTATTTATGCGTATTACTCATGGGCCAAGCTCTCTGCTGGTGTACTCAGTTAAGTGATTTTTAAGTTCTGAAAGCACTGGTGCAGTTACCTCTGCTGACACCTCACAGCGCACAGGCCAGACAGTGACACCTGTATTTAGCTCATTTACTTAGTGTTCAGCCCAAGAAGCTCATTTAACAAAAACACAGGGTTGCATCGATAGAGAATGTGGTCCATAGGATCTGAATTCCTCCCTGTGCAGTTGCATGGGATTGCAGTAGATGAAATGGAGCTAATATGTCCCCTGGGGGTCTGTCTTGGCTCTAGGCAAAGAATTAATGAATGGGAAGTGCATCCTAAACTAGGTTTCTTTCTGGTGTGATATGGCCCAGCTTCCTGGACTTCTCTGTAGTTGTGCTGATTTATATCAGGTGAGGATTTTGCCTAGTTGGGATAAATCCCCTTTCCTGCGTCATAGTGTTTTATGGGACAGATGTGCTACGGGGGGGGGGGGGCTCACAGAAAATCCCCTTGGCTGTCAAAATCCCCTGAAATTTCAAGTGAAGAAGGAAGTGCTGAAATAGGAATCCTGTTCTGGGTTTTACAGAAAACCCAACCAGTGACTGATATCAGCCTCACTAGACTGGTCTTTTGCTAGAACACAACAAAAAACTCCCACCCCATAGACTTTGAGATTCTCTAAGACCTGATGAAATATTTGCAGCACAGGCTCAGTTTCCTGTCATAAATTGCAAACAGCAATTCACAGGAGTCAAAAGACTCAGCCCTGCTCTTACTGGCTCATCCAGGTAGGGTGGCTGCCTGGTAGAGTTGCTGTGGGCCATGAGAATCTTAGTTGCAGTCCAAGGTGGGATGACGAGCTCTCCAAGCAAATTCCAGCCCTGAAGAGGTTCCCCTACAAACTTGGCAGAGCTTTAGGCTCTGTTCTGGAGACCCCAGGGGGTAGCCCTGGGTGATTTCTAAGAGTTTTCGGAAGAGTAACTTAAAAAATAATTCTACTTTTGCTAAGTTTAGGCCTTCTATGGAGGGTCTGTACCCCTGTCAGAAAATGCTGATGGACCCACAACCCCAGAAAGCCACCAGTTAGTGCTAATGCCTGAGGGTGAATGTGTTGCGAGCAATTCAAGCTCTGTCTTACTGCAAACAGTCTCAAAGTGCTCCTAAAGCTACAGACTGCCCTTGTTCTAAGATGAAAAATGGATTTCCAGGAGCAGGCACTAAAGAGGAAGAGCCTTGCTTATGAGAAAAAGGCTTCCAGACAGTTGTGGATTATCTGAAGGAGGGTAAAGGCATCTTCTGTGGAAGGATAAACAGGTTCGAAACCCTGCAAGTGGCTTATCCTGAGTTATATAGTGTGACCAAAGAACAAAACCAGTCAGAGGATGAGGTTTGCGTTCTCCACATGTCAGGGTCAGCGCCTGCTTGGTCAAATGCCATTTTTGATTGCATCTCTATAGTGCTCCAAGTATTTGCCTCTTTCTTATTCAGATAATGCCAAAGAGCACAGCCAAAGCCATGAGAGACGGGGAGTGTGACAAGGGCTGAAGGGAAGCAGATGGAAGAGAGCTTGCCCATGGAAAGGCAGCCTGGCCACCAGTGTTGGTAAGTCCCTCCCTGCATGCCAGCTCAAGGACTGTTCAGAAAGCAACTCCAAGTGTTTTCAGCATGGTGCCCATGAATAATTAACCCAAACAAAACAACAAATAGTGTTTCCTCATCAGCGTGCCATGTGGTCCCAGCTGCCAACGGAGGAGCGTGGTAAGACTGACTCAGCTCCTGAGAGTAATGAATCAGTGAAACGCCCAGGAAAGGGGATTTCTGCCTGGGCGATGCAGCGAGAAGGAGCTGAGGTGAACTTTGCTTAGGGCCCTAGATGGGGACATGGGACATCTGAGCCTCCTTCTGACTCGTTCTCAGGATTCTGCAGTAAGTTGCTGGTCTTGGCTTTTGTTTTCCTACATGTTAGTGTGAGATAATTATTTTTCCCTTTCGCCCTGTCCATCTAGCTGTAAATGACTCAGGTTAGGGACTGTCTGGGCTCAGAACACTTTCTATACAGTGGAGCCCCATTTCCAGGTTACAGGCTCTGTACAGCAAATAAGTGTTAAGTGCACTAGAGACAGTCCTGGAGCTTGGCAGCCTCTGTGTATCCAAAAGACAGGGACTGGTTGGTCTTTGTGACAGCAACCACCTCACCTGATCTCAGGGACCCATAGTTACACCAAAACTGCCTCATTTTTGAGCCAAGGTTTATAAAGCAATGAGCCTCCTTGTGTTCTTCTTCCATCTGCGGCTGGTCCCCCGCTTTGCCACGCTCCAATAACTTCTGAACCAGCTGACCTGATTCAACCCAATTTGATGGAAAGAGAGAGGTCTCACAGACCCAAGATTCCTGCAATTTTCATGAACAAACAGCAGCTGGATAGAAGAGAGACATTTAAGTTAATATCCTACTGAAGGAAAGGTAATTACACCTCTTGCTCCCTGCCTATTTTGGAATGTGGCAGCCAAGTGACCAGCTGGCATTTAGATATGACTGGTCAATCAGTTCCTGCCCAGCTTCAAGCCAGGCCCTGCACTTGCTACCCCTTCCCTGCGAAGCAAGAAGCTGCTGTAACAGCCAAGGATTTTGCTGGGAAGGTCTGGAGGGCATCAGGTGCCCTGAGGATATTGCAGTAAGCTGGGAGCACCAAGAAAGGAAGAAATAAAAAGCAGTTGTAATACACAAATCAGAGGAAGAACAGGTTTCACCAGTTCCTTACTCACAGAACAACTTGATTTTTAGGTTCAAACTTATTTTCAGGAAAAAAAATGGATGTTTCACTAATCTCTACAGTACTTTCCCCGGAAAATTCCAATGACTGGCAACTGTCTTACCAAACACCCCAAATCTGCATTTGCTGGTTTTTTGGCCACAAGAAAACATTTGACTCTTTTTTTCCAACACAAGCATTTGACAAAATGCTTTGGAAAATAGAATTTTTCATTTTCTTTTTCCCAAAGAACAAAAGTATTCCCCCAAGTACATACTTAGGCTTTGCACAGAAAGAGATTCTAAGACAAAAACGTGAACATAGTCACAGCTGAACATCTTTCAGTCCAAGCAACTGGGATGGACAAAGAGTGGGATGAGACTAAGTGTGGGAAGAAGGAATGTGACTTTTCCAAGGTCAACCAACAAGGCAGGCGCTTGTGGAGAGCTGGTGCTGTTGGGTCAGCAGTTCTGCCACTTGACCATGCGGCGCCTCTGCATGTCTGTCTATCCTGAAATAATGAATTTCTTGGAGCAGAGCCAGTACTTTCCCGAGTGCTTGGAAAGTGCCTCACACAGCCCTGGGTGTAGTCATAAATAATAATTAAAATGATAATAATAATATTAAAGTGGATGCGTGCCACTGGAGATGGGACACACTGAGCAACAGAGTCCTAAATCTATGCCCCTCGTCTAGTAAAAGGTACAGTTTTCTTCACAAAGCCTGGGAGACATGATTTGCTTCTCTGGACTTGATAATCACAGTCTTGTGCTCTGCAAAAGGCAAACTGACCTGAGCTGAATTAGGTCCAGTATCTACTCTAACACCTCCTGCCCGTAGCTGGCAGCTCTGGTCAGCTCTGGAAGGCTTTTTGCAGCTCAGGGGGATATCTGGAAAGACTAAATTAACCGTGGTGGTGTGGGGAGCTGCCTGGACTAATGTTTTTTTCAGAGATAGGCTTTGATTGACACTTCAAATCTGCCTGACAATCTCTTATTCTAAGCGCAGTTGCTGCCTTTCTTCAGAGCAGGAAGAGCTGGTTTGGTTGCTGTCCTTCAAATGACGCATCTTATCACATGGGAAAAAGTAGGATAAAACCCACAAACCACCTAGAAAGAGCCAGAGGACCAGCATAAAAAGAGGTAAAACTAACTGGATCTATTTGAGATATTTCTGGTTTTTTCCTCTATGCCACAATCCAATGCAAGACACTTGAGAACAGGGGCTGTGCTCTGAGGAACAAGAACTGACTGGTTTTTTTCTTTGTTTGCTTGTTTATTGTGTTGTTGTTTCCTGCAAGAGATTTGTTTAATGCTTTGCTAATAGAACTGTGCAACTCTCTAGTGATGAGAGAATCATGGAATACCCTGAGCTGGAAGGGACCCACAGGGATCATCCAGTCCAGCTCCTGGCCCCGCACAGACACCCCGACAATCCCACCCCGTGCGTTCCTGGGAGCGTTGTCCAAATGCTCCTGGAGCTCTGGCAGCCTTGGGGCTGGGACCGTTCCCCGGGGAGCCTGGGCAGTGCCCCACCATCCTCTGGGGGGAGAAACTTTCCCCAACATCCAATCTAAACCCCCTGACACAGCTCCAGCTGTTCCCTAACATTTCCAGTCCCACTACTGGGAAGACAGGGGGATAACCTCTTTTACTCACTTGTTTTACACCGCCTCTTCTACTTGTCCTCCCCATGCCGCCTATTACTCCTAATGTCCTTAATGCTTGCTCAATGGTGGGATCACACCACTCTGCTGCTCTCAGAACAGATGGAAGCCACTTTTCATAGTGTAATTTAGACATTAGGGTTTACCTGAGTCTGGCCAAGAAGGTCAGATCACCAAATGGACAGAGGGATGCTTCGAATCCCCTTCTGGACATGCCTAGGTGGAAAAATAAGTCTTTTATTTGAGACATCCTGTCTCTCCTTATATTTCTAGGTCCTTCAAAACCAGCCAGCGTCTTCAGGGTTTTGCCTTTCTGCAAAAGGCGAACTGACCTGAGCTGGATTAGAGCCAGGATCTACTCTAACACCTCCTGCCTGTAGCTGGCAGCTCTGGTCAGCTCTGGAAGGCTTTTTGCAGCTCAGGGGGATATCTGGAAAGACTAAATTAACCGTGGTGGTGTGGGGAGTTCCCTGGATACCAGAAAAGATGCTGAGAGTAAGAACCACTGTGAAATGGATGTTTCCCTTGTTCTCTGTGAACACAGGTGTGGACAAGACCAAGGACCAGCATTGGAAGGTGTGTTAGGTCCTGAGTGTGTTGCAAGATGGAGAAGTTTGCAACTCCACAATGCTGCTCTGTGGATGGGACTGCTGCTTGTTGGGACTGTTTACCTTTGGGATCCTGCTACTGATGGAGCATCACAGACAGGATTATCCAAAGCACTACTGTTTACCTCCACCTTGGAGCTGCAGCCAGGCCTTCCAGCAGCTCCTTCTCTTGAACTTCATGAGCAGAAGACAAGCCCAGGCAGGTCATCTCCACCAGCCGCTGTGCTCTAGTCAGGCAGCTCAGGCTGGGGCACGTTCCAGTGGCTCTTCTGTGCTTCTCCTGTACCTGAGACGTGCACGCATCAAATGTTTCAGTTTACAGGGCCATCAGCCTGGCAGCTTTCCTCAGCACTAAATTTACTTTTTAAAGTTACATCAGTGTTGTATCCAGAGGGAATGGAGGAACAGATGCAGCTTGTGAAGTCTGGCTTTAATTCACCTGCCTCATTTAATTTCCTGCCCTGCCTACTAATCAATGAGTCTGCACTAGCAGCTCTGGGAATACCAAGCTTTTTCCATATCCAGGAGAATTCAACACAGTGGCTGAGCTCCGGGGGTCTCAAGCAGGCTGTGTCACATCTCCTTTGAGGCTGCTTCATTATGGATTTCCCTCCCCCAGAAGCACTTGCAGACACTCTCCAGCCCATGGCAGCTGCACCTCATTTCCTTGCAGGGCCCGCTGGCACAGGGCGGCTGTGTCACATTATCCTCTCTTAGCCTGTGTGGCATTCCCTCCTGGACGTGCTCTCCTTCAAGGTTTTCAGCCCCAAGCCTTGCTTTTCAGGGCCACGTGCTTCTTTCTGGGGCTCTGTGGCCGTGGCGGCTCTGCCGTGCTATGTCAGACACGCTGCTGTGGCCATTTGGGTCTCGTCACCTCCCGGGGCTTCCAGTGGGGCCAGCAGAGCCTGGCAGGGGCTCCTTTCTCCCTCGCAGGGCCCCGAGTGTGTCACTTCCAGGTGTCCCTTCTCCAAGGACCGTGGCACCATCTCAGCTCAGGGGTGCTGTCAGGCACTGCCTTAGACATTCAGGGCTGTCAGGAAGTGCCAGTGAAAGGGTTTCCGGCACTTTTGCTTTGTTTAAGCAGACTTCCACTGTCCAGGGTTTTTTTTGGACTCCTGTTAATTCCAGGCAGTGCTGCTCTGTTGCTTAATCAGCCGGTGTGAAAGCCCTGGGAGACAGGAAGGCTGCCTTTGCCTTGGTAGTACCTATTTTGTGACACTGCTGCTTTACCTCACGTATTATAATCTGTACCAGATTGCTCTTTGCCTGCTAAAATGGACAATTAGGATCCAGTTGTAATGCAAATCGCACGGCGGAATAAAAACCGTGGGGAACAAAATCCCAAATAAGTAGTCATGTCAGCCTTTGTTACGGTGTGATGGCTTCAACTCTGCTCCTGCTCTGCGAAGGATCAGGAGGAGAGAACCTGTTGTGCCTTTGTGTTTTATAGGCACGAGCTAGATGTAAGGCTGCCTTTAGGCACTGGCGGCCCTGATAATGTGTGTGTGTGCAAACCTAACAGACAGATTCCGCCTACACTGGAAATTTGATGATTGCCTTGTTTTTTCAAGGCTCTGTTTTATATACTACAGGCCAAACCCATGGGGTAATTGCCAGTCTCTGCACAGGGCTGAGATGACGTGGTGAGAGAGAAGCATAGAGATGCTGAAATTTCAATCTGCCACATAATGTGCTCCTAATCCTGATGGCCTTGTAATTGTGATGCTGTCACTTGTGTCACTGCGGTTGTTCTTGTCACTGTTTTCCCATGTTTGGTGCTAAATGTTGTAAATGAAGAGGAATATTTAAATTTGTAAAGGAATCTAAATTTACTGTGGAATTAAACACACAGGAGCCTGAAAAGTCAAATGGAAGAGGTATGTCTTCATTTCAAATGGCAAGTCATAGTAATGTAAAGCGATATTTTGTTGATACAGCTGCTTTTACTGCAGATCTGCTTTGCATTTCCCCAGGCCATGGGTAACAAAGAACGAGGCTGAATGTCTTCTCATCTTTGAGGACTGAGTGTTAGGAATATCCGTGTTCATAAAGTGTTAGAGCTGGTAGTCAGGAGGTCAGTGTTGTAAGGGTTACCTGAGCTTGTGCACTACCTGTGAGATCCAGAGTGAGAACAATGCCTGTCCATATCTCATGGAAATGGTGGCTTCCAGAGGACAGCAAGGAACAAGTGTGAGAGGTGGTGAAGCCAGATGGATGAGCTGAGTTCAAAGTCCTCCTAGAAGCTATGGCAACATAACTTGTATATCTACCCAGAAAAGCCTTTGCAACGACCATAAATGACTTTAAATGGCCTTATTTTCCTGCTAGCAGTGAAATAAGCAGCTTCAATGGGGAGGAGTAAATCCACTTGATTACACATGTTGCTGGGAATAACACTCTTATTGGTTATTACTAATAACCCAATCTATTACTGGTAGCGTGGCTGCTGAAACAGGCAGTCTTATCTGCCAGGGAATAACCGTACTGCTCCTAAATTTCCAATTACAATGGAACGAGGGGAGTCAGAAGGGCCTCAAGGGAGGAAGCTCAGTAGGAAGCAAAGTCAACATGGAGCACTTTGGTTATAAACAATGCGTGTGACAAATGAAATGTATCGGGGCCAGTCTCTCTTTGGAGGAGGATTTCTGCCAGGCGAGGCTGAGCTCTTTCCGGCCTGATGCTTTCCTAAGGCCATCCATGGTGTTTGTGTGTCAGGTCATGAGGTGATGGAGGTGTTGGCTTGTTGGCTAATCTTCTGGAGGAAAGAGGGGCTTCTAGACCTTGGATGTGCAAAGCAGCTCAAGCTCAGAGCTTCAGCCCAGGATTTAGATGAAATTTCTCCATTGAAATCAATGGCAAAGCACCTGATCACCACGGCAGGAGTGTTCTCACACAGCAACGCCCTGGGAAATTCTGTCTTGGAATAGATCAGATTCTGCTCCTATTTATGCAATTATAAATTCAGTGTAGCTTCATTTGAAACAACTGTTTTCATCCAATGCAAATAAGATCAAGATCTGGCCCAGGCTGCTTTTGTACACAATGGGAACTGACTGAATTATGGAAAACAGGAAACAAATCTAATGTAAATCTGAATGGAAATATCATGCTCTCTGTTACATCAGAATAAATTGGAAGGAAGTCTGTTGATTCTAGTGGAATTCATCTGGATTCACACCAGACTGCAGCTCAGCATTTGTCAGTTGGCTGCACACTGACATCAAAACTCAAACCATGCCACCTCATCTGAATAGCTTTGAACATTTTCTCCCTTTTCCTTTATATTTAAGCAGTTGCCTCTGCATCCTGATGGCTGATTAGCCTTTTCAAACAAATAAACCCCTGCAAACAGGCATCAACAAATAAGCCTTGCTCTCACTAGCATTTGCAGAATCTAGATGATGAATATGAAGTACTGAGCTTGGGTTTAGAGTCACTTAAACTTGCTCCTGCTCCTCTGCGTTCACACTTTGGAGCAGCAGGATTGAGCTCGCAGGGGGACAGATCTTGACAAAATCATTCTGATTTCCCCAAAGGAGGGAAATCCCAAAGGCAAATTCATCGCCTTCCCACCAGCACTGCGAAGGGCCAGCAGTTTCCTAGGATGCACAGGATTTACCCTTCAGTAGATCAGCAAAATACTGTCATTCTTTCACTCTTGCTGTCTTCAGGCAGATGGTCAGAACGGAGCCCAAACCCTCCCTAATGGATCTAATAGGGAATCTAATGAATTTAATAGGGAATTGTCATTCTCTGTTTCCACAGGCAAGTTTCTGTGCAGGGGAACATGGGAACCTGTGGGTACTTTTCGTGGGAAAGCAAGAGGGTTAATTAATGCCTGAGCAACAAATTTGACTCCCTGAGTGAAAGTCACTGGAAAAACACAGTATCTGAGCAAGAGCATAGCCACATCAGCCCTTCCCTTGAATCTGGTATACCCCAGCTTCTTACTTATTTCAGTTTTTAATCTGTGCTCATGTTTCTTTACAGATAATTAGTGAAATGCATCTTAATTAAAACAAGAGGAGGAGAAGACGACACACAAACAAATGAAAGCCCTAAGTCAATGGGATTCAGGGAGGGGCAAAGCCAGTATTCAAATACAAATCTTGAGGCAAACATGATAATAACAGTTATGGAGAGTGTATCAAAGGTAGAGACTTGTCTGAAAGTTGGATAACTGTTTGCCTGTACACCCTTATGAAAAAAGGGACTGGCTAGAGCCTGATGTCTGAGTACCACAGAGCCTGACCTGTAGTCAGTCTCCTGGGGAGAAGAGCTGGGGGAGCTGTGCGGTCAGCAGTCTTTGTTTTTCTATTTCTCTGTCACTGATTTTCCGTGTGATCCTCAGGAAATTAACTGAGCAAGATTTTCACAAGTGGCCCCTGTCTGTGGTTGCTATAATGTGTAGATGTTCAACCTGACATGTACCCGATCACCCTTTGCTGCACCATTAGCAACAGAGCGCGTGTGGATCTCAGCCACAGGATCTGAATGCGCCAGCCACTACCTCTCAGAGTCCTTATGTTCCCATCTGTAAATTGATATAATAAATACTTTCTTGATTTTATAAAGCTATTAAAGCTATTACATGAAACAGAGGCTTTGAAAGACCTGTGATTGTTATGGCTTACTTTTGCTAAGCCTGTGTTCAAGGTCAGGTTGGATGGGGCCCTGAGCAACCTGGTCTAGTGAGTGGCATTCCTGCCGATGGCAGGTGGTTGGAACTGAATGATCTTTAAGGTCCCTTCAAACCCAAACCATTCTGTGGTTCTATGATTCCTGCAGGTGAGCTCTCCCTAATTTGTGAGAGCTTTCTCACTACTGCAGACCCTGTGTGGAATGCGATGTCTTTGCTATCTTGTTTCTGTCCTTCACAGTACCACCTGAAATAAATGCCCACAGCCAGGATGCACCTGACTGTGGTGGTGTTGATACACAAACAGAAGCTCCAGCTTACTCATTATCACAGCCTCTCTAACTCTGTTTGCCATGTACCACAGGCTTATTCCATCCATGCCAGTGAAGTTGGCATGTGTGAACTTGGAAGCAAAGAGAGAGCATTAATGAGAAGGAGCTGGGTCTCTGCCCAGTCCCAGCTCTCTGAAGGACTGCACCATGTGCAGTCATAGAATCACAGAATCATGGAATGTCTTGAGTTGGGAGGGACACACAGGGGTCATCGAGTCCAGCTCCCGGCCCTGCACAGACACCCCAACAATCCCTCCCTGTGCATCCCTGAGAGCATTGTCCAAACGCTCCTGGAGCTCTGGCAGCCTCGGGGCCGGGAGCATTCCCTGGGGAGCCTGTTCAGTGCCCCACCACCCTCTAGGGGAAGAACCTTTCCCTGATCTCCATCCCAACCCCCTGACACAGCTCCAGCCTTTCCCTCAGTCCTGTCCCTGGTCCCAGAGCAGAGCTCAGCACCTGCCCCTCCGCCTCCCCTCAGGAGGAGCTGCAGCCCCCGAGGAGTCTCCCCTCAGTCTCCTCTGCTCCAGAGGGCTTGCACTGGACTGCAAATATCCGTAATCCTAGGGAACCAGCTAAAGTCAATTTTCCAGCCTCCTTGGAGAGTCTCAGCTGCATCACTGGTCTTTACTCACTGCCTGTAAATGATCCAAGTGCACATAAGAATAAAGCTGATATTGAGGTGGATGTAATGGGGCCACCAAATAGAGTCAAGAGAGAACCACAATTGCAGAGACATTTTCTGCTCCAGCAATACAAGAAGATGGGGGGCAGTTATTTGTGCTTATAGGAGTAAAACTCTTTAGGCAAGGACCTTAAAAGTGGGAATAATTATAATTTACTGTTCACAACATGCAGTGGGGAATCAGGCCCAAGCTTGTAGCTACAAGCTTTAGCTATAAATGCTGTGGACTGGCTGTGCTGTGCAGAGCTTTACTGAGTCACATTGATTTCAGAACTGCTTTCCCCAGGGAATGGCACTGTATTATTCCAGTATGGATGTGAGACCCTACACTTGATTCTGATCTTACATTCTGAAAAATCAAGTGATTTTTGGTGGGTATATGCCTGACTTACTGGCATACGCATGTAACGTGCCTTCAAGAGCTGATACAACTTTGATAAGATTCTTACTTATTCTTCTAATCAAACCCTATTACGTTGGGAAGAATCCTGTCCATTTCCTCACAGAGACTCTGTGAACACTGAGCTGGGTCTTATGGCAGAAATCAGGTTTGCCCATGATGACAATAGAACAGGTTAGCCTGTAAGCCCAGAGTAAATTTGCAAACTCCATTTGTTAAAAAGAAATACATTAATGGATTCTGTGACTGATCTCCTGAAATGTCATTTGAATAGTTTTGACTGTGCATTTGTTTTATTCCTGGGAAATTTCGCAGTACAAAAAGACTTTTATTTTCCCTTCTTCATTTGCCAAGAATCTCTTTGAAAGTTGTTTGTAATACAGACTGAGGTTTGGGCCAGATCTTTAGCTCACATAAGCAGATGCATCTCTATTGCCCTCTGTAGAAAGATTCTGATATACCTGAGCTGAGGATCAAGGACAAGAAAATGAAAGCAAGAAACTGCTAGGAATGAAGCTTTTTGACCAGGGGAGTAGTTACTGCAGGAAACATGTCATTTCCTAGGAAAAAAAAAAAAAAAGAAAAAAAAAAAAAAAGATTTTTCTAAAATTACAAGCTTATTCTTTGGGATATGAATACCTAGATCAAGTCTTCCTGGCCCGGTGCCGTTCTTCCGTCAGTCCCTTTTTATGCTGTTAATCTGAGGCCTTTCCCACTGCTTTCCTGCTCTGCCTCCCAGGGCATGTGCAGGAAATGCTGGGTGGTTTGAATTAAAATATTTCACTGTGGAAAAAAGTAAAAAAAATTTTAAATATAAAGTCTTTGCTGATAGTGAATTGGAGAATGTGGTGCTGTGGAAGAGTCTGGATTATTTTAGATGATTTTAGTGCTTCTGAAAGCAAATGCTGAGAATGAAACAGATAATGTTTGTGGATTGATGTGTACAGATGTGCTCAGATGAAGAAGAGACAGGGACACAAGGTAGATGTGAGAGTAAGGAGAACAACCACCCATAGACTAATGAGGCTATGAGGAATAAAAGGAGAAAAAAAGGAAAAATGAGTTAACTGAAGCCTTGGCCAATCCCTGAGCTCATTACCAAGTGCTCAGGGAGGTGTTCAGAAGGACTCCGGACATAAAGTCATGAGGACAAGGCTGTATGACAATGAAGAGGGCAGAAAAAGCCCAATTCAGGGTTTAAGCCAGGGTTTAAGCTCCAGATATATTTGGCTAGCTCTGCTCAGTTCTGGCTGCTTACAACTTCCTCTGAAGCTTTTAGTACAGTAAAAGGATGCTGGAAGAGAGGAGTCTCCTGCTGCCAAGCCACCACCATCACTGGGGAGGTGACTCTTTTGTAGTTTAATAGTGGGTTGTCAGTTTTCAGGCCTGTCAGTGCAGTGCCTTTCTCCCACAGCCAGGAGCTCATTTCAGCAAGGAGTTATTCCTGGTGTATATGAAAGAGGACAGAGCTGCTTTTTCTCTTAAAAGGAGAGAAGAAATACTCTTCCTGAGAGAATCCCAGTGAAGGCACTGGACTATCAAATGCTGGGAGAATTCCCTAAAAACATTAGTTGTGATAATGCCAAAAGCAACACAAGCTACACTGAGAGGTGACACAGGAAGGGTGCCCTTGGCAAGACGTAGGGCCAGGCCATCAAACAGCTGCAGGTGCTTGAGGAAGGAACACGAGACCAGGAGATGCTAGGAAGTGGCCTTTCCTATTCCAGCTTGTCGAAGCTCATGCCCTTCCCAGCACTTCTTCTCTTTCCTGTTGCTGTTGACTGAATTATTGTTTCTATTTTCTGTCACTTTGAACAAGGGGAAAGGAGAGGAAGCAGGTCTACAAAGCAATTTCCAATGTGCTTCCCTGTTTGTCTGTCTGCTCCCTACAAATAGTTGTTTTTCTTAGGGATAAAGGCAGAAGATAATTCCTTTAAGTGGCAATTAAGCTCCAGGTGGCTGCAGAAAGCTGCAGCTTTCTCCAGCTCCTGCAGAGACACAGCTTGAGTCCTAGGTTTCCCTACTTCCCTGAACCAGGAGATTTTTTTTTCCTGGCTTTGTTTTGTGTTTGGTGGTGATTATACTTCTCCAGGGTAGACCAAAGCGATTGGGAGCAGCAGGGAAAATGACAAACTGAGGACGCTCCATAAACTGGCTGTGCCCTTTTCCCGAAATGCACTAATTTCATAGAGTAGGGAAGAGTTTCATCATCTCAATCCTGATTTGAACTCCATGTTTCACCTGCAAAACCTCTGTTTTCCGAGCAGTGAGCCCAGTCCAATTTCCTTCTACCCCTGCTGTGCTGGCAAGCCTTAGGAAGAGACTTTTGATCGTGTTGGATGGAATACTGAGGACTGGTGGAGCAATACTTGTGTTCCAAGACTCCAAGTGAGTCTCATCAGCAGACTTGTGTGATGGCTTTGGCTCATTAGCTAATGAGGTTAATGAGAACACCTGTATGAGCCATCTGATAAGAAGGGGCTGTGTCTAGCCATGGTGATTGCTCAAGATGACACAGCAAGTCACTGGCAGAGCTGGCAGCCAGCAGAGCACAGCAGCGCAGGGTTCCATCTCCAGGTCTGAAGCCATCTCATCCACCCTTTGGAGCAAGTGGATGGACATGGACGTGGGCACAGGCGTGAGCTTGAGGAGATGGGTCACATTCAGCCTGGTGCTGGGCTTGTGCAGGGGGTTGGAAATGTTCTCCACTATCAGTGAGGCTTGTGAACCTCGAGAGCTTCAGAGCCAACCCACACCTCCACCTACAAAGAAATGTGAGCCACTAACTCTGAGAACCTCGATTTCTCAGACAGGCTTATTATCAATGGCATCAAATAGTGGAATGTTACCATTTCTACCTGGTTTTAATGATTTATCACCCCTGAATTATGCACCATTGGTGACAGTAATGTTCTCTGATGTGGACAGGTGGATGGAATTACGTCTCTCTCTGTTTGGTGTGCTAACAGAATCAGAATTAATATTTTGTCTTGCCTGGCTTATCTTAGCTAGACAGTAGCTATTATTTCACCTACTCTGTTTCTCTTTCTCCTCTCTGTCACAACTGAAATAATTTGAATTTGAGCTATACTTGAAGCAGGACTCACCTCAAATCAGATTTCCAATTCCTTGACCGCAGTCCGGTCCCGACGCTATCAATCTCCGCTGAGTCCGGGCACAGTCAGTCATGTAATTGGATGGATCAAGCAGGGAGAACGCATTTTGTGGGTGACTGCAGACACTCGCATGCAAACACATTTGACTTTGACATGCTAGCCAGCATGGGGAAGAGTAAGTGAGAACCCTCTCCACACCAGCCAGCACAACACACGCTCCTGTGCCCCACGCCATGGGACATGCAATCCCTCATGGGGATCATGGAGACAGATGTAGTGTGTGGAAGTGCACACACAGAGGATCTTGTGCAGTCCTGCTGCATGGCTTGGAGTGTGTCTCGGCACACCTGTGGGTGAAATCAAAGAGGATTTGATTACTCACAATGTGCTTTTCCTCTGCCCTTTCTTTTCCTGTGCTGTTCTCACTCATGCTGAATTACAGCCACCATGACCGGCTCCTGCCTCCCAGTGTGGGATGCTATGTTGTGTTAGATTCCATACATATTGCATTGTTTGCCTTCTTTATTTCCCTTTCTCCTCCCTGCTCATGGTTGTTTGTTTTCTCTTCATGTGTGGCATCAAAAGGCTGTTTGAAGAGAAACTACCCAATCCAAATGAAAGGGAATATTGCTTTTGGAAGATCCAACTGAAGCCTGAGCAGAACTGATAGTAAATTATGAATTAGCTGGAGATTTTTATCACTTCTTTTCTTTCTCTTTACTTTTTCTTGTCTTTTTTCCCCCCCTCCCTGTGTATTTTCTTAACCCTAATTAAAATGTGCTGGGCACAAAAGTGTAATGAAGGGCTGGACTCATTACTTTTGTTTATGGCAAAATCCAAGTGGAACAGAACTCTAAATGGGCTCTGGTTGAGTCCCATCTCCCTCCATAAAGAGTGTAATAAATATCAGCCACATTGATTTTCCTTCCCCTGAACCCTTTCCTATTTGTTCTGGTCTAAGTGCACTATGTTTTCCTCTGAGGTTCTTTTGCTCTAACTGTTCTATTATCTGTTGTTGTTGTTAATCTGTGTTGAGTGTGTAATTGAGATCCTAAGAGGGAGGTTAAGAGAAACCCCCTCAGGAAGACATCTGACCTACATGAAGAAAGAGAAAAAATAAAATAAATAACCCAAGCCATTGAGGCCAACTGCTCCATTTACCTGGTTGAGCCATTTCCTTCAGCAAGGACTTTTATCCACTCCAGGCTTAGCTCTCTTTCTGTAATTAGTTCTGTGTGTGCGTTTTTAACTTCTGCTTGATTTTTGCATTGATTTCTTTGCCTCGGGGGGACATTTACCTGTTCATTCCTTACATCTGATTTTCCCACTACCTGCAGTTATCCGCTGAACTGAGAGGTAGCACGTGGCCCCTTTTCTCTTTCCCTTTTCCTGCTGTGATTTAACCTGGTCCCAGTGACACAGGTACGTGTTGGGGGTGATGTGGAAGATGTCTCAAAGCACAAATGACAGCTCCTTAATTCCCCTTGGGTTTCCCAGGGAATGAGGCATGAGCACGGCTGAAAGCTTCCCGAGAGACTGGGAAACCATGTTCACCCAGCCTCAGACATTGCTTTCCATCCTCCCCCAGCCTCCTGATCTGGGCAGTCTCTGTCCTGAGCACTTGAACTTCCTGTCCCCCTTGTTCGGCCGCTGCCTCGGGGATGTACTGCAAATAATCCATTATTGCCTGCTCACTGTACCAGTTCCCAAATCTCAGCAGATAAAGAGTTCTTAGTGTTTTCTTAATGTCTCTTTGTAGTTTATTAAAGGCCTAGGAGGCATGAGGGGGAAATGAGAATGTGACTCAGAAATCCCTGTTCTCAGCCACGTGCTTCCTTCACAATCTCATTTGTAACCAGACTATTAAAAGTGAATTATCTGAGCCAAGTGGCAACACTGAAATGGAAGGGCTGGGGGGAGGGAAGCAACACTTCCCTCTGGTGCCTCTAGATGCGAGCAGCTTAGTTCAGCCACTTTCATCTGCCCCGTTCTGCCCATATTGGATTTTTGCCGTTTTACAGGAGGATTGTTGGCATTGACAGTTGCGGACATGGCTGGCTTGTTTTTCCCTCCAGACCTGATGAAAAAGTGTCCCTCTTGGCTGCAACGGGGGGATGTTTTCACGCGCTTGCCACGGAGCCGGGAAGAGGAGAGGGAAGTGCCTGTGTGGTGCCAGCGCTGCTCTCCCTGGAGAACCCCTTGACTGAGAGGCCCCGAGCTGACAGCTCGACTTGCCATCATGTTTCCATGGTATTGCCATCACGCCTGCTTCCAGGGATGTCTAATAAACTGGAGCAAATTGGGATGAGGGATTATCAGGCATTAAGTGGTGCTGCTGAGCCAAACCTCCCACTCCATTCATTAGGAGGAATCTCTGTGTTCTCCCGGGGACTGCCGTGATCCAAATGGAGCAGGGTGAGGAGGTGGCAGCTGCTGTGTCTGGGCCTGTGTGAAGCAGTTGGGGCTCCTCCAGATCCTGGCTTGTCTCTCAGTGAAGCAATTTCCTATTTCTCAGTAGGGGCTGGATCGAGCCTTTAAGGAATTAGATTCTGTTTCAGTTCACAGCTCAACCTCTCAAAAATTCCCTTTCGATCTCTCCTATTCTGTTCAGGAATTGCTCTGAGTGTATCTATTGGCTTTCCATGGAAAGTGGACATGGCCAAGTAAAAAACCTTGCTGAAGATTTTACAGGAGTAATATTGACCTTCCCATAGATGCTGAAGAGAGTAGAAAGTCTTGATTCTCTGTAAAACTAAACTAAAATGGTATTTGATGAGTTCTATAAAATGCTTATAGATTTTTATTTTTTTCCTACTTTGGCTGAAACATCCTTTTTTTTCCCCACAAAGGCCAGATGAAGAATATTTACAGGGAAGGGGGAAAACCTTTTTCTTTGAAAAATATTTGTACTGGCAAATCACTGCAAATTGGTAAACTCCCAGATGCAACTAAATAAATAATAGCAGAACTTTGGCTGCATTTGCAAAAAGCCCCCAAACATTGGATTTATGGGCTTGTTTCAGGTATAACTGGGATCTAAGTGAGGCTTACTGAGTATTTACAGATTTTATACAGTTTCCGATGGAAGCAGTACCTGTGCAGTCTTTTGGGGACTAAATCCAGTCACACCCACTCCAAAACCAGCTCAACTCCTGTTTTTCTTGGCAAGACTCTGGTTGCTGCAGTTGTGCCCTGCCGTGGCCACAGGCTCACGGATCCTCCCAGAGATGTCACAGATTTTCCTGTGGTGACATCAGTTCCTTCCTTGGGTGAAAAGGTGAGTTTCTGCACACTGGGAGAAAACAAAGGTCAGGGTTAGATTGGATTTAGAAGGGTGTGAGCTCCCAGGGGATATTCACTTGCCAAACTTCACCTGCTGCTGAGCTGGGCAGAGAAAGAGCCGTCCTGTTTCTGGTGCCCAGAGGTATCCCATGGCCTCTTATGCACTTATGGAAAGGTGCAGGAATATGGTAATTCTTCCTAAGAGCAGCTCAGATCTCCTGTTCTTGCTGCTCCTTGTCTCCTGTTGCTCATATCCTGACAGGAGCTTATCAGCAGTGCTTGCTTTGAACCCCGTGGCCATCGATCAAACCTCTTCCCTCTCTAGCGCAGGAGCATGTCCAGCAGTCACAGAACATCTTAAAACAAGAACCAGGTCTTTATTTGCTTTTTGGCTCTCATCTTCATATTTTCCAGGTTTTGTGCTGTGGACAGAGTACAGAAATATCCCTCTCATTTTAAAGAAAACTCAGATAATCTGTGCACAGGAGACAGAGCACTGCTAAAGATTTCCAAAGAATTTGAAGAGCTCCCACCCAAGATACTGTGGCCACAAGCAACCTGTTGGCTGACATAGCCTAAACCAACGGATTATTACAATGTACTTAAATAACCATTAATTAAAAATGTATGAACTCTTTCTGTGTGTAAGCTTCACAAAGCACATGATCCCTGCTTTCCTCTGAAACCTCCTTCTTCCCACTGAGTCTTTTATTTCCCTATCAGCTCTCTAAGTCTTCTTTCTCTGTCTTTTCTCAGCCTCTGATGGTTTTGCTCAGTTCATCCTCTGTCATTTGTGTCTGGATCTGGAAACATTTCTCAAGACGTTTGACTCATCCATCATTTAGATAATCACAAGGAAAAAAACCTCAGTTTCCAGCTATGAACATCCATAAAAAGCACAAAGGAAAAAAAACCCAACCCCTCACCTTGAACTTCCCTTCCTGCTTTTCTTTTCATTTAATTTGAGAATCTGACTTGACAGTCTTTGCTCTGGCAAAAGTCCCACTGAAGTTATTAAGGGCAAGAGCTTGTCAGGATTAAGAGGAAGGATTTGAAATATCTGTGAGTGATAGCAATATCCCCAGTTCTATTAGGCCAGATAAGTATTCGCAAAGGACATTAACCCTGGAGCCTTGAGCCAGCTGCTGACTGCCCTGGGGGGAAAGGAGATGAGGTTTCCAAAGGGGAAAACTGCTTCACGGCTGCTGTAATAAGGTTTTGCATCCCTTCCCTTGCAGAACTGAACTCAGACCACTTCCTCTCAAAGTATCCATTTGACCATCAGATACAGGGCGCTGGGAGAAGTGAATGGGCAGTGAGGAGTCTAAATGGGAATTAGGACTTGAAAGTTGACGCTGGCACTGAGCATGGGCGTGCTGGTGTCCATCAGAGGCGATGACACAGCGGTGCAGCCCCGTCAGGCAGCTTTAGAGGCTGGGTTCGGAAAGGCCACCTGAACTGCACTGCAACCTGTGGGTGCAGGTGTTTGGGAATGGGAGGGAGCAGAGGCACCACAGATGGCCGAAACCTGGGGTAATGTTTGATGTCTTCCAGTAGCTTAACCCCCCTTTCTACGGATGGAAACTTCTGCTGCTTCTCTGCTCCCGTTTCTCAGGGAGCGATTGTTACACACATCAAACGCTCATTTGGCCATTTGAAGGGCAAATACGACTTCGAAGGCAAAGAATCACAGAATGGTTGGGTTTGGAAGGGACCTTAAAGCTCATCCCATTCCACCCCCTGCCATGGGCAGACACCTTCCACTGGACCAGCTTGCTCCAAGCCCCGTCCATTCCAGCCTTGGACACTGCCAGGGATGGGGCAGCCACAGCTTCTCTGAGCAACCTGTGCCAGGGCCTCCCCACCCTCACAGGAAAGAACTTCTTCCTTATATCTGATCTAACCCTGCTGTCTGGCAGTTTAAAGCCATTAGGACAAAGGGACAAAGGTGAGTGGATCAGGAAAGGAGACATCAGGATGAGGTCAATTAACAAAGCTTTTCTTACACCTTTTTATGCGCTCTTGAGCCTGCAATACTGGATGGATTCAGGGATTACGTGTGTTCCCAGCTGGGCACAGTGGAGGACAGTTCACACAAGCAGCAACCACTGCCCTGTGCAGTGAATTGAAGAGCTGACCCAACTTTTGCCACCTTCTCTGCGGTAATTCCTGCCCTGACACACATGACATCTACATGTGCATGTGGGTTCTCCACCCTTGTAGTCGGGGGAGATCACATTAATGCCAATGTTAAAACCAAATAAACACTGAAATACATTTGAAACAAAAATAGCATTTCCAAGGCTGTTCCATCCCCACCACCCACCACCATTTATAACTAATTGGGGCTTTGTTATATTCCCTCACCCAGTGACAGATAAATACTAAACTCCACTGGTTAACAATAATCACCCTAATTATGCCAAGATGACATTTACAATACAGGCAATTGCTAATCCATTACCTCACTCTGCTGAATACTAGAACACTCAAATTAAAAGTTATTCACCCACAAAGAACAATGTTTTAGTAGCTGACACAGCTTAGTAAAGGAATTTATTGAGGTAATTTGCAGTTTTCCCATAAATAAAACATTCTAGTGTTCCCCCATCCTTCCCCCTCCCTTCCCCAAAGTAATCTTTTGTGATAAATCTCTTTTTTTTTCCTCTCTTGTAGCACACTTAAAAAAATAATAATTGAAACTGTCAAGCAGACTTACATATTTAAATTTGCTCACCTGAAAGACAACAGAGAGCTGCTCATCCATCTCTTCACGTTCTTTTTGGAGAACAGGGTGATAGTTTGAGGTTTGTGATATTGTAGGAGGTCACTGTGATAAAACCTTCACCAGTGTGGGGTTTCAGTGAGACCTAATGATGGCTCTGAATGTGTCAGGGAGTTGTGCAGTGTGTTGTGGTTGACGGTCTGCTGTGCCAAACCAGGATTCTCTGGCCCTCATCAGGGAGATGCTGAGGAGGAAGCAAAAGGGCCGTGAGTCTCCTCAAGCACAGGCTGGAACTCACAGGGGTAAGTGCTGCAGCTTTACTTATGTGCCAGACAGGCACCCAAAGGAAGCTGCCAGCCTGCAGCAAGCAGCATCAGCATGGGGAGAAGGGAGGCACCTGCAGCTTTATTCCAGTACCTGGAGGCCTTTTTCTTTCAGTGATCGCTTCTTGACTTGTCTCCCATCATTAAAACACAAAAGGGGAAAATCTCCCTCAGTTTGATTACCTAGGAAGGGAGGAGGTCCTGCGGACAAATATGAACAGAGGGAGGAAAGGGTGAAACAGACACAAGAAATCAAAGCTGGGTTTCATTGCACCCCATGAGCAGCTCCTTGCACCTGGTGCTGGCAAAGCCCCTGCCAGTAGCACGTCCAGCTAAAGGATGGAGCGAGAAGGCATTTTTGGGGGTTTGGTTTTTACTGTTATCACAGCAGCTCTGCCCAAAGCTATTTGCAATAAATCAGTGAGTCTCAGCCAGCCAAGAGTCCCTGCTACCACATCCCTGCTATGTGCTGACATGCAGCGGCCAAGCCAGCATCCCTCTGGTGCCAGCGCCAGCCGAAGGGACCCGTGTGGGTCCCAGGCCCACCTGGAGCGAGCAGCTTGCAGGAGAAGCCGGGTGTTGAAGGCAGGATCTGCCAGACTCATCCCTGCCTGCGCAGGAGGCGGCCAGAGGACTTGGAGCAGAGCTGCCATACATCTGTGGCTCCTCACAGATCCTCTCTTTCTGCCCGGGCACTTCATCCCAGTGTAAAAAAAGACACGAGCCATTTCCCTGGAACGTTAAAGCCTCAGCAGCTGGGCTGGAGCAGTAGCTCAGGGTGGAGAGCAGATGTCCAGAGACCTGGTCCAATGGCTCCCGTGCACGTGCAGCTGAGCACGGACCCTTCGGCTCTCTCGTGTCTCAGATTTACTCAGTTGTTGTCATCGTGGCAAACAGGCTGTGACTGTGTCGTTCTGCCCCATCCCTGCACACCACAGTGTGTAGGACCATTCTTCTGACCAGCATTTTGCACACAAGAGAGAGTCCTGCTTTGATCTGTGCTATCCCACAGCCACCCTGCCCCTGGCTGCAGCAGGGGGGAACCTGCTGGAGAGGAAAACCCTGGCACTCTGCTCTTTGGTCCAGGAGTGCTTGGAGCATTTGAGAGCAGCTCTGGAGCAGCAGCTAGACAGCCTTGCACCCCACGTGCTCTGCAAACAGCCGCTCTGCCTCAGCTCCTCCCGGCACGACGCTTGCCCAAGGGCTCCTCGGCTGCTTCTGTGCGACGGGACGGATCGCAGGATCACAGCTCTCCTAAAGAAAGATCTGCAAGCCCTGTAATCACCACTGCTCCTTCTTCTCCCCCAGCTCAATTAAGAGAGCGTTTTCCCGCTCACCCCTGTGCTGTTATTTGCTCCGTCTCATGCTCCTGTGGAGTTTTTCCTGCTCTTCCTTCTGCTTAATGGACTGGGCTCCACTCCAGCCCTGAGCTCCTGGCCCTGTGCAGACACCCAGGGCAGGAACGAGACAACTTCCAGAACTGCTCCTGGGAAAATGTGAGTTTTTTCAAGGAAAGGCCTCACTGTAAAGGAAATTGAGTGAGGAAAAGGGGTGCCATGAAAGGCAAGGCTTTAAAACACACACTGAACTTCGCGTGGGGGTGCTCCTATTTGGAGATAAAGTGGTGTTAATTTGAATGAACTTTATTCCTTCCCGAGGAGGGTAAGTGCAGCCTGATTAAAGCCACTTGAATTCTGAATCAGAGAGTCTGCCTGGGGAGTTAATGGCCAGTAACAGGCAGCAAACAAAGCCGGGTAACGCTTGTCACAGCAGGGTTCAAACTTCAGCACATAACTTCTTATGACCTGAGAACTATATTTCATCTCAACATGTAAACTGACAACCCCAATTTGTACAGGCATATCAAGACAGTAGTAAATGCCATTCTACTTGTTCCTGTTCAAGGGCACACAGAGCCCTGAGTACACAAGTGTGGGGCAATCACAGATCAGAGGAGATTAATTTCTACCCCCGGAGGATTGCAGTGACACCATCGCCTCAGCCCTGCTGCTCACCCAACTCTGGACCGCGTCATATGGCAACTATAAAAGTCAATGCAGAAGTTTGCTGAGCTCCCTCATGCCAGTTAATGACTACTGTCTCAGTTATCACTGTAATTCCCCATCCATTTTATTTTCCAACTTGTTGCCATTAATCTGGTTTTTCATTTTCTCCTCTGCCAAATTCCTGCCCAGTTGAACCCAGTAACTCTGACTCATCTATTTCTCTTCTGATGGAAGCTCAGCCACTACCTCAGTGGCTGTTCAGCTCTACTTCTCGTCATCCTGGCTGTGCAAGATCCCCAGGTTAGGCCTTTGGATCTGAATGCAGTCATGGATGCTTCAGCACTGGAACTGAAGGTACAATTTTACACAAACTGGAGCAGAGGAAGGCAATGCACTGACTGGAGAGAGCTGAAGAGTTTGTCCTAGAATCCAGCATCTATTCACGAGGAAAGCAGAAGACTCCACAAGCTTGGAATACTTACATTCTCTGACTGCCAGTCTGAATTTTGGTGGTGAGATGCACCCATGACTCTGTGTGTTTGACCCCCACTTACCCTCTGCCATTAGCAATGCAGAAAATTCACCATCCCACCAAACTTGGGAAAATTGTAATTGCATCTTCTGGTTGGGGGACTGTGAGGAGCAACAGGGGATTTCTTGCTCTCTGTTCTTAACGTAATGGAAAGATAGAGCTCCCTTGTTCCTCACCAACCACAATTATTTCCCGTCTTTTCCATTTCTGAGCTACATATTTCTTCCATGCCAAGCTCCCACATCCATCGTACAGTGCCTGGTCCTTATACTGAGAGTGCACAGAAGTGATGGAAAAGAAAGAAGGAATGAAAGAAAGAGGGAGGGAGAGAGGGAGGGAAGGGGACTAACATTAAAATCAACAGTTTCTCTTCCTCTCATTTTAGGTCAGAAAAAGTCTTCCCAACTTTATGAAAGGCATATTGAAAAAAAAAAAAAAAAATCAGTAAATTCATGAACATGCAGTTATTACTTAGGAGACAAATTGCATTTCTTCCAAAATGTTCCAAAATGCATTCATTTTCAGAGTACATTACTTTCATAATACTGTGTGGAACATTAAATGAGAATTTCCCTGACTTGGCTACAGAACACATTTTTATATTTCAGTGTCTGACACAGAGCCCAGGGTAACTAATGAAAATCTTTTCGAAAAGTGACAATCTTGTCTAGCAGCCTTGCCTGTTGAAGAGATTGCAACATAAAACAGATGAGTGCCCTGCTTGACAGCTAATTGTGTCGGGCTTAATTACAACAAGCAGAATTTAATCGGCTGTGCAGTGCAGTTTTTTAGGATGGGGGAACCATCTGGAATATACCTTGCTCCTGGGCTGATGAAGGGGCGGGCATCGCTGGATTTCAAAGACAGGAGAGCAACTGTGTGCAGATTTAAATGCAGAAGCGGTTCCTTCCTTAGTGTATTTCATTTGAGCTGTTTGATGAATTTTAGAGATATTTATGCAAACCTGCATGCTGTTGCTTCATGAAGACAAGGTTTTGGAAACCTTCCCAGTTTCAATTTGATGAGGCTCGTTCCCCTCTGTGGCCCTGTGCTGTGGCCAGAGCTCGACACAGAGCTGTCAGGCTTCACATGTTGAACATGTTCACATGTTGACATGTTGAGTCACTCCTGGTCCCTCACCTCGCAGCTCCTCCTGACTCCCACCTCTTCCTGCCCCGTGATCCTCTGGATGGCTCTGTCAGGTGCAGCCAGTCCAGGTGTGGGACAGAGCTCTGGCATAGCCAGGGGAAAGTGCTGCAAGCCCAGCTTTCTCAGGGACATCTTGGTGTCACTGGCCTGTCCTGCTCTGCAGCCTGACACGAGGGTCCTGCACACAGCAGCACCAGGAGCTGCAGAGTTCTGTTCATGTTGGCATGGAAGTATTTGAAAGGGAAGGACCGTAAGTCTTAGAATCATGGAATATTCTGAGTCAGAAGGGACCCACAGGGATCACTGAGTCCAACTCCTCCCCTGCACAGACACCCCGACAATCGCACCCTGTGCCTGGGAGCGTTGTCCAAACGCTCCTGGAGCTCTGGCAGCCTTGGGGCTCTGACCATTCCCTGGGGAGCCTCTTCAGTGCCCCACCACCCTCTGGGGGAAGAACCTTTCCCCAACATCCAATCTGAACCCCCCTGGCACAGCTCCAGCCGTTCCCTAACATTTCCCTGACAGTGCCAGTCCCAGTACTGGGAAGGCAGATGGACAACATTTTTACTCATTCATTTTACACCATCTCTTCTACCTGTCCTCCCACTCAGTGTGTGTCCATAGCTGTTCCCATGCTGAGCAAGGCCTCTCCAGAGGGAGCTCCATCAGGGAACACGCAGCATCCAACATCCCACAGCACATCCTCTCCCAGGCCTGTTTAACTCACTGCCCTCCTCGGCATCACTTGCTGGGTCCATGCCTTTGTGCTGCCCATCTGCTTCTCCACTCCAGCTGCTTGTTTTGCCGTGGCTCCCTGGGAAGTTCCTTCACCTCACGCAGAGTTTTCTCAGTGTAATTGACTTGAGATGTCTTCCTCCTTTTTTCTCTTGCCCTGTCCATTTCACCCAGTCTTCTGCAGTTTGATCTCAGAGAGGCTGCCGTGATTTCCCTGCTGGGCTGACATTGCTCCCACAGCTCCCATCTCCTCCAGTGCCAATGGAGTCATGGACTATCACAGTGTGGTGTCAGAGAGGTGTTTGTGCCTCCCTGCCCTGGGGAGGTTTGTGCCTCCCTGCTGCCCTTTTGGCCCAGCAGCATGGTCAGGAAATGGCCCCTCTGCAGTGAACACAAAGGAGACTCCAGGGCATCTTGAGCAGCGTGGGAGTTCTGGGAGTTGTGGGACAATCCAGGTGAGTCCCCTTCATTTTCAGTCCACCCAAAGCCAAGCACACAGATGAACAGTGAGGACAGGCCCACAGTCTTGGAAGCAGTGAAACTTCTCTAAAGGGTGGATGTGTGCCATGGGATGGAGGACCCAGCTGAGAGTGGCCTGTGCCACTCGTTCTGGGCGAGGACTGAGCCCAGCAACCCCATTCTGGTGGTCTGAGTGACCAAAACCAGCAAAGCTCAGGGCTTTGGGCTTGGCAGTGTCTCATCCACACACTCATGGCAGAGCCAGGTGGGCTTCAGGCTGATTTTTATGCCTGGGTTTTTTGAGAGTCCTTGGGAAGGTGGAGGGAGCACACTGCTGAGCCTGAGAAGTTACACAGTAGCTCCAAGCTCCTGTCCTTTCCCCATGCCCACCCCAGCAAGTCTGCACCCCTCTCCCAAGGCTGCTTTGGGTTTACATGGAAGGAAACTGAGAGCAGAATTTAGCCCAGGCTCTACATTCCTTGGCCTGAAATGGGATGTGCAGAAACAGAGCAACTGCGCAGTCATTTCTCCCCTTCCAGTGCTGCTGTGGATCTGCTGACGTGATCCCAGCTCTGCCCAATGCACCCCAGATGGGGAGGGTTTGTGTGTGATGACAGCCTTTACAGCCTGCCTTTGAACAGGCAGCACAACCCAGGGCTGCAGGCAGCACCTGCAACACTTGGGTTCATTCCAGACTTCTCACATGACCTTGAGCAAATTGCTTGACCTTACATTTTTTGCCCCTTAGTTCAAACGAGAGGAATGAGACCATATGTAGGAAACGGCTCTGGGATCTCTAGAGAAGCAGTTCCTGCATCCCACACTCATTGCAAAACCTTCCTTCTGTTTCTTTTCCACTCTTCTCTGTAATTTTCAAGCCAATAATCATTAGCCATCCCCTAACGAGTTCCCCACCCTGGCAATTAGTATCTTTTATGCCCATTTTACAACTGCAAAAACCAAGAGGCGAGGTCAGCCACTGGCAGACTGGAAGTTAGAGGCAGGAGGAGTGTGAGAACAGCCCATTTTCCATACCAGCATCCCTGCTTTGACCACCAGACCTTGCTACACTCAGAAACCATATCAGGGAAAGCCAGACGACGAGCATTGTCCACAGTGCTAATCTTCAGAGGACCATATTAGTGCAATTTGATGTCAAGACGCCTTATCTATCACCAAGCAAAGAGTAAGATTAAAGGACTGGAGTTACAAGTGCCTTTTTGTTTGCACTAACTGGCTGAGTGTCTGTCTGGAAAACAGAGGCTTTCAATCTAAATTGCTGTCACGTTTGCCATACAGGAGTAGATTGGTCTCAGCACCCTTATTAAAAATACTACTGGCATTCTACAGCAGCTGCTCCAAACGCTGCAGCTTTCGGTAACGAGTTGCGAAGTGGATGTTGAACACCGCGCACTGATCGCTGCTTTCCTGGTGTAAATCTGAAGCAGCTTTCCCGACGTCAGTGGAATAACTCCTGGGTTTACACCAGAGCCCTGCGCCGGGCACCTGCTTGTGTTCCCCACCCTCTTTGCACCAACTCAGCTGCAGTGTCCTCTGCTCTCCCAGAGCGGCTGTGGACTTGGATACGGCTGCACAGCTGCACGGATTTGCACTGGGTGATGCTGCTTCCAGTTTGTCACACTAAAAGTAATATCCCCACTGCTGTAAGAATCAGTCCTTTCCACTGTACTGTATCTTGGAGAGGTGTTACTCCAGAGCATCTATTAAATGACTGGGAAGAAAAATAAGGAAGGTCGAAAAAGAGTAGATTAATTAAAAAAAAAAAAAAGAGAGAGAGAGAGAAAAGAGGAGAAAAAAAGAAAGAGGATGGGGCAGGAGAATTGAAAAAGGAAAGACAAGGAGGAGCACAGGGCAGGGTGTTATCAAAGGCTTTCGTTGTGTGCTAATGATGCTTTAATCCCGTAATGACATGGAGGCGCACGAACATGAATATGGAAGGCAGGTACATCCAGGATCAAACACGCTCGGGGTTTTTTTGTGTTTTCACCTGAAATGCATCCAAACCACACTGTCAAACAGCATTTGCTGCACTCGTCTCTTGCTGCTGCTACTCTGCCTGGCAGCTGCACTGACACTGCTTCAGCAACAGGGCAAGGGAGGGAAAAGGGACTGCAAACTTCCTTGGGGAAGAGGATAATAACCATAACACAGCTCAGTATCCTCCCGAGACTGCCGGGCTCTGCTGCTGGCACCGACAGCCCCGCAGATGGCAGTGGCAGGTTAAAATCCAGCTCAGCTCAGAGCCGTGCTGTGACTGCAGCCTGCGGATCTCAGCACATGCAGCTCCTCCCATCCCCACCAAACCAACAACTTTTACCTGGCCCGTGCTGGTTTCTCATCCTTCTTCAAGGGAAAGGTTTCCTTTCAGTTTTCTCTTCCTCCCTGGACTGTAGAGGAGCTGAGGCCGTTCTCAGAGTAGTGCTGGGAGAAGCAGGGCGGCGATGGAAGATGGGGACACAGGACTGTGACAAGGGGAAAATTGGAGACATAAAGGCAAAACTGTGGGAGCAGGGAGGAGTAGTGTGAGGTAGAGAGGGGGGCAGATGGAGAACAAAGCTGCACAGGTTTCTCAGAGATGCTGTAGCTGCTCCATCTCTGGAAGTGTCCAGGACCAGGTTGCATGGGGCTTGGAGCACCCCGGTTTAGTGGAAGGTGTCCCCGCCCATGGCAGGGGGTGGGGCCGCTTTAAGATCCCGCCAAGCCAAGCTATTCTGTGGTTCTACACTTTTTCCTTGGCACTCCTGCAAGCTCTGGGGTGAACCCCAAGTTCGCTGTCTCCGGGAGCAGTGTGGATGAGAGGTGTCTGCTCATTACCGTGTATTTATTTGCATGGTGCCATGAGAGCACAGGGGACTCCATAACAGCAAGAAAATGGAGTCCTGGCCTTTAAGCACTTTGCAACTCAGCAAGGAGAGGGAAGATTAATATGAGCTGGTGCTTTGGAGGGCAGAAGGGAGACAAAGTGCAGGAAGGGGACTTATATCATCGAGGCATGGAACCAGGAGGTGAGCACAGGGAACTTAGTGGGGCAGGAACTACATATCCTGGCGTTAAGCAGCTGAATGTTGCGTCGCAGTATCTTTTCCACCTGCTCGTCACTCAAATTTCCAGCAGGAAAAAAGAATATTCCTGAGTCTGACTCCTGCACGTTCAGTGGGAGGGGCAGAAATCTGCATTCTTTTATTTGAATAATTTAATTATGAGCTCACCAAGACACTAAAGAGTGGTTTATCTTCTCCAGAGCTCTTAGATCGCAGCAAAAGAAAGGGGATTCTGTGGCACCATGGATTTCCTTGCCCTGTACCCTCCAGGACAAGTGGTGACACCAAGTAACTCAAAAGCTGAGAGCAGATCCCTGCCCTAAGTTCAAACTTTGCAGTGCGGATGTGTATGGATGTGTATTCCAAGGGATATAGCTCACAGCAAGCTGCAGTTCTCCCCCAGCTGCTTGTGCCAGGCTCCAGAATAGAAAACTTGTCCAGTTTGTTCTGAAGCTGCCACCAAGGACACAACACCCAGAAATGCTCCAGCCTCACCTGGAGCCAAGGGCGCGTTTCACTGCTGGCTGCCTGCAAGAGCAGCACAGACATACAGAGCCCAATCCCTTCCCTATCCTGTGTCTTGTGTCCATGGTCCGTTTTCCCACACTGCGTGTTACAGCTTCTTCTGTGGCTGCTTGGACAAGAACAACCCACTGCCTTCCTCACAAAGCCAGTTAACCAGGAGATGTAAAGTCCCGCCTGACTTTGATCAGGTGGATTTCCTCGATGTCCTCGTGGGCTCCCTGTGGAGGGGAAGTGGCTTCCAAGTGGGCATGTCTGGATTCCTCCTGTTCCCATCTACAGTATCAGGACATGAGCTGTTGTCCAGCAGCTCAGCCATTTCCTCACGGAGCAGCTCTTTGACCTTTGGGTGTGCTCTGCATACACAACGCCCTGGGTTTAAATGAGGCAAAAGATTGAGGATGTAAAGTGTGAGCTGACTCCAGGCTGCCTGAGCTGGGAAGGGAGCAAGCAGATATTAACATTAATCCATCACCCGTTGCTTTATTGTCAAAGCTGAGCGAGATTACTCCAGTGAGTCGGCTGCTACGGGAGGGCCAAGCAAGTGCTGGGAAATCCTGAGCGCTGGTGGTAGCTTCAGCACTCCCCCTGCTCCCAGCCTTGAAGCAGCAGGTCAAGATGGCACCTCTGAAAGGCCTTTTTACTCCCTTGGTCTTCCCCCTCACACTTTTTTGTCATGTACTTCTCTCATCCTCTCCCTCTTGCCAATGAACGATGGATCTTCATGTCGTCTTCATGTTTCCAGGGTAACGGAAAGAAGTTTCCCTCCAGCCCAGAGGCAGAACAAACCCATTCTGCTGGAAAATTCAAAGTGAGGATTAAAATTTGTAAAACAGCACACAACCTAGTGCAGCATCTCCCATTCCTGCCAAGTTTTCCAAACCACTGTGGATAAATGGCAGCGCTCGTGCCACCTGCATGGGATTATCCAGAGGATCCCCTGTGGCAGTGGAGGGACGGCGTTCACCTGCACGGACACAGAGTTTTGTTTGTGGAGTTTTATAGCCACCAGTGGGTCCCATGGCTCCCTCAAAACCAGCCCCTGTTTCTTTGACTGGATGCAGACACGGCCTGGAGAGTGGCTTTATTTTTCACAATGATTCTGGATGTCCCAGTTGACCTGCTTGATCCTGTCCCGTCTGATCTGGCAGCATTAAGGACAGCAAGGCAGAATTAGCAGAACAACTTATGCCCAAGTAGGAGTTGAAGTGGTCTTTAAGCAGGAGTTGGTCTGGGTTGATCGGTTCCCCGAGAACCCCGAGCAACAGAGGCAGTGATGTCCCAGGGCACCAACTGAAGAGACGACGGTCTGGAGCAAATGACTTCACAAGACTTAAAGGGTAACAATTTGTGCATTTAATATTTCAGGCCATCAAACGTATTTCCTCCCAAATGAAACCTCTGGGTATTAAGTATCTGAGTTCCTCTCTGGAACTGATTCTAAGGCACCCCAGTCTTTAAACACCTAAATTTCCCCAGTGCTTTTGTTCTGCCTCTCACCAAACCATGCTCCCTGCCCGTGAAGGGTTTACATCCCAGTGATAAGACAAGAGCCAATAGTTTGATGCCAACAGATGGAAGCAATAAGCAAGAACAGTGACTGTAACAGAAATAATAAACAACCACACGTAGAACATTTTCTCCTACGCTAGCCAAGGAAAGTCCATTAATTCTCATCTGGAAATCCCTGTAACATTTGCAGCGAGGATCTGCCATGGCTGTTCATGCTGCTGCCCCGCAGCACGCATTTGCCTTGGTAATGTGAGCCATCACCCAGTAAATTCTGCACTTTTCTCCTACCAGCTCCTTTCCCAAAACCCAGGGAAGAAGAATATACTGCCTGGTAAGAGCTGAGTGAGATATGGCTGAGGGCTGGGTAGGATGGGAGGGGAAGGAGCCTCCCACCTTGCAGAGGGGTCTTACCCTGTGAACTGGGCTGGTCAAACACAGAGGGCAGGTGTTGTGTTTACAACACATTTACAAGGAATTACATATGAGATGATCCCAAAGCATAATTATTAAGAAGTGTTCAATTGATAGCTTATGAATGTGTTGGTAAGTTCATTAAAATGATCCATGAACACATGAGTATTCCAGAGCAGGCAGGAGTCTGGGAAGTTACTGCTGGAAAGTGCGTTAACAAGGTGATTCCATGGTTTGTGTGTGGCATCTGCAAGTGCTCAGCTCACTCCTGCCAGATGAACAGTTCCCGGCCCACCTGAAGGGTCTCACTGCCACCTCCTCTCTGCAAATCTCTCTCCTTCCTCTTTAATATAAAGAAACGGATGCTGTTTTCCAGTAATAGCATGAACCAAAGCAAATGAGTTAATCGCCTAAGAAGCTTTAAGTGCATTTCCATCCGTTGGAATTATTGCTTCTGGAAAAACAAACATTAAAAATCTCCAGCCACAGTAAGCAAGATACCCAAAGGGTCAACTCCAATAACTGGAGAGGGGCAGCAGGTGAAATATTGCTGAGGAGCAGCTCCAGACAGTGAGGACCAAATGACCCAACACCTCTTGCCACACCAGCCCCAGCCCCAGAATGTGTCCAGCCCCACGGGGCACTGCAAACACAGATTATGGCCTGCTTGCTCTAAGGGATGGGCAGACACATCAGCCTAGCTGGTGAGTCAGTGCCAGCACTAAGAACCACCAAGCCCAAAAAACAGACTCACCTCGACAGCTCCGAACACCTTCCTCTAAGAGCTACTGCTCCTAAACTTGTATTCCTTCCCTGGGGACTGACCTTCCCCTCACTTACCTTTCCCAGTCCCGAGTGTCAGCTCCACGGGTTGCTCCATTGGGGTGACTGTGATGGGCCCCCTCATGCACCTGCACCCACGCTCAGCAGCTCTTTGCCTCTCACCTTGGTCACACTGTAAATGAGAAGGAGGTTGACGCACCAGTCATCAGTGAAACAGCAACTTCTTTCTCCTTGACATTCAGGCAGTTGAAAAGCTCCTTGTAGGGTCAAGCACAGTGGCTTTTAAATAATGCATCATGTTTGTTAGTGTGTTGGCATTTAAATGCTGGCTGAGAGGAAGAAAGCAACTGGGGTTCCAGTGCTCTGCGTTCTTTATAATGGGGCCATTGGAAGCCCTTGGATAGGCACAACACTCACACAAGTCACCTGGCCCTCCACTCACCTGCTTCCTCTCCACATCTCGCCTCCCACACGTGTTCTGGCTCCTCCTGCATGGTCAGGGACATGCTTCCACCCTCACTTGCACATCTCATCCTTCTCCACATCCCCATAACCTCACTCAGAGCTCATGCTGCTGGGCTGGGAGGATGTATAGATAAATACACCTGGCCCTAAAATGTACCTGTGTCCCTCCTGGCACACTCGCTGCAAAACAGCATGAACCCAATGGCTGTGATTACCTGAGTGTCTCTCATTGCTCTGGAGATGGGGGGAAGAGATGGGTTTATGCACCAAATCTAGGCTATGACATAGGTTCTTTCAGAGGAACAGCCCAAAGCTGCCTCCAGAGCCTGCTGTGATAGACAGATATTCTTCCCAACCCCACAGCCACGGCCGTGTTCCCTGCTAGAGCAAGAGAATTCAGAAGGTTTTGTGGTCTGTCCTCCTGCATCATTGCTCTGTGGATGAGGAGAGAAGGGCAGCAGCGAGAATTCACCTTTCTAACACTCAGCTGAACATTTTGGAGGACCTGGGTTGAATTTTCAGGCTTGTGATGTGTTGCCAAGAGCTGTCACTTCTACTTGGATCAGTCATCTTGAGCAGTGTGTTTGCAGGTGGTGTCACACCTCTGCCTGGGACCACTGAGTAGAGACGGGGAAAGGAGCTGGAAACACTTGTGACCCTCTGCCAGTGCCTCTCCTGCTGCTGTTTGTCACTGCAGAGCATTACTAAGTCACCCTGCACTGCCTTGTTTTAAAGCTGGTGGCAGGCAAAGGCGAGTTGGGATGGAGTCACATCCACCACCCTGCTCTGGGGCCAGCGTGTCTGCTCCCTCCCTGGGGTCCAGCAGCCTGGGGATGCTGTGCCAGGGCTGTGACCTTGCCCATTTTCCCAGCACTTTCTGAGGTCCATGGTCAAATGCCTTTGATATTGCTGCAAAATGTGTTTGTGGGGGGTCTGTGCTCTTTGAGAGCAGGTGGGTTTTCCCAAGGGTGTGCAGTGACACGTGACAGCAGAGAGAGAGCCTGGGCATCCCGTCTCCTGCTCCACTCTGCTGACCAGCAGTCCATCCCTTACCAGCCCAGGAAGAGAGTCCTTCCTCCCCCAGACTAAACCTCTTTCCACCCTTGAGAAATCACTCTCAGCTTTTTCAGCCCTGTTTGCATTGACCCGACCCTGCACTTAAGTGCAGCGACATCAAAGAACTGAACAGCACAACTCAGAGGAGCAGGGAGAAAAGCAAAATGCCAAAAAACAAGAGGAGAAAACATGCAGATGATTTTTCATCGTCCTGTGACACCTTCAGGCAGCCCAGTGCCTCTTGGGCTGCACCATCTCCCTTCCAGTGGAGAGAAACACCACTGATCCTGTGATGTGCCTCTGGAATTAGAGTGTGCAGCAATAAATAGAGGCTGTATTTTGAGGAAACTGCTGGTCTGCAACACACACCTTTGCCTGTGATACCATCCTCAGCGTGTTTGAAAGGGCTTTGTCATATACAACAGATAACCATGCAAGCATCAGGGGATCTGCTCCAGATTTACACCATGGCAGGAAGAGCATTTATGCCCAAATCATTTGCATGGGGGTTTTCTTTTTTTTCCTTCCTCCCCCCT
>VZTA01029696.1:185801-240083 GCA_013398855.1 Mohoua ochrocephala
TAACCTTGGTGGTTTACAGCAAATTGCCTTCCAGCAAAAGTCAGGCCTCACTGTGACAGCAGTCCTAATTGCCATGTCAGATATTTCCTAGCCCCATTCATTCCCCAGCACCATCAGCTATTGTTATAAATTAATAAAGCCTGGACACATCCCGTATTTAAGAATGAAAGCACAGAGAGAGAGAGTGTGATGGAGCATTAAAGAGACAGGACATCTGAAGGCTCCTGACAGGACCCCAAGACTCTGATCTCCTACCCTGCTTTCCAAAAACAACAACAAAGTATGGGACTGGAGGTATTTCTAAATGCAGCTCCCTAAAAACTCATCCATCTGCCTAAAAACGCATCCATTCAGAATTACAGTGTATTTTTAGACTGTAAAAGAGAGCAGATATAAATATGTCTTCACTCCTGCTACAATCCCATTGGCTTAATCAATTACATCACTGATAGGTTTGATCCACGATATCCAAACAGAGATTCTATTACAGAGTGAGCATGCAGAGCATATACATGTGCATGTGCCTGGGGGATATGTCTGTTTTTATATATTTGTACATAATATATATATTTATACACAGCCATGGACACACGTACCCTTCCCTTTTCGATTAAAAAAACCCAAAACGCTGCTTGAATCATTTTCACAAATAAGACAAACCCCATATTTTGCTGGCAAAACGATTACGGCTGTCAGGTCTGATGGACGCAGTGTCTGCCATGAATTATTCATAGAGGCTAATTATAAGCTGGCAGATTTCTGGCACAAATGTGCTGGAGATCCCAGTTATCTGTGACTGATCTGCTCCTCCCAAGTTCCTGAGGCACCAGAGGAGAGGGACAAATGGGTCCAAACTGACTCACTCCACATGAGATGAGTTAGGTGGGGACTCAGCCCTTCTCCTTGGAAGCTCTGTAAGGTCTGGCATGACCCCAAAAATGACCCCCAAAGCACAAAGGTTGTGTGCTTCAAACTGCCATTCCAGCCTCTAAGGATTTGATGAGGGCAATTGCTGTGTGGAACAGCTACGCTGCTGCTCCAGGAATCTACTGCCGTGTATCCAGCAGTGAGACACAGATGATGTCCAAGGAAAGGCATAAAATGGTGATAATAGTTCAAAGGCAGAGCCTCTTCTAATCAGCACTACTTCCTTCATCCCTTGTGCCTTTCCCTTTTATGATTTCCCATAGAAGAAATAATGTGGCTCCTCCCTCCTCCTCAGCTGATTCCAACACAGCCCTGGCAGCTGGTGGTGAAGAGTCTCTAACGGAAAGCAGTGAAAAGTGGATTTTTCAGACCAGCAGTGGATGAGCTCAGAGGGTTTGAGAGGCCCTGCCCCAGCCCTGGCTAATCCACTGCTGTTTGGGAAGTCTCTGAGGCACATTCCAAGCCTCTGCCAAAGCCCACACAAACCGTGGCACCCCTGCAAACCTTGCGCTGGACCAGTCCTGAGGTGTGAGGGTGAAGAAGAAGAGGGCTGCAGGGATGGGCGATGCAGTGACCAGTCACACTGGCCTGACGGAGAAGCAGAGGCACTGCGCCAGTCTGGACTGAGCAGTGTGGCTGGACTGGATGTGGGAGACAGGGCGTTGCCCGCTTCCAGGCAGCGTCTCAGGTGTCCCTCCCTCCCGTCTCTCCTCGGCGCTTTCCTGAAAGCCTGCTGTGAGTTTGTAGCTCTGGTTTAAAGCCCCTTGCTTTCTTTGAGGCTTTGGGCACTTTCCAGGACTTTTATTCACCCTGATGTCTGGAGAACAAAGCTTCAGAGGCACAACCAAAGGTCAGAAGAAGTTCCCTGTTCAAAGTGTTCTCCTCAGCAGGAGTTAAATACAGCATCAAACTCCACTGGAAACACGATGCCTCTCCAAAGCTCTGTTTCCATGGCTGGAGCTCACCTCTGAGCATACCAGAGGCCAAAACTCCCAAGCTTTGACTAGAAGTTTAAGAAAAAGTACCAGGTTCTGCCCCACACCGGGAAACCTGGGCTAAGGACAGCAGATAACAAAGATCAGAAAATCCATGACCACAAATTCCATGTCTGAGAGAAAGAGGTAAGGCAGATTTCTTGAGGCTTCTCCAACCCATTAATCTTCTGCCCTGTAATATAAGGCTTAATTCTGTTAGCAGAGGACACCTTAATGGGGAAATTCAGGGCTTATTGGTTCAAATAGTCCAACTGGTTTCCAACCTCAGTGGATATTTCATTACTGCCCAATGGGGCCAGTTACAAATGGTGTCTTTAGGACACACCTAAAGAAAATGAACCCCATGTATGAGCCCTTCCTTGCCCTGGCTCCCTGGCAGCCAAAGTTCCCACTGAAATCAATACTTCTCTGGGGGACTGTCAGTATCTGAGACACAGCTTTGATTTCCCACCGGCTGTGGGGTCACACACAGCCACCAGCCCTGTGCACCAAGAGCAGATCCCCAAATCCCAAGTGGGCTGAGAACACCTGAGGCAGAGTAAATAATCTCACCACACATCTGTCTGCGTCCTTGCTCCCTTCAAAATAAAAGGGCAGGTTATGAGCAAGAGAATGAATGTCCCTAATAAGGCCAGGGCTGGTAAATAACATTATGCCTTCATTTGCTCTGAACCATTCATATTCTTCCAAGCAGAAAGGTAACAGGAACTGTGCAGCAATAACAGATCGTCAGCTGTTGGGAGCCTTCAAACTTTGTCTCTTCTCTCAATGCATGCTATAAAAATTACCCCTCCGAGACTTTTCTTTCTCTTTCCTTTTCCTCTTGACATACTGTAGGATATAAACTCTCTCCCTGCAAGGAAATTTCTCCTTCCATGCATTCCAAGCTCAGTGACATTCTTCTCAGTGCCCCGGAGCACTGGGCCTCTGTGTGCATCTGTCTCCTTGGTGTGAACTTAAAGATCAGGAGTCATTCATTTACAAAAATAGTGAGGACACTTTTTTTTCTTCTTGCCCAAGTCTCTTCCTAGATCTAAAGAAAGAAGGAGCTTCCCAGATGCCGAGGAAGCAGCAGGCCCGCCCAGGTACAGTGGGCACATCAGGGTAACTGGGATGCAGAGAAGACAGACCCGGCTGATGATGTGCATAAATCTCCCTTGTCTATACGCCGCCTTCCCCACCCTACACTTCCTCTGCAGTTTTAATGTTTTGTTTCAACCTTTGGATTGTATTAAAATATTAATGCTAAGGTTTTATTATAATTTTATATTCTGCAGTTAATATTTTAATACAATAAAAGCCCAAATGAAATCTTTCAACATTATTGGGCGAAATGATTATGCACAATTGAAACAAAACAATCCACTAGGGCCAGGAAGACATTTTCTTGGAATTTTCTTTTCCTGAGTGTTAACCAAATGTCATTCTTTTGTTCTGATGGGAGGACCAGCCCTCCCTGCTTTCGAAATATTAGGGATTCAATTGAGTTGTGTATTCAAGTGCCTCAAATTGAATCAAAGACCCCTAATGTGGCTCAAGATTTACCTTCTTGCTATGAGATATGATGCAGCTCTGAGGCCTGAGAAGAAAGGGTCTGGCCCAGAAAGGGACTAAGTGACCAGGTGAGACATGAGGATGCCCAGCCCTGCAGCCTCCTGCCACGTGCCCTCGCGGCACTCTGTCCCGTGCTGCTGAGTTTGCTGTTCTGCCCCGCAAAGGGCTACAGTGACACAGTGAAGACCACCTTGCTCTGCTACAACAGGGAAGGTGAGCAGGTGAACCCCTGGGAAATGTGAACCTCAGCTGTTCCGTGCTGAGACCCCTCCGGTCTCAACACTTTGGGTGCCACGTGCCTGTGATACCCCCCCATTGTATGGCACGAGACAACCGTTAACACTTCCAAACAATTTTTCAATTTAAGGCAGATTAAGAGCAAAATTCTAGTGGGACTAATAGTGTGTAATCTTCTTTCCATTCCTCCTCCTGCATTATGAAGAAGAGTTCTCTGCAATGGCGTATTTCACACTCCGATGCTGATATTTCAATTTCCTGCTTAAGTTACAATAAAAACTGCCCACCCTGCTGATGCTCCCAGGAAGAATAACTTATGTTGATTGACATTCTTTAATTCCCCTTGGATGCAGCTAATGATTAAGAGATGCCAGGAAATTTAAAAGCACGTCCTACCTGCGGACTCCTCTAAGCTCCTTTGGAAGGCTTTGAAAAGCTTCCAATTTCAAGCACAAAATACAGCCGGTCTTTAAGCACCTTCCTTGTCTTCCCTTTCTTCCTCCCCTATTTTTTGCCCCNCACAGGAAGACAGAATTAAATTCCTGATATCGATCAAAGCAAAGGGAATGGAATTCATGGCAACAGGGCAGTGCTGGGAGGACACTCACCTTCCCAAAGCTCAGGGCAAGGCAGCTGGTTGCAGGACACCCTGCCTGAGTTCCCAAACAGGTCTTTAGGACAGCCAACAGTTTGATGAAGCTGAAAAACCCATGACTGGTGTTTGTATTGATTATGGGGTCCACTGGGATAGGTTTCAAGACCCTGTTGGGTAGCTGCATCTTTGTGTGTTGGACAACAGAATGACACAAGTCAGGTGTTGGCAGAAGGGAGCAGAAGCACCGAGCCTCGGGTGTCAGCAGCTCAAAGATGTGCCCTGGAGTCGTTCCCATTCCCCCAGTTCTGCCAGACAACCTCAGCTACTGGGGGAAACTGCTGCAGAGGAAACGCTGCAGAATCAGGCATCTGGCTGTGAAATCAGGCTACAATCAGGCTGGAACTTGCTCCAAAACCAGTCTCCGCACAGACACTCTCAAGCCAACTTCGCTGGGACCCTCGTGTTGATCAGACCTGGGAAAACATGACCTTCTTCCCCTCCCCGCGCCCACACCCCTTCCCCAGCACCCTGTCTGCCCCACGCACCTTTGCCCCTGCAATGAAGGAATCATTTACGTTGTGTCCTTTTGCCAAGATAGTGAAGGTTTTCCTTGTATTTGGCAAAGAAGCTTTCTTCCTATCTTCTGTGGTAAGGAAGTGTCTCTCCATGAGGATTTGCCTGTATGGCAAGGATTTACTATTCCAATCAAAATTCAGCTCTATAGGCCACTAATCCAGCATATCTACAGCAGAATAATCCATCCAGCACAACCACATGAGGGAATTTCCCTGGGCAGACAAAATCTTGTAGGCCCTTTGCAGACTGCTAAGTGAGGAGGAAAAGGGTTAAGGTCACTGGAGCTCCCCAGATTTAATCAGATTCCCTCAGGAGCTGCTACGGGGCTGCTGAAGCTCAAAGAGTGAAAAAGCAACCCCAAGCAAGGGAAGACTGAACATCATTTCAAAATGCTGAGGAATCTTCTCATCAAAATAATGTCAGAGCCTGTCACGGCAGAGGGAAAACAAACGTGTGGAACACGATGGTTCTGCATGAAATGTAAAATGCTGTTTAGTTAAAACAAAGCTCTTTCAAAGCACTCAATGGGGAAGCAGAGGGAGGGGAGAGTAAAGGCAAAAAGCACTTTGTTTTGTAAGTTTAAAAGATATTTAAACAGAGAAACCTGTTGAGTCATGCAGAGCTCTGCCTGTGCTTCCAGCACGCACTGCTCGACACAGCGAGTGGCAATTACTGTCACTCGGGGAGGTGGGGGCCCCTTCCCCTAGAGGTCATCGGGCTCCTGCCCACTTCAGAACGCCCCTTCCTCTGCTGAAGTCGCCATGGGATGATGGGAGTGGAGGGAAAAAACCTCTTTTAAATAACCAGAAGAAGAAAGCAAGAGGAGGCAGTGCCAATTGGAACCTTGAAGAACAGTTGCCAAGAGGTGTTGGATGCCTGCAAATTTAGTTCCTGCACAAAGATATTTCGCTCCTTCCCAGGGCCTTGTTTGCCATGCCAGGAAGCAAAATGCTGTTTACAGGGATGCACTGACATTGCTGCAGAAAGCCAAGGTTTGGAACATGGATTTCAGTGTGCCAGTGTACTGCCGTAGCCTCGACACAACGCTGCTCTGGCTATGCTCCCCGCTCTCCAGAAATCTTTTGGCAGAACTGGCTCTGAAGCCCGAGAGGATTCCACAGAAGAGATGCAGGCAATGGGATTGCAGTCAGTAGAAAGGGTGTTGCAAACTTTGGGGCTCCATCAACTCCTCTATTTTGCTGCTGTGAAGGAGAACAGGAGTCTTGCGTGTGCCTGTTACCCTACCTATACAGTCAAATGAATTTAATCTCCCCCTTCCCTGCCCATCTGTGAAACAGATCCTTTTAACATGGCCTAGTTAATAATAACAGCCCCAAAGGGTACCACTCAGACCACAATGACAGAAATCACAGGAAAGGAAAGAAAAAAGATCCATTCAGAATTGTGGAAGATCAGCATACCTGAGGAAAGAGACTTACATGGACATGTCTTTAATCTTTCCTGCTTCCAGCCCTTAATAGCAGAACCTGATTCGAAGACTCGGTGATTGATTTCCAGCCCAGACGCAAAGTGACAGGCTCATTTTCAAGTATTGCACAGCTATAATTCCGTGTTTTATTTGTTATTATTGTAACCTGCTGATGGAGTGGGGCTGTATTCAAGGTAGCGGGTAACAGCTCTGGCTCGAGGCATTATTTAGAGTTGGGTGTTTAATGCCAGAGCCTCGTGCCTCTTGATATTTATGAAGAAGATGTGCCTGTAGCTCCAGTGCTCATATCTTATTTGTTTGTTGTTCAAACAAAGGATCAGGAAATTGGATGCTGTTTCTGGCGAGTGATATCATCTCAACAGTTAAGGGAAGGCCACTGGTCTTTACACGTTTCTCCAGCACAGCAATGAGGAGAGCTGCCTCCAATTCAAGGTGAATGAGTCACCTTGGAAAGTGCTTTGTCTCTGTAAACAGGAAAAGGCTCTGCTCCATAAACCCACGGGACAGAACAGCCTCTCAGCTAGGGCAGAGCAGCACCCCCAAGGTTGTGGGGCTTAGTCCTGCTGCCTGTCACTGAAATTTCTCCTCTGATTTGCCAGTTTTCCCCATTTCTTGCCTTAATTTCCTCCTTCTTCTAAATAAACATAAAATTAGGAAACCTTGCCTTGGAGAACAGCACGTGGCATTTTTCTCACTCGGAATAAGGTTCTTGGAAGAAAAACCTTCCAGCCAGATTCAGTGAGAGCATTCATCCCACCGGAGACCAGCATGGAAAATCCTGCTGGGGTTGTCAGGGCTTTTGTGGGATTAGGGCATGTTTATGTAGCCGGAGCAAAGGGTCATGCTGGGTCCCCCCTTTTCTAGGCCAGAAGAGTGTCTTAGCCCTGATCTGGCAGCTCGGAAGCTGCCCCTGGTTTAAACCTCAGCTAACTCCCCTTGCCTTGCAGCACGGCTGCACAAAGGAGGTGGTGCACAACTTGCTGCACTCCATGAACTTACCTGTGAGCTCCTAAATAACTCTGGCAGCTTGGAAAAGCTCATTCAGCCTGAGAAACTGAGCCTGCTTGCAGCAGCAGAAGCCAAGGAAGGGACTTTATGCTCAAGCTCTGAAGTTTAACCTCTGCTGTGCTTCTGTGCAGCAGCAACGAGTGGCATTTGTGCTCACAACAGAAAACTGTAAGCAGCGATTTCTGGATGCTGCCTAGATACTCCTGAGATAGGCACAAACCAGGATTTCTTCACAGACTGAGAGTTTATACTGAGGTGTTGAATGTCTCTATGAAGTCTTTGGTATTGCTGTTCCAGTTTCTTTTTAATTGTGTAGAAGACCAAACAGTGCCTACTCTCAAAAGGCTACGAGCTCTGTAGGGCTCTGCAGAGAACAAACAGATATCAGCCCAGTGCATTAAGTGAAGGCAATTTGAAGGTTATCCAGTTTTACCTGCTTCTTAAAAACCTCTCATTTTCTAGGCTTTCTCACTACACCCTAGTCAGCAAGGCACTTTTGTTCAAAAAACGAGTCGCTGTAGCACTTTGTGATATCGTTAGTGGGCATGGTGAGATTAGGTCAAAGCTTGGACTTGACGATCTTGGAGGTCTTTTCCAACCTTAATGATTCTATGATTCTGAGTGTCTGTCGTGCCAGCAGTCCACATGGAATGTGATACAAAGACCCTGAGCCCTGTCTCTGTGCCAGCTGGTGACTCGATGGACATGCAGAGCATGGGACCACAGCCCGGTCGTGTGCCAGGCACCCTGGTGTGACCCAGGGCACCCACAGCGAGCGACAGGCAACCACTCTGCACTTGACAGTTTGCCAATCCAAGAATGAGAGGGGACAGATTAAGTATATATCCCACCCAAGCTGCTACCAGTTCTATTTTGCCAGGGTGTTATTCGTGAAAACAATCTCTGGTGCCAGCTCTGGTTCCCAGCCAGGGCTGCAAACTAATGAAATTGCCTTTTATACTGAGCATGCGAACAAGCCTCCTCTGCCTGCAGGAGTGGGCCACACTCCTCACTGGCAGCCTTCTGGGGGTGGTGGCAGTCAGGTCCTTATGGACTTGTCAGCAAATGGGACACTGAAATGAGGGCAGAGCTAAAATTGCTGGAGAAGCTCTGAAACTTTCCCAAAGAGGAGACTGCAGCAGGGAGGATGGTGAGGGGGCCAGCATCTCCCTGGATGTCCTGCAGCCATTCAGCTGGCCTGGAGGGGTAGAAGGACAGGGGAGAAGCCAGGAATTAGCTGAGGGCTTAGAAGAGGAGTTCTTAGGAAAAAGACAGCTGTCCTTGGAGACCTCTGCCACTGCTCAAAGGGATTCTGTTCTGGTTTATTCTCGGAGGGTTTTCTCCAGCTCTCAGCCTCACTCCTTCTCAGCAGCACCACGTGGTGCAGTCAGAGACATCTTACATTAACACAAGTGTTGAGTAGGTATGAGGTGAAGCTCTACTACCCCCTGGGACATCCTTTCTTACCAGCGTGTACCGCAAGCAGAGAGTTCTCCAGAAGGCACGTGGAAGATTTAACAAACCCAACAGTTCACAGAAGTCACTGTTGTATCCAGTAGCCTCCTTCCCTGAGAGCAGCAGACAGAGATCTAACAAGGGGAGAGGAGAGGGTGGCTGGGCCACCCGGGGCTCTCTGGCGTGTCACTGCTGCATAGCTCCTCGCATGGTGGAGGAGTGGCTGCACAGCTGCCTGCCTGCGGGGTGGCTGCAGCTGGCCCTGCTTGCAGAGCCCGTCTGCCACCTTCCCAACCTGCTCAACACCCCTGGATGTGTCAGCCATATCCCTGATCCCTCACGGCTGTCCCCAGCACGAAGAAAAGGCAGGCACCCACATAAAGCAGAGATCTTCCTGGAACAGAGAGGAAAATCTCCCCGTGGCATACTCATGAGACCTGAGGCAACTCAGTCCTGTTGTAGGTCGCTATCCACAAATCAGCTGCCTAAAAGCAATGTGCTAAGGCTAATTTTTTGTCCTGTAGTGGAACAAAACTGCAACCTACCTATGCTTCAGTTTCCCACTGTAGAGAAAGGAAATGACAGCCCTTAGTGCAGGGAGGACAGGTTTGTTAAATCCAGAATATATTCATCTGCCTCAGTGCTGGGACTGACAGAGGGGCAGAACAGCAGAAGGGAAGCAGGGGCTGATGCTGTTGTGCCTGGGGTGCAGCTAATCATCAGTCAGGCCCTGCATCCTACCCCAGCCCGACCATCTCGGAGCCACATGCACTTAAGCTCGATGTTTCTTCCAGTCGGTTTCCCTCGCTTCCCTTCCCGAAGCTGCTGGCAGCCTTTTTTTCCCCACCAAACGTGGCCCTCTTGTGTTCACAAGCGAAATTCAGAGAAATCAGTAACAACTGCTCATGAATATGGGAGGATTATTAGGAAAGTGTTTTTTCCACATCTTAAACTCCGTTTAGATGGCTCAAGGAGCCACGAGCCGCATCCTACAGGTTTCTGCCCAAATCCCACAAGAGCGAGCTGAATATCAACTCAAGCGTCACGAAGATTTCTACCTTCCCTCTCACTCCTACCTCCCTCCAGTTTGGAAACAAAGATTCCTTAGAGGTTTGCAGATCTAAATATGCAGTGCTTGGAAGAAACAAACCCCAAGTGCTATTATCTGAAGGGTGGAGAGGAAGACCGGCAGGAAAGAATGCAGATCAGTGTGGGGTGGGTGCGTACACACGTATGTGTGGCCACACGCACAGGGAGGCTGCAACACAGCTCCGACGTTCTGAAATGAAATGAGCAGTCGTTTATATCAGGGTTTCCATAGAGACCAAGTTTTGAAAGACTTAAGGTGGAATGATTATGTATGTTCTGAAGGGCTTGAGATAAAAATAACCTTGCTAAGCATTGCATGGACTAATTAGACGATGATCCTTGACTTCGAGCTCTCCTTGGTGATTACAGTCACTGGGCCCCTGGGCTGGCCCACACGTTCCCTGCTAGTGTGCAATGGAGAATGCAGCACCTCAAACAACAGCAGTGATCCCTGTTGCCTGTTTCCCTGGAAGGCTGTTATGCTTTTCAAAGGCTCGTCTCTCGCTACCGCTCTGCCAGCTCAAGCAGAATCAATGTGTGCTCCAACCCTTCTGCTGCCAGACCTGCTGTCACCAACACCCAGGCAACACCCCTGGGGTCACACACTGGGCTTTGACTGTGAGTTTGCAAAAGAAAGAAAGAAGCAGGAAGGTAAGGAGGAGCCCAGCAATGAGCACTGATGGATTTCCACCTGCCATGGCAAGGAAAGTCTGCCCCAGAAGCAACAAATTCACTGAAACCAGCCCAAAAGCATCTCTTTGATGGCAGGCCTCCAGCCTCAGACAAGGGCATCTGACATCCTGGGATTTACAGGAACTCCAGGGAGCCCCAGGGAGCGTCACATCCAGGGCAGGAGGAGGCATGGTGGGGACATGGTTAGTTGGCTCCTTAACTGTATGAAACGCCGTGACATTGCTGTGTCTGGCACTGCTTCCACACCCAGGTACAAACAAGAAAACAAAATACAAAAGGGAAGACCCTCAGCCAAAGAAATGGGAGGTTCTCTGACAGCATCTCCCACCCGATGTTGTGATGGAACAATTGCTCAGTCTTGGCCAAACCTTTAATCCCTCAGAGACTGGCTGGGGTTTTTTCCCCACTTACTGAAAAAAAATGTACTTTGGGTTGCAGGTCAGCAAGAACTGCTCATGCACTTAGGTCAAAATGGCAGTGTGGGAAAATTCCTTTTTTGAAGCAGCCAGAACAAAATCTTCTCAATACTTTGCTTTGAAAAAAGGGCATTTTGTTTGGAACTGCAATAACCCGGTAAATGCATCCAAGAAAGCAACAGAATCTTTTGTTTTGATGGGGAACAAACAAAACTTTTTGAGGCCAATTACTTCTACTTGGGCAAGGGATAATGGAGAAAAACCCCTTGTTTCAGGTGGCCTCCCCCCATAACCATCACTCTCCAGTTTCCTCCAGTTAAAGCCATGAAACAAATTAGAGATTTCTCACTCAGCTGCAGTCCTTAGCCAGAAGAGCAATTTCCATGCTGCCCTCAGCCCAGCTGTCTCACAGTCTGGCTATCTAACAAGCCACACTGACTCTCAGTATATTTTTCCTAAAGCAAATTCCTAATGATGGTTATGAAAACCTCCTTATGGTTTCCCAGCTGATGCAAAAGTAACATACAGTCAGAGGCCCTGATTCACACATGAACGTTTCTAAAAGCAGCCTCTGATTTTTGGGGCTGTGCGTGGGTCATAGAATCATGGAATATCCTGAGCTGGGAGGGACCCACAAGGATCATGGAGTCCAGCCCCTGGCCCTGCACCGACACCCCAACAATCCCCCCCTGGGCATCCCTGGGAGCGGTGTCCAAACGCTCCTGGAGCTCTGGCAGCCTCGGGGCCGGGAGCATTCCCTGGGGAGCCTGGGCAGTGTCAGACACCCTCTGGGGGAAGAACCTTTCCCTGAGCTCCATGCCAAGGCCTGACCCAGCTCCAGCTGTTCCCTGGGCTACTGTCCCTGGCTCAGAGCAGAGCTCAGCCCCTGCCCCTCCGCCTCCCCTCAGGAGGAGCTGCAGCCCCTGAGGAGTCTCCCCTCGGTCTCCTCTGCTCCAGCCGAACGAGCCAAGTGCCCTCAGCCGCTCCTCAGACTCTTCCCCAGCTTCGTGTCCCTCCTTTGGACACTCCCCAACAGCTTTAGATCCTTCTGATCTTGGGGTGCCCAAAGTGCCCCCAGCACTCGAGGTGAGGCCGCCCCAGTGCAGAGCAGAGCGGGACAATCCCTCCCTTGCCTGTGACCTCAGGTGCTCTTTAGGGACTAAGAATGCAACACCTTCACCACCAAATCCTGCTTCACACCTGACCAAGCTTCAACGCGCTCACCAAGCAAGTGTTGACAACTTTTGCGTCACCAGCTCTGCCTCATTTGCTTTCCAATGGCTCTCACCCAAAGACTGAGGGAGGGAAAATAAAATCTCTTTTGTCTTCAACTTCTTAAGCCTGGCAGAAAGTGGCAAGTGATAGCAGAGCTGAAGGGATCCAGATCTGCCGTAGTTTAGAAAAACAGTAACAAAGACCATTTTTGATTCACAGGATTGGTCCTCCAGGAACTCTTCAGGCAGGATGCAGATTTCTGTCCCTGCATCCACTCAGGAAGTAAGTAATTAGGGGGACCTTTCCCCCCTTGCACAGAATAATCCCCTGCAACCTCTCCTCTCTGCTGAAAGACTGCAGCATCTCCTTCAGAGGTGTCTTTAATAGAGGCAGTTCCTGGCCATGGCAATGTCAGCTTGATGTAGCACCGCTGACTTCTGAGTGTGGCTTGTGCTTTCCTCAGGTGCAAATGGCAAGAGACTCCAGCATCCATTTCTGCTTCCCATGGTACCCCCTATAAAGATCAATCCTGCCTCAGCGCAAGGGAGGACTGCTTGAATTAATTGAGGCAGACAGCATGTTCCTCTCTGTAAACAGTGCCACAGCTCTGGCATCTGCAAAGGTTCCATGTGACGCAGGAAACCTGAGTCAGGCCCACAAAGACATGATCGATGAGGGCAGGGATCAGGAGCAGGACATGTCTGCAGACAGCACAGCCCCAGAGTGTCCCGTGTTGTTCTCATGCCAGCACGAGAAGGAGGGAATGTGATGTGGTTTGACATGAGCAGCAACAATGCAACTTTCCTCCTTCCTAAAACAGCGAGTTTCCAACTAACCACCTGGTCTCAACAGAGCCAGTGAATTGCCAAATAGATTTAATTTCAGCCTGGTCTCCTCTCAAACCAGGTTTAAGTGATCAGTGTGTGTGCACACTCATGTGTGTGCATTTATATCCTTTCCCTTTTTCCTTATCCCCCATAATTTTGAACTCGCTGGCCAATTCAACTCTAATCCGACAGAGGCAGAGGTCTCGAAAAGGCTACATCCCAAGAGAAATGGCAAAAATACATATTTGATCAGGGTTGGCAGACGCTGTAATGAAGGGAATATCTGAAATGTCATCTCAGACCTTACTGCACACCACCCCAGAAGGGACTGAGCCAGAGAGATCCTTGCAGCAGCCTTTCCCTGAGCCACAGGAGGACAGGATGCTTCAAGTTTTGCTTTGGATTTCCCTCCCAAGTTGCCTCTCTCCCAGCACCCGGATGTCTCCAGAGCTGCCAGGGAAAACTGCTCATCAGGTGAGGTGATTGTGGCCCCCCTGGTCCCAGAAAGCCATCTTTAACCTTGAGAGAAACACAGATTTTGCCACTGTCTCCTTCAAAGATCCAGTGCCTGCTAACATGAATGTGCCCATTTATTGACACACATAAATTTGGCTTGACTTTTATCAACACCTGAGCCTCAGATCATAAATCTGCAGTAGAACTATTACTGAGTTTCTAGTTGCTCTCAGCCTCACCTTATCATCATCTTTGGCCCCCTATGGTGCCCCTGATCCACGGGCAGAGGCAGCCCCCCTGTGCCAGGCACTGTAGAGACACAACCATCACAGGCTGCCTCGACTCGCTCAACGTCAGCTCTGACAAGAACTTCAGCAGGAATTTTCCTGGCCCTCCCCACTGTGCCAGGACTTGGCCTTCCCCCAGAAATTATCTCCTGCACAGGGAAAAGCAGCTCAGTGTTCAGCTGTCAGTGAAGGCGCCTTGAACTCCCTGTTTTCCTTCCCACTCCAGGAAGATCAGCACCAGCTGCTGCAGGTGCTGCCAGGGCTCCTGGGGAAAGAGAACAACAAAAATCCTCTGCTGAAGGTCACCAGCCACAAAGTACCACAAGAGAGAGCAGGCAGAGCACACCAAAGATTAATGGCACTTCACGGTTTAGATCTGTCTGTGCTGGGAGGGTCTGTGGAGACAGCCAATAAAGGCTAATACGATTTTACATACAAATGAATCATTTCAAGGAACGAAATGCCCTGAACAAGCCTGTACGTGGCCATGCTCCTGTCCTGAGGAGCAGGGGCAGGTATTCCCCCCTGATCTGCAGAGAGCATAATTAAAGAATAGAAGTCCTGGATTTTGCAGTCTGAACCTGTGGGTTCAGCAGTCTTTTGCTCAGGCAATAAGGCCGCTGTCAAGAACGTGACTGGGGCAGCCTGGCCCCGGGCGCAGTGCAAGGCTGGGTACCCCGGGCTCTCACCCTTGCTCCGACACTGGAGGCTGTGTGGCCTTGGAGAATTTATGCTTCCTCTCAGCGCCCCTCTTAAAACAAGGATCCTGACGCTGTCTTCCTTTGTAAAACACCCTCAGAGCTCACAAAGAGGAGCACTGCATCACAGAGAGTTATTGCTCCATCTGATCCTTTTCTTGCCCTCCTCAAGTGAATATCTGAGCATCTCCCAGACCTGCACCCAACAATATGACTCACATCTGTCATATACAACTCCTCTGTGATCCCCAAAGGGAAAATGAGGTATGTGGTGGCGTGTTTTGTCTTGGCAGTGTTGTTTCATGTCTGGGCTCTGTTTCTAGGAGAAGGGCTCCCTCTGTGTATTTTTTTTCAGCCACCTACAGTGTCTGTCTGTGTGCAAGGGGAGGGAGAGAAGCTGCTCGGAAACCAGGCAACAGGCAGCCATTTACAGTGTGGGGCCATCCAGACCTGACATTTAGAGGCAAAATATGCTTGAAAGAGGCAGTTTTCCGACCCCAAGGGCACCAGGCTTGGGAAAGCTTGGTTAGAGCCTTGGTCCAGTAAAATCCACTGTGACTCTTATTTTTCGACCTTATGTCTTAACTCCTGTCCCCCTCCTGAGATTTGGGAGAGAGGGGGAATTAAAAATCATTGAAAGGTTTCATTTCCTCTGCTCCCACTGCCCTCTTTCCCCTGGGACAAAGTGGTTCTGGTAGGTGAGGACAGGTAACAACCCAGGGAGTCACCTCTTGCTGAAGGTTTCATCTGTGGTGCACCAGGCTGGAGATCACGCGTGATTCCTGCTGCTCACACAGCAGGAGCCGTGCTGAGCATCAGGGACTTTGATCTCTGTGAAGCTCCAAGGTAGGAGAAGGTGGGCATGGCCTTCCCCCTCACCACCTCATGCATCTGCTTTCTTCCAGATCCAGCTGTGGGAGGAAGCTCAGAGGCGGATTTGAAGGTGTCTGGAGCGTGGTCAGCCCTGTGCCTCCCATAGTCTCTGTTAGCAGAGGTGCAGGAGAAAAGGAGAACATGGGATATTCTCCTCAAAAAGTCCCTGGGGCTTTTAAATTGTTTTTCCAGAGAAATAATTTCTTTATTTTCTTTGCAAAAAAGTCCCATGAAAGGACAAGTTTTTAATTTCAGGAACATTTGACTTTAGGATCTTTCTGAAAGCCTCAAAAAAATGTTTGAGGGGGTGCTCTGGACACTACTTTTGAATACCTTGAAATGAGAATTTCCACCATCCTTCATTCCCCTTGTCATAAAAGATCTATTTCATGGTCCATTTGGAAAGTAATACTTTTTAGTTTTGTTCTTTTTTCTTTCAGACTCAGAACAAACCCCACCTTTCTACAACCTTATGATTCCCTCTCCTGTGCTGAGATCTCCTTGTCTCCCTGTGAGGCACCTTCTTGCCAGCATCAGGCATGGATGGAGCCTGCAGTGCAACAGTTAACGTGGTAATTCTCCAAGGATTTTGTTTAGAGTTTTATAGCATTACACACCAGCCTTATTGGATTTAAATGGCTTAAATTAACTGGGTTATTTAATGGATTGTCCAGATTAGGGAGGAATCTGCAAAGGCTGTTACTTCAAGAAGAGCAGCTGCATGGGAAGAAAAGATCTCCAAGTAACATTAATATCCTGGAGGCTCACAAGTCCTGACAGGCCACTCCTGTCCTTTATTGACATTCTCTCATACGCATTTAGCCAGGTTTGTGTTTAGTTTAATAATCTCCTGAAAGTTTAATTGTTGCTTTATTCATCCATGACCTTTCCTTCTCATCTGGAGACATATTATTGCTAATCTACAAATTTCAAGAACCAGATTTATTTGCAAAACCAATTATTCTGCTATGCAAATCTCTTCTCTTCCTGCAGCCTGCCTGAGCAGGGCTTTTTTACAGCCGCCATAATATATAGACACTATTCAAATATTTAAATGTAAAATTTATCTATATTTCTTTTCAAGCATGCCCAGGTTCTATGTGGTGCAAAGTTAATTAAAATCTTTAGAATCAAAAGCAGGTCTCCTGACCTTGATCCAGACCTGACAGACTTTAACCTCCAAAGTCCTCACTTAACCACAGGGGACCTGGAACTACCAGCAAAGTGGAAATCACTTCACTGTCAGGAAAGTTCTAATGGAGAAACACATCCTCTCCATTAGCGTCAGACATGACAACACCAGCGCAGTCCCAGAGACGCACACGGCTCTCCTGAGCAGGCTGCAGAGGCCTGACCTGAAGGAGGGGCGGAAAAATGTTTGGAACGAGAGTTTTTGCTACAGATCTTTACCCCAAAACATTCTCGTGGCACCTTCTCCATGTGTCCCCAGAGCGATGCTGCCCCTCAGCCTCAGGATTTCTAATCCTACTGGCACAGTGTGGGACACAGGACACTTAACAGAATCATGGAATGGCCTGGGTTGGAAGGGACTTTAAATAGCATCTTGTTCCACCCCTTGCCATGAGCAGGGACACCTTCCACTAGACCAGGTTGCTCAGAACCATATCCAACCTGGCCTTGGACGCTTCCAGGGATGGGGATGCTGTGGGGCTTCTCTGGGCCCCTGCAGATCCAGAGACTTGATCTCTCTTCCCAAATAATCAGTGACTACAATACTTAACATTAGTCATTCATTTAAAGTATTGAAAAGTAGTGTCCAGACCACTCAACTTTCGTTTGGGGCTTTCAGAAAGATCCTAAAATCAAATGTTCCTGAAATTAAAAACTTGTCCTTTCATGGGACTTTTTTGCAAAGAAAATAAAGAAATTATTTCTCTGGAAAAACAATTTAAAAGCCCCAGGGACTTTTTGAGGAGAATATCCCATGTTCTCATTTTCTCCTCCACTCTGCTAACAGAGAATCAACTTTAGCTGTCCCCTGCCTCAATTTCCCCACCTTCATCACTGACAGGAGCGCTGCCTGTTTCTGTTCACTCAGGATTTGAAGTGTGGAATGTCACCGCCTATAATCTTCCTGCCCAAAGTCACGGTCACTGTCATAGGGCTATGAAGCATCGCTACCACAATTACAGGCAACCAAGAAATCAACATTTTATACTAAGCCTTCTGTCAGTGAATGGCATTATCAGGGAAGCTCACACAATTAAACCATAATTCAGTGGAGCGATGTCAAGGACTTCACCGATGAGCAAATTAAGGAAGCATTAGCCATGGGATTCGAGGGAGAGGCAATGTGGGTGCCAGCCAGAGTGCAGAGACCTTGTGCTTGTGCTCCCAGCACCTACCCTGGAGCTGTGCCTGCTCACCCAACATCCACCTCCTCGATACAGGGGGCTCTGGAACCGCCAGGGCATCCAGAGCCGACAGCTCAGCTTCACCAGGTGGCTGCAGAGAATCCAGGATCCACTGGTGATCTTCTGGACAACTCTGAAGAGAAGGAAGCAGAAATTAAAAGGGGGAGATTTTGAGTCAGAGGCACTGTAGATAATGCAGGGTTATATTTGCTCAGAGAGACAGTCTATTCTTGCCCCAACATGTGAAATGTTTGCAGTCCTAGGTCTGGAAAAAACAGCCTGGGCTACAGATGAATCCCATGGGGACAGCAAAGCACCCCAGATTGCCAGGAGAGGCCATGGCTCCCTCAGCTATGAATCCACTCAGACCTGACTGAGAAACAGCGGCTCCTGAACGTTTTGCTCCAAGTTGATAAGACAGAAATAGTTCTGTATCTCGCCAATAAATCACCGCTATCAGACTGATGGACAGGGAACAACTCCAGCAGCCTTTCACTGAAAGGGAATTACTTGTGCACATGAAGACAAGATTGGGGATATTTGTTGTTGGAACAGCCACCTCCGGTCCCACATGCTGAAGCAGGGAAGGAAGGAGGATGAGGATAGTTTGTTCCTTGAAATGTAATGGAGTGGGAGCTCTGCTCTAGACATGCAACCACAGATGGGTCTGAGACAGTTGTGTCTGGAGCAGCCCCTTTTCCCTGGGTACCTGCAGACCTCAGGGGTGGGAACCAGTCATCTCCGGGCAGCCAAACCCACTGCAGCCAAGAGAGCCACTGGCTTCAGTAAGCGCTGGCTCAAGCTTTCTATATTTCAGATGTGAGTGGCTTTAAGCTGTTTTCCACAGTCTGCGGATTGTTTCTCTTGCTCAAATAATTTAGCTTTAACCTGAGGCTGTGGGCTCAATCCTTGCTGTCAAACCCAGTGTGTAGCTTTGCATGCAGCTCCTGAGGGTATGGGGGGATACAACATGAATCTCCCCGGCTCCTTCAAAGTCTTGCAGAGCTGCTTTATGTGTGTAGAAATCGACATAAATAAAAATAAATCTGACAGGCTTTAGTCCGTGTTTCTCCGGTGTATCCTTGTCTGCACTGGATTTACCCGAGTTGGTTTATGTCTAACAGCATCACTAGGGTGATTACAGTGAGACAGACTCCAGTAAATACTGGCAGGGATAAGGGTCCCCTCACAAATACTTCCAAGCAAAGTAACAATTTATAATGTGTGGCCTGTGGACATGGGAGTCACCAGCAATCCCAGGCTGGGTGTTCCACTGGCCCCAGCTCCTTTCTGTGGCTGTGCACGCATGATCTGCTTGGGGTACCCCAACCCCACGTGCACAGCAAACCAGGCAGCTTTAACTACCACTATAAATGGAAGTTTCAATGCAAATTGCTCTGTTTTCACTGCTAGTTTCACTTGAGTTAAGAATTACTTTTTGTTCTTCTAAGTAGAGGCAAACAATTCTCACAAAACCCTGCAACAGTGTCCAATTACACTTGGAGCTGGAAACATTCGAGTTTCTAGTGAGAAAAGAGGCCCCTTTCCCTGCTGCTGCCTGTGCCATGGCGTGGGCATAAATGAAATGTGAATTACACCACTCTTACCAATGCAAATGATTACAGAGGACCTGCAATCCAAGGTGAAGCTGAGCCTTTAGTAGGTTTATTTTAAGCTCAGACACCATTAAATATACCAGAAACATTAAAGAAACTTTCCCTCTGTGACATTTGGATGAAAATGTGACTGATTCTAAATGAATCTAGGATTTTATGGTGCCCTGCAGCTGGACTCTGGCACCTGTTCTGGGCTGGCCACAGGCACCCTGTGCTGGGACAAATGCCTCCATGAAGGTTTGCCGTAACTGGCCATCCTCATTTTGCCAGAGTTGTTTGATTTTTTTAGCTTTTCATCACAAACTGACTCTCATCTTGTCTCACAAAGCTGCTATTGAGGCAGAACTCCATTGAAATCCAACTTCTAATCTAAGTGCACGTCTAATCCATTGACACTGAACCCTCTGGAAAGCAGTGGGTAGCATCACTTTGCTCTAATGCATATTCAGGCAATGACAGAACTGAGCTGTGGCTTTGGTTGATGGAACCTTCAGTGGCAAATTCAGCCAGTTGCACCCATGCTCTTCTCCTCATCCCTGTCCTCTCGTTATCCTGCGCTGTGCTGACCCATCCAGGTACGAGGACAGGCTGAGAAAAGGGCTGGGAAAGTGGATCAGCTGAAAAGAAAAACCCTTTATTTTTGCTGGGTTGATGTTCAGCCAGATCAGTTCCACAACCCACTTCACACACACAGAGCCATGTCAGAGCAGTGCACGGTGTGCCCGTGGGGATGAGACGGATCAGCAAGGAGCAGGGACACCCTCGGCCTGTTCTTATCATCATGGATTTTGGTGCACGATGCCACATGCTCCAGACCTGTCTTTCCAAAATAGGTGTCACTCTCATCACTTCCCAAAGCCGCAACGAGCAACAGCGGCCTCTGAAATGACATCAGCGCTCAGCTCCTCTGCCGGAAACCTGGGACACAAGATCCTTTGTCTCCAGATTACACTCATCTTTTCCACTTCTTCAACTGATATGAATCTTATAATTTGTCACATAGCTGGTGGTTTCCAAACATCGTTTACCCAATGGAGGCTGAGGGGGGAAAGCTATTCTTCAGGTCAACTTGTGAGTCATTTGGCTTGCCAGTCAACCAAGTCTCACTCACTTGGAGACAATCAATATATCTGAGCTATAAAACCTCAACTAGAAACATAACTCACCAAATTTAGTGGGTAGCCTGTCATCACTGAGAGCAATGATCCTTAGCCCCTTATCTAGCTCCAGGGAATCATTATCTGCAGTTGTTAATTTAAGCTTGTTTTAAGTAATAAAAAAGCATTTCTTTCTGCTAAAAATGTCTGATTCTACTACTGCTTCATTATTCAGTTTCATACTAAGAGGGTTTTTTAAATTGATTTCTGTTCAAATTGACTTTCAAATAAATACCCAACATATTAGCCAATTAACACAGTTACTGGCCAAATTCCCAAACATTTTTGCTAGCCAGGCAAGGGCTGCAGAAGCCTCTGAAAATAATGAAGCTGAGTTTAATCCACAGTTGTTGAGCTGTGCACATATGAACTGTCATCCCAGCCCTTGCAGAGAGTACCAGGCAGGGATTTCCAGGCTGCACAGGACACAGGTAGGACTCTGGGATGGAGCGTGGCATTGGCCTCACCTCATCTGTACTCACCTTCCCCCTTTCAGCACAATCTCTCAAGCATAATCCTTCAAATTCTCCTTGGGTTGCACCATTCTCTGTACATTTATGTACAAAAATAAGAACGATCAGGTGCAATGGTGCAGTGCCTTGCAGGTTTCAGCTCCTATTCAGGAATCCATTCCTCACTGAGCTGCAGCGAATGCTGGGGGCAGATCCTCACACTAATATCAGCCAGGAAGGGGCCTCAAAAGCGCAACTCAGCTCATAGATAACAGTAATGTTCCCTCACAGCTGGGGTTCCAGTAGGATGAGAAGAGTTGGGCTGAAGGCTGGACGTCAGTCACTAATATATAGAGTGGAAAAAGAAACATCCCAGAAAACAACAAAAGCAAGTTGACCAGGTTGGGAATATAATCACCCCCAAACTTCTAAGGCTGGCACAATGACCACAAACCCTCGAACGATCCATCTATCAGCTGGGAAGATGCGATTTGGATAGTGAAGGGAGTCACACTAGTGGACAGCTCTATGGGAACCAATTTACTTGAAGAAGGAAGAAACTTTAATCAGTCAGGGTTCAAAAGGCCTGTAACTCATGTCAGAGCAGAGCAAAACTGATTGTACACTCATCACAGGTGAACAAAAGATCAGAGAAGACAAAACAATTACAAGCAGATAATGAACTGGATAGTCAGCAGCACAGACAGAACCTCTAAAGAGTGAATCCAAGGTAACCGTGCCCATAACAGCGAGAGGAGCAGGAGGAAGGAGAACCAGCAGGACTGGCCTCATCTCCTGTGTGCTGGAGCCCCCAGTCCACTCTGGAAGAGGGGACAGCCCAGATCTAACCCTGAAGATGCCGTGGTTTGGGAGACAGTGCTTTTGCAACCCCTCTCCTTTGTGGCTTGTGTTGCAACCACCAAAATGTGAAGGAAACCTTGAACCCATTTCCAATTCCTCAGTTCCAAACCACCAGCTGTTTCAGGATGGCTGCTTCTGCCCTTCCTGCTCTGCTGGAGACCTGACACTCGCTTTGTGGGGTATGAACGATTGTTCTCCAAAGCATCAGCTCTGAAGAAATAATTGCCCCAGGGAGCCCTGAGCCGTAGTCGTGGGGAGAGGCAGATTAGAGGAATCAGTCTCATTTTCCACTGGAACAGCTGGGAATGTGCATGCACTGTGGGTGACTGTCTCGGATGAGACAGGTTATGAGCAGCTGATAGAAAGGAATGTCTCAAACTGCTCCACCGCCAGCGACTGCCCAATTGCTCTGTGTGCCGAGACACACCCAGCAGGATGTTTGCTCTGCTCTTCCAGCCTGTGGAGCAGGGAAAAGGAAAAGGGGAATCTAAAATTCACCTCTACCAGTGGGGCTGATGACGCCCCACAGAAGGAGGATGATCTCCAGCCCCACACGGTACTTGGGATCCTGGAGCCAGAGGCTGCAGGGGCTGTGCAAGTCTCGATGGCCCAGGCCGAGCAGGAGGGTGTGGGTTGCTCACATCCAGTGCCATCTCCACAGGATTGAGGAGATCCAGTCACCAACTCCCCCTCTGTTGCTCTGCTGTGCCCCATCGCAGGTGGGAGGACTCAGTGGAGCTCCAGGGGCCTCTGGGATGGGGGCCTGTGAGAGAAGAGCCTTGCAGAGAGCAGGAGATAATTATCTCCGAAAAAACCCTAACGGCTTCTTAGAGAACAATACTTATCTTTCCATCTCTCCTGATGATCCCTTATCCTTACCCAATCCTCCCGGGCTTCACAGACATTAGCTAATCTTGTGATAAGAGATTAAGAGAAAAGCCAAGACACGTTCCCAGCCATTAATGGCAATTCCCCCAAAGCCTGGGTGTGTGACGCAGAGACCCCGAGATGCCTGACAGGCATTGCTCCGTGCGAAAGACAAAGACAGAAACCTGATTATTCCCAACTGACCTGCTGAGTACTTAGTCATGGTTGTTCGAGTTGTTTTAAGATGAGAAAAATATTATCATTAGGAGGAGCTGTGCTAGATGGTAGAGCAGCGATAGCTGGAGCTTTGATTATGCCCATGGAGAGGTAAATGTGCCAGAGGGTAACGCAGCATTCTGGGAACATTTCCTGCATGCAAAGCAGAACCATCTCTAACGGGAAGGTCAGGCTTTTACTCCAGATTGGGATAAACCACGCTGAAACTGGTAGTTTTTAACTGTTACTTCTCATAAGAGAGCTGCAGTTAAGTGCATGCACTCACTGAAAATAGGAAGGAAATGCAGAGTTGCTCTGAGTGGAATGCTTTGAGGAGAAGAATTTCTGGTTCAATTTGGAGAGGGAGTGACAAAAGGAGTAGCAAAGGCAAGCCAAACACAACCATGTGTGTCTGGTGGGGAGGCAGACACAGGGAACATGTTTCTGAATTGTGTTTATGTATGAAAAGTTTGGAGCTGTTGCTTTAGGCTGTGGGGTTTCTCCCCAGTCTAAAAACCAGACCTTTGTACATCCATGTAAGGAAAATTGCCTCGAGGATTCTTGACTTCAGCATTAGCTTCCTCCTAACAAGAGCAGTCTACAACATCTCCAACTCAGCCTACAGTATCTCCTACTGTAGTCAAAAAGCCAGAGCACTGAGCAGCAAAATGTAGAATTCCATGCCCTGGGACATCACCCAAGTCATCTTGTGGAGGATGGTGACCAGGTTTCACAGCATGGCTCTCTGTCTCGGGAACCACCTTTGGGAAACTGCTCTACATCCAGAACTTGTTGCTCTGCACCAGCATAAACCCAGGATCCCCACGACAGCTGCATTTTCCAACGCTTCCAGTGCTGTGCACTCTTTCCTGCCCACAAGCAGCAAGTTCCATTAGCCCAAATTGCTTTTGCTTTCAAAAAGACACATACCAAGGAAGAAAGAACAAAAATAACATCTCTTGCCCAGGACAACACAATGTGTGTGTTTTCTGGCTCACTTTCTGCAATGGCAACAGTTTTTGAGGACAAAAATATCCCAGAGATGGTCTATGGTGCATAGAGCAGCATTTGATACAAGGACCACAAACGAACCGACGTCTTTGCTGCAGGATCAGAGGGCATTAGGGAGAGCACATCCTTCTCCACCAACGGCAAAAATAGCACAGAAAAACCTCTCTCCTCGAATACATTTCATTCTGCATTAAACGTTATGGTTTCTGAGAGCTGCTCCTGTGCAAAACCAACACTCTTACTTATGAAACAATGCATCAAACCCACAGATGGGAATTGGCTCTCCTGGCAGCACAGCCAAAAAAAAATCCCTACTTTCTCTCTTTTTCCTCCTGTAACAAATGGCCTCTTTCCCCAGTCATCTGCGTAACATTTAATGATTAATGTCTTATGTGGCACGACACAGAGTCGTTTGCTTCCTTTTAAGAAAGCTTAAGGCTCTTTGGAGACTGGGTTCTACTTTCAGAGTTATCTGTCTACAGAGAAAACACATTTCAGATGTTCAGCCAGTTTCTTTAAAGAAGAGGCTAAATGGAGAGTTACCATGGATGATCTTAATGGACTTTGCTTAGTTTCTGATTGGCTTTCATCTAGTTTATTGTCTCTTCTTTAAATTTGCAAATGACTTGAACTGTAAGCAGAGCCTTGGACTGAATTTGGACAATCTGCACGCAGCAAGGAGGGCTTTGCTGTCTAATGGACAAGGAACAGGCCTGGGATTCAGGAAGCTTGAAATACAGCAGAGATGTTCCACTCCTAAATCTTCTGCCTGTCACTTCTCTAGTTGTCTTACATCCATAAAATGAGGGTAAAGATACAGTTCCCAGGAACCTCACACACCAAATCACTTGGGATAAATAGCACCAACCTTTTGCCCTAATCAAGTCCAGGAATCCACTTGCTCTCAGGTCCCCAAACTACCATTCGCCCCCACAACACAGGACATCTGTGCTCTGGGAGGTTGTATTTCTCACCTTTGCTGACAAGGAAAACCTAAACAAGTATTTTAGGTTAAAATTCTTAACTTCCAGCTCACTTCTGATTCCCTTCAGCACCTCGGGCTCCTTGTCTTTCCCATTTGGTGTGTGGCTGCCAATAGCACAGGTGAAACACCTGTGGGAGCTCCAGGCAGAAGTTACTTCTGGGAAATACTAAGGATTATTCTGATTATTCCATCAGAACAACAGGATGGGCAGAGTGACAAAGTCAGGCCACACATTGCCTGTTACAGTTGCTCTGTGGAGACCTGTAGTGAAGCACAGCAAATGTACCAGCAAAGTCCTTGGAGACTTCTGAATGTTAAACAAGAAAGAAAAATAATGGAGGAGGCTGCCAGACTCTGGCTGGTTTTAAATGAAACAGTCTGATTGCTTCAAAACATTTTTCTGGTTGGGGCTGGTATTTTCCCTTCCTTGGGATGTTTTGAAATTTATACCTTTGTTTTGAAAGAGACCATAGCTCTTCCCCTTGGGATTTCCCACAGAGCAGAGGCTCCCGCAGCAGTCCAAGGCCTTGTGCCAGCCCTGTGTGAGCCAGGAGCTCTCCTGGGCGAGGGAAGCTGGCAGGGGACCTTTTCCAATCCTTTCAAGACCTTTGTAGGCTGCCAGAGTGAGGCAGAGGGGCTTTGGTGTAATGGAAACCCTGTCCCCAGAGAGGAAATGTGAGCAGAATCCTGCCCTGTCTTGAGGCCCTGGGCTTTTGGGGGGGAAAGGTGACTTATTCTGTTTGTTCAGTTGCAGTTACAGAAACAGCTCAGTGAAAGAATAAAATAAAAGCAAAGACACTTCCCCTCAGAGCTCCATCTTTGTCTCGTGAGTCTTATTTGCTGACACAGAGGACTTGTGCTGATATGAAATGTAGCTCCTGGAGGGGTGGGATGGCTCTTCCCTGGGTTATATGGGGACAGAGTCCCTGGTCTGCACAGCACACCAGAACCTGCCTGGGCTGACCCTCACTTCCCCAGCGTTGTGTCTCAATCTAATCCCGCTGATTTCAGAGGGGTTTTTCCTGATCGGCATCATCAGTGTATGAGCCTGGCCCTTCTCTTTGTCACTTCCTAGAGCAGAGGCAGGATCAGGCTCTGAACAAGAGCAGAATCAGACCTTCTGAGGCTCTGTCTAAGTGAAGGCTGCAGGATTTGCCCTCTTTGCCACCAGTGGTGTAGGTGCTTTGGGTTTTTTTCCCCACTGCCTCTTGCCATCTGGGGAAATAACACTTTGGCGAGTCAATGATAGAATGGTTTAATGTAATAAACATGAATCTGTCAGACTCAAGTGCCCTAAAATATTCCAGGCTGCAAATGCAGGACCAACAGTGAGCTTGTTGATACAGCCTCAAGCCAGAACTAATCAGACATAGACACCATTTGCTTTCAATAGAAATTATATTCAAGAGGGCTGTTTCCTGCTTGCAGGGAAAGATGGGAAGCAAAACAGAGTGATGTGGCACACTGAAAGGAAAGACTTCTCTCCCGACAGGCAAAACATCACAGGATTTCAGTGTCTTGCAGGGAAAGAGGCTCCCTATTTGACTAGAGATCCTGCTGACTCAGCTCGTGGCTGAAGATCTTCCCGGGAAGCAAAAACGTACGAACGAATAAAATAGACCTTGTTGTGTGCAGGGTTGTAAATAACAGGTAATGAAAGCAGAATCAGCAGCCAACAGGCTGGGGCTGTAAAACTACACATGTTGGTGCTCCATCAGGACAAGAACACAGTCCTTTACTTCCTTGATGTGGCACAGAGATAATGTTAATTTGCCTTTCAAGTGGCCCCTCTGATGCCCAGGAAGGCCGATGTCACTTGGTTCTGGAGCCTCTGCTGGGAAACTCGGAAAAGAACTGGCAGGAATTCAGTGCAGAGGCTTTCCAGCCTCTGTTACACTGGGTGTAAATCCAGCCCAGCTCTACTGACAGGAGAGAGGTGACTTACATTGGTGAGAATGAGAGCAAAATTCACTGGAATTAGCCCTCTGAGATAGCTTGATCTGATCATTAGGGATGGAGAACCAGAAGCACGTGAGCCTGTAGCCTCCCCACCCCCCACTCCGAGAACATCCCCGAGTCAAGCAGAACTCTAACTTTAGCTCACCATTTTCACAGCGTTATTATTCCCCAGTTCTACTTTGCTGTGCTCCTTCCAGGACCCCTTTCCTCCCACTCCAAGCAACACGCACATTATGGCACTTTTCCTTTGAGGACTGTAGGTCCTGGGAGTATTAAACTCCAAGACCTGTTCTTACAAGATCAGCAGCTTTGCTTTGCAAGCTCAAGGACTTCAGAAAACTTGGAGGGGATCCAGGTTCAAGGGAACTTAACATAGATGTGACAAGGGCTCCCTGGTGCTAGAGTAATAAATAATAATTAATAATAATTAATCACTTAATGACGAGGTTCCCTGATCAGTCATGATCACAGCTTCATGGCTGATATCACCATGCTTTGAGACAGATACAGCAGGCTTGACCTTTCCTCCTCACCGGCTTTATGCTGTTATAATTTTGTTAAGGCAAACCCTCAGCTTGTGTAAATCAGCACAGCTAGAGTGACTTCTGATTTATGCCAGTACAGGAAGGGAATCACATCCCCTACATATTTTACCAGCCTAACAACCTAACACATAGCAAGGCAGAGTCAGAGTAGGACTCTTTTCCTTAAACTGCTGTCTCTCACCTGCAGAGAGGAAAATAAAATCAGCTTTCAGGCTTCTAGGTATGATTGCTTCAGGGTCAGGAAGGGGAAACTCATTCGGTCTCTCCTCCCATGCGGTTGGTATTCTCCTCCTTCAACATCTCACATGGCAGCTGAATTAGTACTACACTGCCTAATTACATTTGATCGCCTCTGGAATATCAGATTTCAGGCAGTGAAAGAGGGGCCGTGTATTTGTAGCTGCATCCCGAATCCTACCCGACTTTATATGGGAAAAAGAATAGGAGAGAAACAGTCCTTCCACCCACCAAAAAGCTTTTAATATTCCTTTCTTCCTTCTCCTGTGGCTCTTTTCACTTTTCCAGAGGCTGCAGCGAACTGCCTCCCCGACTGAAGCGAACTGCCTCTTAAGGCTTTATCTCTCGAACAGACTCGAGATGTTCTGGCCCAGTGCTCTGCTGTGTGGGCACCCTCCCCACTCCTGATGTTCCTATTATCCTCATTGTCATTGGCCTGAGTCATCGTGGGGCCCTTTTGTTACACTCCCTGGAATGGCCTGTGATAAAGACACTTCCACATTATTATTGCTTTTACAAAGTTCTTTTTATTTCTTCTACAGCCAAACAATAATCTAAGGAGCCATATTGGAGGTAACGTATTAGAAAGTGCCTGCTTTATTATCAGCACAATATGGGCCTGTAATCTGATAATGATAAAAATCTGCCCCTTTGCTTTGGCTCTTATCATTTAATTGGAGCGAAGGAGCACATTCGTTTGTTAATAATTTTATAATTGGTGCTATCTGCCGAGACCCATCAAAGGAACCGTGCACAACAACCTCTTTCAGTACGAACCATCTCCCTGATAAAATGAGCTTTATGGCATTTAAATGTTCCTGTTATTGTTTGCAGGGCCCTCAGGGCACAGAGCCCCCCGGAGCACCGGCAGCTCGGCACTAACCCAGCCCAGCTCCCAGCCTACACACGGACCCATGTGCTGTTACCTGGGGAGCTGGTGGCTTTCGCAATCCCTTCTGTTCTGGTTTAACTAGACATCCCAATATTTTGACAATGCAAGGATGTATCTCTTCACACTTGTGTCTCCGTGTGCCTCCCAGCCCGACTCACCTGAGGCATCTCCGCTCTCACTCCGCCATCTGCTCGTGAGCAGAGACAGCTGGATCCGCACAGGGTGTGAAGGGAAGCACACGCCAAAGGGTTTGTTTCCCCCAGCAACGAAAACACTGAGGATGTGTCTACACCGACAGTCACGCAAGAGCCAAATCCAGAGCCACGCTGCTCCCACCGGGGCTCTGCCCCATCGCCGGGCGCTGTGCAGGTGAGACCCAGCTCAGGCGTCACCTCTGTGCCAAGGCACACACAGTGGATCAGCCCTAGTTACTACAGCTCAATCCACCAAGCGCTGGCCTACGCTTGGCAGCTCTTCCCCACAGCATGGGCACTTTGGCTGCAGTTATAAATACAGCAAAGCAAAACAAACAGGCCACAGATTGCTCCTTTGCCTGAGGGTAAATAGCACTGCTTGGCCCATTGCCATATAGCTGAACTCTTCCTCTTTCGCCCCCAAAGTCCTCGTCATTGCTGCAGTCAGAGTGTCTTTTGGGATGATGTGTCTACTAGGGAGGTGATCCCGCCCCTCTTCTCAGTCCCGGGGAGGCGTATCTGGAATGCTGTGTCCAGATCCGAGCTCCTCGGGAGGGGACAGACATGGAGCTCCTGGAGCTGATCCAATGAGGGCTATGAAGATGATGAAGAGACTGGAGCATAATAAAAAACTGGGGCTGATGCGTTCACTTGACTCTATCTCTAACCAGCCAAACTCATCAAATAAACGTGAAGTATAAATCCTGCATCGGCCACGCAACTGTGGCACCCGGCCAGCACCGGGCCTGGGTCTGCAGCAGAGCCTGCTCTGCTTAAGGGGGAGGAAATGATGGCAGAGAGATGGGTTTTGGAGCATCACACCGACTGTTAAAGACATCATCGTTTCACCTCAAGCGTGGTTGCAAGTCCTGCCCACCCCGCTGTTTCACCGCTGTTTCTGAGCCCCGAAGTTGTCCCTGTGACCAAATGACTCAGCAGCATGCCAAAAATCCCATCAGCCTCCCACGCTGCAGCCTCGCTTTACCGAGCAGAAGAACAGAGAAATCAGGGCCAATCCTTTTGAGAGTGATTACCAACACCAGGCACCCGTATTTCTGCGAGGCCCCTTTTTGAAGCACCCCACCTTCACCTCCCAAAACAGAAATAGCACAAGGCAGAGCTGAGGGCAGGATGTACAAATCTTTGACAATGTGCCCTTTTCAGACCTGTTTTGGGGCTGGATCTGATGCTGTGCTGTGGAAAATTTGTAGGAATTTTGTGGTGCTTTCCAGGAATTCCTGGGTCTAAAAAGCTCTTGTGCCCAGGATTTCCTGGAAAGCTCTGGAACCCCACAGTTCAGCAGTCTGTCATTAAAATTATTTGGACAGAAGCTGAGAGAAAGTTATCACAGGCTCCCCCACTGCCAACTTCTTCCCAACACTCTGATCTGTTTATGCATCACACAGGAATTAAAAAAAAAAATTAACAAAACTGATTAAATTTACATTTGACCTTATCACATCTGTATGGGTCTGTTCAGGCATCAATCAAAGGGAGAGCAAAAAAACCCCCCTCGATCTTTAATAACCCTTTACAACAGCTTTGTATCAGCCATCTGTGCATACATGAATGGCAGAACGACGGGAAAAGAGGAAAAACCCCACAAGCTTTGTCTGCCAGATGCCAAGAAGCTGCCGGGGTCTGGAGGGGACGTCAGGAACCTTGTGCTGGGGCTGGTTTGAAACCTGCCACACAGTTCTGGTCCCCAGCCCAGGTCTGCTCCAGGTGCTGAGATGTCCCTGACCCTGCCCGGCTCCTTAGGGCTGGGACAGCTGTGGGTGCTGGTCCTTCCCTGGAACTCTCTGCCCCGTTCCCGGGAGAAATAAGGAGGGGAACTCTGGGCCATCTGAGCTAGAAAGCCCCAAGCAAGCACTGGGCCAGGGAAACCACAGCCCAGGAACCACGTGGGCCCAAAAGGCTGTTCATGTCCCTTCTCCGCCTTCACATCCCTCAGCCTTGTCAGGGGACTCAGCCTTTTTATATCCCAGAATAAGCACTGGTTTGACATGAGCAATGATGATCGTTTGATATAGCAAGGGTGAGAGACTAATTAAAACCCAGAGCTTCATGATTTCATTTGGCTCCTGCAAGATCTGGCTGTCTAAAGGTACATTTATGTGAGTTTTAAGTGTTTTATGCAAATTCTATTGCCTGTGAAAGGCCCTGGATTCCCCAGCATGGAGAAGAAAGTGCTCTGTTTATTCACAGTGCTGTCACAAGCAGCAGAGGGTCTGGCCCAAGCTCTGGAGGGATTCTCAAGGGTTCCACTGGGATGTTCAAGGTGCTGCTCTTTTGACATCTATTTCCATCCTTATCAGTGTGCTGTGTCTACACACAGAGAGCAAACGAGGACCCTGGAACGCGCATGCTTTTAGCCAAAGCAGTTGAAAAACTTATTGTTCCCACCTGCAGGGTCCGGAAGCTCTTTGTCAGGAACCCTCAAAGCTGGTAAGGCACACAATGGGATGCCCTGTGTGGGAGTCACCAAGCTGTGCCTGCACCAAAGGTTTTCGCTGGCTTTACTGCACCAATCAATAGCCTGATTGAAATTAAATCTAAGGCCCAGATTTTGCAGTTTCAACTGCTGCCTCGGTGATGTGACAATAATGGGAGATAACACAGTGGTGCCTGGAAAGAAGCAGAGAGGTTGTGCACAAGGCAACAGCTTTGGAGCAGAGAGATCCTTTTCAGCTCTCCCGGGGGTCCAGACCAAACTGAGCTGGAGTCCCTCACTCTCAAACCACTGTACTTGAGCTTGGTGCCTGAAGGGACAGCCCCAGCTCCTGTCCTTGGCTGCCCCAGCATTGCAGAGAGCTTGGCGATGTTTTAACACCCCTCTCACTCTGCCGTGGCCCTGAACGCACCCACAGTGACTTGCAGTGCCCTTGGCCAGAACCTGCCTTGTGGGGGACAGGCAGGGACCTCTCCCCTTCTGACCCAATAGCAGGGGAAATCCTTAACAATTCGATAGGGACTTCTGATGAATCAGTCATTCTGCATCTCCTGGAGCAGAGCCCAAATGTGCAGCCACCTCTGTCCCCCAGTGCTGCATCAGAAGCTGGGCCCTGCCCACCAAACCTTCTCAAGACAAATGGAGAAGCAGAAATAACCCAAAAGCTCTAAGTACCACCTAATCAATTACTCCTGTTTCCTTCCTTTAAAAATAGATACAAATTTCCTTTCCTCCCCACTTCCCAGGGCAGTTGAGAGAATTAATTAATATTGGATACACGTTTGGGCCTGACACACTTGATAAGCAGTTAGTATTAATCAGATTGGGTTTGATCAGCTCTGGCTCAGCACAGCCCTTGTCAGCCGCTGTCACTCCTCAGTGCTCATTGCCAGCGCTGGGCTACCTGACAGGGCTGTGTCCGAACCCAGGACCGACCACTGGGACAGTGACCCATTGCCCCTTAGACCACTGCAGCCTTTCCCTACCCTCCCACACCATGGGACATCCACGGAGCAACCTGGACTAGTGGAAGGTGTCCCTGCCCGTGGCAGGAGTGGAACTGGGTGAGATTTACGGTCTCTTCCAACCCAAACCATTCTGAAATGCTGGGAGAACTTGGATGTCAGTAAGAGCTGCTTTTCTGTGAGGTCTCTGCTAAGTGTGGCTTTTGAGATTGGAGGAGCTGTTCGCCAGGGTCTGCATGTCTTGTTTACCCCTCGGGTGATGTAACACAACAGGCTCCTCTGAGAGGCAGCTCTACAACTGTTTTGCATTTTGAGGATACACTGAAGAATGCCCCTTTTGGGACACGGGAGTGTGATCTCATGTGCCACGTGTGTGAGCAGCAAGCACTCCAGGGAGCAGCTCATTTTCCATCACATCAAGCAGTTCACAGTGCTCTGAATCACGGCTCCTCTGCAGCCAAGGGGGGCAGGACCAGCCCCTGTGAGGGTGAATGAACTTGCCCCAAGGTCAGTGTTTGGGGTGGAAGGACCTTCACCGACTGCTCTTCACCATGCTCGAGGGACCTCAACGGGATGCTTTGCTTGCAGAGGACTGATGTCATTTTATCCTGTTTTCTGTCTGGGTAAAAAAAATCTTTGCTTGGCAGTTCTGTTGTACAGTTCCTATTGCTTCAAGCTAGAAATAGGAAAAAGTAAAACCGTGCGAGGTGCCAGACTGGTGAGGGAGGAACTGGGACCTATTTACCCCACTTTCCCCTGCAATAAGGCAGAACAAGCTGACTTTCCCCGGCTATAGATAGACCAAGGCATGTCCTATATCCTGCCTGCAGAGCCAAGTGATGCTGGCTCAGCATTAGCCTGGCTATCCTCCAAAATTGGATTTCCAATTAATAACGTCGACTCATCACAGAGAAGAGGGAGCTCAGGTCTTAGTTGAAGGTCAAGGAACTTCAGGCAGCACAGAAGGGATTTACACACCACCCAACTTCCAAATCACCTGCAGCACGCAGGGAAAGGCCAGGCCCAGTGCAGGAGCCTTTTGCCCAGGTGGACGGAGCTTTTTAGATGAGCTCAAGGTGGCTGATCCTAAACCCAGTAGCACTGCAGGAAGTGGGAGAGGGAGAAATACACAGAGAGCTTCCCCACAACACCGGCAGCCACTGGGATGGAAGAGCATTTTCACCCTCAGCCAGCAAAGGCACAAAACCCACCTGGACCGGGGATGAAAAGAGCCGTAAGTAGCATTTAGATAATCTTAAGGAGGCTCAGCTCACTCCAAACCTTCCCTCCCTCCCTCCATGCTAAAGGATCAAGACCAGCCAGGTGTCTTCAAGTTGTTCCCCGCATGTGACGAGTCCCTTGGAAGCAGGGCCACAGCACAAACATCCCCTCACAGCCACTGTTTGCATTTGGAAGCAATTCCCATTCTCCTGCTTAGGCAAGGGTTCATGATTTGAGCTTGGAGGGGAGAAGGGGGAGGAGAAGATATTTTATTTATAACTGCACATTTATTTGATTAAGAGCGGTTTCTGAAAGATTTGCCTGAAACAATATGAAGGGAAGGGGTGGGGCAGCAAGGGAGAGAAATCAGTTTAAACCACAGTTTAATCCCAGCAGCACAGCAGAGGGTTGGGAAGGGGTGGCACTCTCCACACAACCCCTTCAGAAGCAGCTGAGCAGAGCTCATTCTCAGCTAAAGGAGACAGCAGTTCCTGGAAGACGCTCTCTTGCCACACACCCTTGGTGTAAGGGGTCTGTTCTGGACAGATGGGGTCCCAGCCAGCTGGAGAAGATTTAAATTCCCAAGGAAAGGACCAAAAATCCATCTGCTGAGGCTCACTAGACCACCTCCTCCCCTCCCCGAGCATGCTGTGGCCTGGCAGGACAGTATAATCACCTTATCAGTATTTCCCTGTCACATAAATTCACACGCACAAAAATCAATTAACCACCGGTGTTGCTGATTATAAATCAACTATTTACATAATTAATTACTATATTTTAATAAATGGTATGCAGGAAAGGAAGCCGGCAAAATATAGCCATTCTTTTGGTGCCATCAATTATTTGGAAGGGAAGGCAATTACACTAAATCTTTCTTCCACCTAGCTCTCTTGTCAAGGGAAATTCCTCCCCCTCCTTCAGCTGATTCAAAGCCTGGAACTGAGCCTCCAACATCACATTATTAAATTGCTTAAGCAGCATTTTAAATAACAAAAAGGGATATCATTTAATTTTTCTGAAACATGAAAATCAATAAGCTGTCCTTCAGCTTCCCTGAGTGATTGGCCAGGGCTGTCTCTCTCTGAACTAATTCAATTTTCAGTCTTATTTGGAGGAACCAAGGTTTCAAAAAATAATCAGGCTGATCTTATGGGCCCATCTGGGATTTCAACGAGGAATTCCTTTCACTGAATTAGGCCTCCTGTCCTTTTGGAAAGGAGATGCATTCCTGTCATTATTTGGAGACAGACCCTGATCAATAATTCTTACTGATATTTATGGCTGCTCTATGGGTTACAGTTCCTTGCATGTACCTGTACAGTCACGTGGGAAGCAGTGACTGGATGAGGAGTCCATTGACTGCACGGGCGAGGATCTCTCCAGGGGTGGATGCCCCAAAAGTGTCAGCAGAGGTTTCTCCCTGGAAATTCTTGACCCCTGGGTGCATGGGAGGGGAGAGTTCACAATGCTGAGCACCTTTCACCAAGGGCAAGAGTACAGCCAAGGAGCCTGGCTGGGTAAGAGTCTTGCTAGCAGAGGAGGTTGGCCCTGGGTGGGAGGAAAACGAGCAGCTGGGGGAGGGACTCCGTCCTGCTCTGCTGAAGGCTCCACAGGTGATTTCCAGCAGGATGCTCAGACTGCAAGGATGCCTCCTCCTCAATGCAGCTGTGTAGATGAAGTCCCCAAGCACTGCCCATCTGCAGAGGGTTTCAGCCACGTGCCCAGCAAAGCTTCAGGGCAGCCAGCAACTTGTCCCCTGTTGGAGGAGACCAGACCATGCAGAACTTTTCCAAAAGTGCTTTTGCAAAAGTGGTCCTCATCAAAGTGGTGATGAATTGCCTTTGGGGCCTTGGTCCTGATGCTTTTGAGCCCACCAATTCAAGGGTTTGCGTGTTTATAAATGAAGTTTGCCTGGCTGAGCGCAGCTTTGGGCTTTCTGTACGAGAACAAGCTGCCAGTTTTTCTTTGTCACCCCGGATCCCTCCAGGAGCTGACAAGCGATCTGTGGCAGCATAGGAGCGCTCCCAGCGTTCTGCGAGTTCTGCCTGGTCCTGCAAACCTGCTGCTGCAGTGGCGAGTGATGCAGCAGGAAGTTCCTCCCGAGTAACTGTTCATCCCTGTCCCCCACACCAGAACATCCCCAGTGCAGGAGTGACTCTGTTCTGAGCAGAGTGTGAGCTCCAGCAGCACAAGCGGCTGCCCAAGTGCTCCCTCACGCCAGAAAGCTCATGTCACCTGCACAGGCACTGAGCTGGGAGCTGGGGCAGCACAGGTGCAGACAGAGCCCCTGAAGAGCCTCCTTGTCTCTTGAGGGCAGCCACAGCCTCTTCCCTGTAAAGCTGGTTGAGGTCTCCTGTCCTCTACAGACTTCTCACATCTCTGAGCTGGTAATTGCCTCTCCCCCTGTGCCTGTGGAGCACTTTGCACAGCTCTGAATGCCACTGTAGTACCAAAGATTCATCCTCCCTTGTGAAAAGCCCAATGAGCAGAGGAAAACTCAGAAACCCCTTCACTCTCCACAGCCACCAGATTTTAAGAGCAGAACAGGAATTCAGAGCGAATGTCCCTCCAGCCGAGCAGCCCATCTCCAGGAGTGGCCAGCAGAGGATGCTTGGGGAAAGAATAAGAAACAAGTACAGCATGAATTTTTACCCAGCAGTCAGTGAAATGAAGGCTGAGCCAGCTCTTACATCTGGAACATCCTTTCTAGTAGTAATGCTCCAGGAATTTTTCTGATGTGGAACTAGCATCTGCATGCCCTTCCTCCTGTTTGAGGAGTGCATCTCCCTCCCTCTGGGACTGGTGCAAGGGTCCAGATGTGACAGTAATGGGGGCTGTACCAATATCAGAGCAGGGAAGACAGAAAACAGGTCATTTCTTTACAACAGCTTATAAGATTCAGTGGGAAATGATCACTCATTAGAGATTTCACAGGAAAATCAAGCAGAAGTATAAATCTGCTCTGCAAATCTTGACGTCAGCTGCAGCATTAGGTCATGCAGCACAGAGGGAGATCCCTATTCAATTCACTGAGATTATAGGCTCATCCATCAGAGTCTTACTAGTTTCATCTCATTACAGTCATCCACCCCAGAGCATAAAAGATGCTGTAGCCATTACCTGGATGACTTGCACTGCCCCATTTTACAGATAAACTGGGATAGAAGAGAAAGTTAAGGTGACCTCCCCAAGGGCAGAAGCTGAGAACAGAAAAGTGGTCGCCCACTTCCTCTTGCTTCACCCACATGAGAGATTTCTCCCTCCACACACACACACACACACACACACACACGTCTGTGTGTTTTCCAGAGTGTGTGTTTACATGGAGCTCAGTCATAACAGAGCAAATTTGAACATCCACTGAACCACCATAAACAACACTCGGTTTGAAACATTTTCTCCATCTTTCAAGATTATTGCAGCATCTGTTGATCACATTAAGTTGTAAGTGTGCTGTCTCCATGGAGACTGCAGAGTCTCCCTGGGTTTCCAGTTACTGTATGTGGCTTCAACTGCAAGCAGAGTCACCCAATGAGTCAATCGCTGTTCCGTGTAATGAAAGGGAAGGATGTCACCGGGCTGATTGTTGGACATGCTGGATAATGAAGCTGGATTTATCATTGCTCTTTCTTAAGGGGACACTGGTATGGAAGCGACACCTCAAATGGGGATTTGTGTAAGGTTTTGTTACGTGGCACTCCTTAAAAGCAGTAGACGTCCTTCTCCCTTGAAAAGATCTCCATTCATCCATAGGGAAGCTCTCCCCATGAATTTGCACAATAACCATGAAATAACCAGAAACTCTCTTGTGAAACAAGCAGCAACAGATAAAAGCCACTCTTCAAGGGGAAAAAGACTAGAGCTGAAATCCCTTTTGCTTTTAATCAGCTTGAGGGCCCCTCGCAAGAAAGGTGAGTATTTTTTGTAATGGATCAGGGCTGAATGCAAGAGCATTCAGCCAGCACACAAAGTGACACCAGTAATGAGGAAGCTCAGTTAATTTGTCTCACAGACTTCATTCTGTCAAGTGAGTGGAAGCCCTGGAATTCTGTCTTTTAACTGTGCATTTGCTTTTAGTTCTTGTAAAGGGAAAAAAAAATCCCATCATAATATTTGAGTTCAAATCCTACAGGAGGCAAATTAGACACCAAAGCAAGCAATGATAAGAAATGAACCACCTCTTATCGCAGATGCATTATAAATAAAAAACCCCAAAGAATCTCTTTTTTTTCCCCCCTGTTCTGCCAAGCTAAGAAGTCAAGAGAAGCTGACCAGTCTTTACAGCCTTTGCGCAGAGAGGCTTGATTCAAGAGGCTTCCTGCAAGAAGAGGAGAATTTGTGCTGATGAAGGAGGAATATCACGTGCAGGACCCTGGTTCCTCCCCGTAATCATGTTTCCAGCCAGTGCATGATCATTTTTCCCTTCTTTTCTCCATTCGGTGCAGACCTTTCTCTGCGCCCTCCACCTGCAGTCCGTGCATGGATTGGAAAATCCTCCTCTGGGAATCGGCTCTGCCTGAGAAAAACTCATGCTCCAAGAGCACTCCCACTCCTTCCTGGAGTGGCTGCTGCAGCACTGTCATGCTTGGTGGTGTGGCAGGGAGAGGTTGCAGAGGGCAGGAGCTGCTCAGGATCAACATCAGGGGCACTGGCTCACTGGCAATCCCGCCTCGGAAAAATCCAGCTCTGTACCCAAATGCTGGTGGAGAAAGTGAGCTCGCTCTGTATCCTCAGCTGAAATCTCACCGTTCCCCCTTCCAATCCTCCATATGGTCACAGCACCTGTCTTGATCTTCCCCTTCCCAAAGAATGCGCTACTCCTCGCTCGCCCTTCCTGTTTTCAAGGCAGGGAAAGAGGCACAGAGGTGCTGCACAGCCGTGGTCAGGGCAGCCAGATGTGCCACTACTCTGCTTCGTTTCTTGTCATTCACAGCAGAGCACAGCAGCCATGGGATTCATCAGGGTGAGACGTCCTGCCCTTGAACCCGTGTGAGTGACTGATCTGGAACCACGCTCTCAGCCACACTGGTGTTCTGTGCTTTCCCCCTTCCTTACACCCTGGCACTTCTCTTCCCAGAACACCACCACAGCATCACTTGCCTGAGAATGAGGGGCCCTTTAAGGGGCACTGAGCTTCGCTGTGGTCACAGGCTTTGCACAAGCAGAGCAAACCCCAGAGATGATTGAGTGTGGCATCCCAAAAAGAGGGGAAGGGAACACAAATAAACAAACTGCTCTGCTCTAAATGAAAGAGCTGCTGGATTTAATGTGACAGGGCCTGGGATGCTTCATTTGACACAGACTGGCAGCAGTCTGGTGATTGGCAAGAGCTCGGAATAATGGCTCTCTGGACTGTCATAACATCGCAGGATCATCTGCAGAGCAGCCCAGCCAGCCTCGAGCAAAGTGTGGGATCTGCTGGGCTGTGGTTAAAAATGAAATAAGCTCAGTGGCTCAGGACTCTCCATTGCCAGGACCTGGAAGGAGGCAGCCTGCAGGATCCAGCATCACACACACCTGGCTGAGCTTTCGGGCACTGTCTGGTTGTTCATACCTGTGGAAAGAGCAGCTCCCAGGCCACTCAGAACTGCAGACTTGTTGCTTCTTGTGTTTCCCCGTGAACAGAAAACCTTGAAGGAGGCAAGAAGGAGAAAAGCTTAACTGAACAGCCCTGTCAGTAGAACACTGCAGGGCACTGACTTCTTCTGCACACGTATTGGCAGCCCTGAAGTGCAGCACCACTCTTATTCCAGGACCTGTCACCACCAGCTGAGTGAATCTCCAACCTGTGCCCAGAAAGGTCCTGGAGAAAGGCGGAGGCTACAACACTGCACACAGAGCCAGTCCGAGCTTTCTCAGTGCTGGAGGAAGGATTAAAAATTATTTTTAGAACAGGAGCAAGAGAAAAGAGCTGAGGCCTCTTTTTTGGGAGGGCTCCCAAGCATGGGCTCTCTTGGACACTACTACCACCACTGGCAAAAGTCTTGAATACACCATGAGCTGCATCTTTCAACAAAGGAGGAGAACAGGAGCGTGGCAAAGACAAATCTTCCCCCAAAGGCCACTGTTCAAACCTAGCAATACCCCAAAGATCTTATAAGACTTGGAGGCAGGCCAGAGATTTCTCTGGGAATAGCAGACTTGCTGCCTTCTAAAACACTTCACTATCAGAAGGCTGCAAATAGCTTAAATTGCTATAAAAAATTCCACCCTTACAGAGTTCTGGAGTGCAGTGCAGTGCTGGTGCTGTTACACCAAGGCTGAAAGCCTTCCAAAGAGGGGTGCAAACACACACTCAGAGACTTGAATGTTGATTGTTATCAGCAATAACATGGCCAGCGGGACCAGGGAAAGGATCATCTCCCTGTACTTAGTGCTGCTGAGGCTGTACCTCAAAACCTGGCACCAGTTTGGGCCCCTCACGCCAAGCAAGACACTAAAAGGGTGGAGCGTGTCCAGGGAAAGAAACGGAGCTGGGGAAGGGTCCAGAGCACCAGGAGCAACTGAGAGAGCTGGGGGGGCTCAGCCTGGAGCACAGGAGGCTCAGAGGGGACCTTCTGGCTCTGCACAAGTCCCTGACAGGAGGGGGCAGCCGGGGGGGGTCGGGCTCTGCTCCCAGGGAACAGGGACAGGAGGAGAGGGAACGGCCTCAGGCTGGGCCAGGGGAGGTTTACACTGAATATTAGGGAAAATTTCTTCACCAAAAAGGTTCTCCAGCCCTGACACAGGCTGCCCAAGCGGTGGTAAAGTCACCATCCCTGGAAGGATTTAAAAGATGTGCAGATATGACACTTGGGGACACAGAAACAGTTGGGCTTGATGATCTTGGAGACCTTTTGCAACCTAAACAAGTCTGTGCATTGCGGAATCTCACACGCAGATTACGCTCTCCTCTGCCTGCGTGCAAAGCGTCTTCCCTTCTCCCCTCTAAACTCCACTGCCTTTACTAACCTGACTTCAGGGTGGCGAGGGTGATGCCGGCACTGTTTTGAGCCTGGGTACAACCTCATGCTCCAGTCCTGGAGCTTCAGTTCTGCTGGGGCATTACTTTTCCTTTTGCTCTTGGCTGTGACAGCAGAGCAGCTGTTTGGGTGGGAAAGCACTTGTGTGTGAGCAGTGGTGTGGCTCAGTTGGTGCCCAAGCTGTATTTATGGTTTTCAAGGCTCGAAGCTGGCACTGTCTGCCTGAACAGGCTGGTTTAGAAAGCTGTGTCTGGTTCCAGAACCACACTCAGTTTGCAGTGGTGGAACAGGATATTTCAAAACAAGCCAGGCACTGGCTTCCTTCTGGGTTAATCCATGCAGCTCCTGCCTTGTGCCTTTTGGAATATTCACAGTCCCCACAGCTGCAATGCAGTGCAGCAGCTGCGAATCTTTCCTGCTCACCACTCCAGTGCAAGAAAGAAAATCCTCAGAACCTCTTGCATTTTGATAACCTGTGGCTACACCAGCCCCAAAAATTGCTCAAATTAGAAGGGAAAAAAATTCACTGAGGTCCAACACATACAGCTGATGACCCAATGGGCTGTTTTCTTTCTCTGCAAGATGCCATCATTTCCTCTGACCAAAGTCTTCCAAATCAATGGGTGTTAAGAGCACTTGGAAAAACATTACTTAAAGATAAATAATTTTTTTTAAAAGGGCAGCTGGTGAAACCTACAACCCCAGTTGCTAAAATCAGCATCGTCTGTTATTTCCCATACTGTCGCAAAATGTTCCATTTTATCCGAGCTAAAAACAGCTTTTCTCTGCTGGAAACATGCAAATATCATTCCTTCATAAAGAAGCCACCAGATGGGAACTTAATAACTGTAGACTCTAATTCGCGTTGCCTGGAGTTGCAAAAACCACCAAACTTTGAAAATTCTTGTTTATACCCTGCTTATTCAATGGTTTAAATATGTTTCCACGCACAGGCATCTGGCCCACAGCCAAGCTGTGTTAATAACAGGGCCATTTCTCCATGCAGGACACAAGTTGAAGTGACTGGTGGTGGTTCTGGGTCTCCTTGGCTCTTTCTTAAAAAAGGGAGATTTACATGGGGTAATTGCTCTGAAGGTGAGCTGGTGGGAGTGTGTCAGCTCTGCCAAAGCTGCCCTTTTTCTCTGTGCCTGTTATTTTACTCACTGTTCATTTTTTTAACATAAAGTCTGTTCCCCCCACATCAAAATGTCTGTGAAGTGAAGCAGACATTTTTCTGCTCTTGCAAAAGTTGTGGGAGAGAAAATTTTATGGGAGTTTTATGGATGCCTAAATGGCTCTGCTGTAGGAGAGAAAGAAAAAGTGCACAGGAAGGAGATGGACAGCAAAGCACAAAGCAAGAGTGATATCCCTCTGTGCTCAAAAACATAAGCAGAGGAATACAGAACCCAGAAACAGCAAAGGAAATAAATTCTTCATGGATCCATTTATAACCAGAACAAGTGTTTGCAGTGCAGGGAATAAAAGCAGGCACTGATAGGGCAGCTCTCACATTAACTCTAACCATCCTCCAGGACTCTTTCAGAGCATTTTGGTGCAGGCTGGGCCTGGCTTTGTATGCCAGCAGCTTTGAACAGCTCCCTGCAAGGCCTGATTCACCTTCCTCCCTGGTGCTTGGCCATTGAAGCCTCACCTTTGCCCCACAGCGCCCTTTGGGCAGGGACAAGCTCCCACATGCCCAGTCACAATTCAGCATAGACCCCTACAGGGGTTCACGATTGATTTTGACTTCCGGGAACATGGCTCAGCCTGCTCAGCCAGGTAAGGTGACTTCTCCTCCTACCAGGACTCACCTGCCTCCACAGCTGATGGCCAAACCCGCGCTGGTTTAACAGCTGGCACCTACGCCACGCTGGCGTGCTGGGACCTCAGCCTGCCACTGCTGTCTCCTGATAAGGTATCTGATATCTCCTAGCTCTCAGGAGTCCCGATTTGCATCTCCAGGTGCAAATTTAATAATTTTAATTTGTGACGTTAGCTTTTGCTGGTTTAAAGTGAGTGATGCTGAGCAGGGGCTGAAATGGGGCCCTTGCTAGAGCTGGCAGCATCTGCACAGGAGAAGAGAGTTTCTGCAATTGCAAACACTGGGCTGAAAGCTGAGAGCTCAGAGCACATGGCTCCTCTCTCCTCCCACCAGCAGCGCTCCTGCTGCAGCAACATCATTCCACTGTTGTATCCCTACATGGGAATCTTCCAGTCTCTGTGGATATTTTACTGTCTTGAAAGATAAGCACAGGGGAAGGAACACATAAATTCAGGGTCTCAATCCATAACCCAAGACAAATCCAGCTATTAAAAGGAGGCTCATCAACCCTCCAACAGTGAAGCAGAAGCTCAGGAGGAATGAGAGACACTCACAACTTCTGTTGGAAAATGTGTGCCTCAATCACCCACTCACCTCAAGCAGGTAGTGAGAAGTTAAGACCCATTCTTTAGAGATGAACCCAGGAAGGGAGGCTTGAGATTTCACCCAGGCAGTAAATGATAATTAAAACCTGCTAAATCTACCATCATTTTTTTCTCTCTGGATGTACAAAGAAGAAAGAAGAGAGAAGCAGGGAGGGAAGGAGGCATTTTATTCTTGCATCTAACCTGTTTTCCAGATGAGTTTTTCAATGATCAGATTCAATCTACTGTAAAAACTTCCCAGGGAGAGAAACCCTCAGCGCATGAACCAAAAATGTAATGATCTGGGAAATGTATTCCTCTTTAGGGAGAAGAAAACTGGTTTCACCTTTGTGCTCCCACTTTTATTGTTCACAAACTATGAAGATTTCTTTGCCACAGTGTGGAGAGGCAGTGACAGAGCCGTGACACTGAGCCAGCCACAGGCACGAGGAGATCAGGTCTGTGTCAAACACACTCCCCTTGGAGGGGCTGCCAAACTGCATCAGCTCCAATGTCTGTCTGCTCATTCTCCTCCTCACACTAAGCACCATCCTGGACTCTACCGGGAAGAAACTGGCCTAAATGTGCGGTTTAATAAACCTGCAGCAAAATTTATCATCATATTTTTATATATATTTGCCATTTTGTAGCAGTGCCCATGCCTTTGGTGACTCTTGTTAAGTGCCTGGCCTCAGTGGCTTCCTGTGGCAATGAGTTTCACAGCAATTATGTCGTATGCTAAAGAGCACTTTTTAAATCAGTTAATGCCGTTCTGGCTACATCTGTGCTTCCAGCTTCTGCTAAAAGGTCTGGTCCCTAATCGATGCTGCTGTGCCACCAAGAATCCCCTTGTGACCATTAGCAGAGCACTTCCCCGGGGCCAGCAGGGCTCAGCACAGAGGGAAATGGTGCCACTGGAGGTCCAGTTTGTGCAAAGCCCCAGGGAACGAGATTTTCCACTGGATAGCAGCTGTAGCTGCAGAGAGTAGACTCACAAGTCAGAGCTCCCAATTTCACAGGGGCTCTGGAGGCAGCGGCTGTTCATCCCCCATGCCCTGGACCTCGGGCCTCTGCTGTGCTAAAACAAACAGAGTGTGAATTGCTACCAGCTCAAAACAGGAGGATTTTACATGCGTGTGAGCAGCCATGCAAGTTGATGAGTAACAGAGAAGGAGGTCTCATAGTCCAACCAGTCCCTGGGGTAACTGTTGTTGCTCAAAACAAAAACCACATGATCATGTTTGTCACTTTTAAACATTGCTCAAAAAAATGAGTCCTTCAGAACTTTACAACTTGGTAGTAGCAAGAATCTTTATAATCATGGGTGCGACATGATTTAACTTGTGAGGAAAATTTATCGGACTAGCTGAGGTCACCAGAGCCAGGCAGAACAGGCAGTTGCAGAGAACTGTCACACTCATTGCATTCAATGTTTTCTGCAGGACAGCATAAGGCAGCAGGGAGGAACCTTCAGCCTCTGCCCTGAACATTGGAAAATTCCCAGGGCACAGGCAGGTGGGGAGGTGAGGGGTTTTTCACATTATTCCCTGTAAGACCTTTGTGTGATTCTGCACCTGCTGGTAAATAGTCCCTACTGCTCTTTGATTACCTGGTCCCAAAGGAAGTGTTCACGTTCATCACTCGACGTCAGAGCGGACTGCAGGCTGCAGCCCAGCCCAGGACCACTTCAACACAACCAGGGCTTGAGGAGAACCTGTGCCATTTCAAGAAGGTGGCGAGCCTGGAAATGGGGCTCCAGAGCTGAATCCCACTTTGCCTCAGTGCTCTCTCCAGGACACAACTGACCCACTTCATAAACAACGCTCTCTTCCTGCAGCAACCAAATGCTGCTGTATCGTTTAGCACTACCCATGGACTAATTTTCTCCCTCAGGGACAGTAGATTAGATCCCACAATTTCTCTCTCCCCCTGAGTTTTCAAAAGGTCTTTCAAGCGTAATAAACTCAGGTATTTATATATCAATCTGCGTTACCTGAGGCACATATTACAGAGGCCTGGGTCACAGCAACATCATTACAGTGAGTTTTAAAGGGAGCAATGGGAATAGGAGAGATAAATAATTCTCTCTGTGGTGCCCTTTCTATTTGTATGCTGAAGCTTAGAGCAGTTCCCTGCCTTGGACACACCTTCTGAAATACAGCATTTCACACCAGAGCTGAAAAAAAATCAAGGTAAGCAGCAACCAATCCTCCAGAGCTAAGAAAACAGCCTTTTCCCCTTTAAATTACAGGCACTTATACTTCACCTTGGCTCCTGTCTTCTGCTGCTTCCTCCCACTTCTTAATCCCTTGAAGCTGTTGCACACCTGCAGTCACTGCTTTTCAGAGCATTTATGCTGCATTTTTACACCACCAGGGACATTACAATGTGAGAAAAAGAGGTCATGGCTTGGCTGCCTTGGGGAGCAGCATCAGCCCCTCTCCGTGGCATTGGGGCAGCTCGGCTCCAAGCAATCTATTCAATCACAGACACTGAGGGAGAGTCTTCTGTTTAAGCATTTGCTTAATATTTTGTTGGACTGGAGGCTGAAACTGGGCCAAAAAAGGCGTCTGAACACCTGCAGAACTCCTTGGTACAACGCTTCTCTGATATCACTTTACCCAGTTCCTAAAGAACATAGTACACGTTTCTGACTGAAGAAAAAAGCAAATCACATAAAAGGGCTGCAGAAGGGTTGTAAGCTCTCTTGCTTACTCTCTAGCTGACACAAGCAGGTCAGATCATTCCAATCGCAGCAGTTTATTGTTGTATTCAGAGGCCAAACGAAAATCAGGTTCCTCTGGCACTAGGTGAGGTACAAAACCACTGCAAAAGCTTCATGACAGCTTGAGGCTGTGAAGAGGAAGACAAACATCTGGAGTCGCCCAGCAAACACCATGGACTTAGAGGGTCCGACCCCTGGTCCGGGGCTCCGGCCATGCTTTCACATGGGGACTGACCAGCCCTCACCCCTAAATTCCTGCTCACCACATGTTTCATTCTGGTTTATAAAGGCATTTTAATGCACTGACTTGCCCCTGAGGAAGAAAGTGCCTGGCGCTTGTTTAAGTGTCTTTATTAGACCTGAAACAAATACCACATCATTTAACTTTGAGGCTTTTGTTGCTGGTATCAGTCGTGTTCTGGAAATCACAGACTCAAGACTGCATCTAACCCCTAATAAGCAAGCAAACTGCTATTCGTCCACCGCCCTGCTTTCCCCCAGCTGCTGTTATCTCTGTGTGAGACAGGGAATTGGAGGAAAGAATGACCCAGTGATTGTCTAAATCAGCCCAGCTCTAATTTACTGGAATATGGTTTGAGCAGCTAATGTAACACCTACTGTGAGCAAGATGGAGCTATCTCCAGGACTTCTGTAGGCTAGGAATATTCACTTAAATGGCATTGTCTGGCTGCACTCACTGGAGGGCTGCTGTACCACAGAGAGCAGTTAACCCTTGGAGTGTGAAATTAGGTCAAAAGAACCAAGCTTTCAATGGCAATCGGAAAAGTTAACTTTCCACAGAAAATTGGGTGTCCTGTTTGCCTCTGACACTTGCTCAACTCCTTGAGTAGCAAACAGCTTGAGCAATTACAGCGCTCAGGTAAACAGACACTGGCAAGGTGTCCTCAGGATGCCCTCAGTCTGGCAGGATCTTTTCCCAGCCCTCACTGAAACAGTTACATGCCATGTTTCCCATGGCTGGATAAAGCAGCTGGTCTCTCCCTCGACAGAAAGGAAGGAACTCTTTTTCTTCTTTAAAATACTGCCTGAGACACACAGAAGTCAGCACCTTCCCTGGCCCTGGTGCAGAAGCTGAGCTCCCCAGAAAATTACCTTAGCCTCTGTCCTTCTGCTCCTCACAACGAGGTGAAAGGAATAATTCCTCCTTTGCTTATTGTCTGTGAGCATTTCAAGGCAGGCACTGAATTTTGACCTGAGCACAAAAAGCACCCAGGACCCCACAACAGCAGCACACGAGGGGGCAGGAAGATGCTCATCATGTAAACAGCTTCAGTTTCAACAGCAAGGTCATCTCAAGCTGTGGTGAAGTCAACGCTCACGAACAATTCTGCAAGTAGAAGACAGAAATCTTGTTTTAACTGGGTTTGGTAGAAAATATATTTAATTTAACCTTCTTTTTAAGTGGAAAGGTAGGTTTTCAAGAAGCAGTGCTTTCCAATCAGGTGCTATGGCATTTTACAAAAGAATACACCTGACTCAAACTACGTATCCCCATTTTACAGATGGGGAAACTGAGGCACAGGAAAGTGGAGTGGTGGATCTACTGGAATCAGCCGTGGGTCCATTTGGTTCCCGAGCACCCAAACCACAAGTCAGCTGAGACATCGGACCGAGAGTCCAGCAGTAAATAAGGGGGGTTATCCCAGCACACCAGAGCAGTCCTTCTCCCAGGGACCCCCAGCTGGCTCCCTTCAGCAGTAGTTTTGTCAAAAGATGCCTTTTTCATCTTCTCTTGCAACAAATTTCCACTGCAGGTAACAGCAATTTTGGGTAACAAATTTCAGCCCCAGGTAGCATCCATGATCCTGCTCAATGGCAACACGAGGAAAGCAGCACCTCCGGCTTGAACTTCCATTGTTGTGAGATCACTGGAGTTCAATTGCTCACAGAGCCAGAGCTCCAGATGAGGCTGGAACCTTGTAATTCACCGGGTCGTGTGCAGGTAGCACAGAACTGTCTGGTTTAAAGCTGCCTCGTAGGAAGCACAACTCCTGCCACCCTCGGCAGTTCAGAGCGGGTGAGCTCCCCCAGCCTGAAGAGCTGGCTCAGTAGAGAGCACCCTTGTGCTGCTCCACCTTCTGTGCTGGGAGATGCTCCTGTCCCTTTCTAACTCTCAGCCTCTGCAGAGAGGAGGCCACTTCCAGGAGCTGACTCACTCACTCACCTCCCACGAGCACACAGGGATCCGCTACAGCTGCAAGAGACATTCCTGTGTTCTCCACAGCCCCACAGATTGGGCACAGGCTGAGGAAAACGGCCTGGATGTGGATAATATCCTGCTTATGGCTCCTTCATCTTTCCCCATCTCTACATTCCCAGGAAAATGACACGCTGGCTTGCTCTGGACCACTGCAATTAGTGGAGGATGCCTTGGCCAGCCTCAGATGGAGGTTCCTGGACTCCTTTTGGGTACAGCTGTGAACTCTCCACCTGGCCAGGGACATGGCATCTCGCTTCATTCTAGGGATGCCTTTCCCATAAAAAGTCAATCCTTTCCTAATACCAGCCCGAAGGCAGACAGCGAGAGATTCAAAAGCCACTGCTGAAGGAGCGACATTAATGAGTGTAGCACCATCTCTGGAAACAAGAAGAGAGAAAGCAAGATTCAGGTCTGGGGGGCAGATGTGAGGTCAGCTCAAAAAGAGACTGAGCGACTTCAGAGGGGGAGCCAGAGGTGTCTCATCGTGGGCCAGCCCCTGCCCCGCGTGTCCTGCCCTGACCACCTGACAGATCTCACAGCTCAGGCAGCAGCAGCCGAACCTCCTTGCTCCTGCAAAGCCAGCAGCCACCCTGAGGCATGGCCAGACCCAGCTGAGGGGCTGAGCTGCCACAAGACCTGCCCAGAGAGGGCTTTGGGATATTCTCCCCGTGCCCTGGGTACCACCACTCCCTTTTCTTGGATCAGCTTCACAGGCCATCACTGGTAGCACAATAAACTCAAGAAGGGTAATGGCTATGAGGGGTTAAAACAGCCTCCCACCACACATCTTGTCTTGCTCTAACTACACCTAAAGCCCAATTTTTAGTTATTGTAAAAAAAACCCAAAACCACACAAAACCCACACAATTCCCCCCAACAATCTTTATCCTGATTCTCCCAGGAAATAATGACTTTCTGTTATTAAATAATGTAAAATGATTGAGGTGAGTCATAAAGCATTTGTATTAACACTAATGGATCCATGATTAATTTTTTTCTTTATTTTATTATTATAAAACTTATCTGTGTCTTCCCTTCCCCCTTTCTCTGTCCTCCCCATCACATTTTGTTCTCAAGGGAGGTAATCAAGACTTCACTTGAATTTCTCATTACTTGAAAGGCTCCACATCACAATATGATAATGGGACAGTTTCATAATTACAATTTAAAAAAATATTGGAGCCAGAGAAAACTGGAGAGGTTTTCAGATGCTTTTGTCTTTGTCACCCAGAAATTAAAGGATTGCTTTAAAACATATTTAAAAAACAAGAGGAGAGGGCGGTTTCAGCTTACTGTCATGCAAAAACCATTGTGCCCAAGCTTCATTTTGGAAAGTCCCTTCTCCCTTTTTATTTCCTTAGACCACCTCCTCCCTCCAATTATTTTTTTTTTCCTTTTGATAAAGCACCAAGCAACATTAACTCCAGGAAGACGCAAAACTAGACCGGTAATTAATTCTACCACTATTTTCCCTAGAGGCAAGTTCTTGTGCCTCAGTTTCCCATTTGCAATGGAAGACATTCCAGGAGCTAAGGTTATTTTTGTGTTTTTATCCAGAATTCTACAGGCTCATACCAAGCATTTTAAACCATGCCTTTAGGAGCAGGACGCAGGTGGCAGAGATGAGCAGAATTAGCCCTGTGCTCTGCTAACAAGCTCTGAGATCCCACAGGATATAAGGTTGGATTAGATGTGACAAATAATAATGATTACTCTTATTATTCCTCCTAGAACTGGTCTAAGACATCGTCAGCTAGAGATGTGTCAAAGTGGCAAGATATAATGGCTTATGTGGAACTCTGAAAAAGCTGGAATTTCTGTCTAAAAATCGGAGTCCTTTGCTGGATAGAAACCCACACATTTTCTGCTGAGAGTGTTGCTCCCTTTAGCCTCATTCCCTGAGCAGCATGAGCAGTGATCCCAGTTCCTGGGATCCCTTCTTATCCTGGTTTGTGACACCCTTGTGTGACCAGGGGCACCTTGCAGTGACCACACCGTGCCTCAGTTTACTGCTTCCTCCCCATGCTGAGGATGAAGCTGCTCAGGGAGACTCTCAAAAGTGCATCCAGGGCTTGGAAAGGCTGGAGGAGCTGACCATCCCCAGCAGCTGCCCCATCCCAGCACAGCCCTCAGCAGGGACAGGGGCCACCGAAGTTCCCTTTCCTTGCCTTCCATGCCTGGTGTTAGATGGGGGCCCAGGCACCTCTGTTCCGTGCCCTGTTCCAGTGGTGAGAGGCCCCTGGCTCTGGGGCACAGCTCATGGAGGCAGGAGCAGCTCCCTGAGCATCGGCACAGCTCCAGGGCCTGGCCCCTGGCAGAGATTAGATGCTCCTCTAAAGCAAATAATGCCAAAATGCAAATAGCAGCAGCAGCAAATTCTTGATTAAATATGAACAAGCACAGAGAATTGCTTATGTCACTCACCCCACTCCTCTCTGTCCTCCATCTGTCTGCTTCCCTCCTCTTCCACCATCTCTCCCCCAGCCATCTGTTCAGTGCTCTCCCTCCTTCTCTCCTCTCCCTGTCCCTGCTGCCCTTCCCTTCGTGGCTGTTTTGCTCTGAGGGGTTCCCAGTTTGCTGCTCCTCTCCCTGCTTCCAGCTGGGCCCACATTGCTCCTTCAGGCTCTGTGGCGTGAGCTGGGGGGTCAGTGGGGATGTTGTGTCAGCGCTGAAAAGCTGAAGACAGATGGTTCCTGCTCCTCTGCCTCCCCTGGGAATGTCTCCCTGGCATCCTGCTTGAAGGAGCTGCAGGTGGGGAGGGAAGTGGAAGGTGGCTTTCAAACGGGGTTAGCAACACCGGTTGCCCTGCTTGTGCAAGGAGAGCAGTCACATAGAGTGGGCCCTGGGGCAAGAGGGTTTGCCAGCACTTCCCTGTTAACTGTGGGATGCCTGGTCTCAGAATCCTGTTTGGGCCAAAGGCAAAGTAAAACTAAACCAGTTAACGTTTGGCCACACATATGGGTAGTTAAAATATCCGGTGGTCATGATGGGAAAGATCAAGATCAAACCATCCCACGAGCCCGTTGCCCATCTTGCAACACCATTCACACCAGAGCAGTGTTTGCTCAAGCTGCTTTGGACTCAGAATAGTGGCCTTTTAGCCACCTTGATGGGATTTATTTGCTTTCCTCTGGAGTAAACAAAAGCACAAGGCAAAGGCACTGGATCGATGGGCATTAAAATCTCCAGAAAGGACATAAACCTCATTGCTCCAGTGCATTGCCTACACCTTCCCAAGGTGGGAAGGATTCCTGCTGCCTGGCTGGGGTGCCACCAGTGCTCCAGCTCCAGGGGATTTGTGTGCTACCATGGAAGCCAAGAAAACTGGCTGCTGTCGTAGACAGAGATTGGGTTTGATCCATATTGGCAAATCCAGAGTTCCTATAAAAGAGCTGAATAAGGGCCCTGTGTCTGACAAGAAGGAAATAAAACTATTGGACTGTTGGCTTTGATAAATCCTTTCCCTGACACATTCCTCAGACTTTGTTTCAGCAAAGGATAACGGGAGAGAAACAGAGAGAGAGACACGCACGGTGTCCTTTTGTTCTGATAATTTAAATACAGTGAAACAACGACCTGATATCAACATAAAGCTGTTAGAGGAATAACCTGACTGTGCACCTTTTTTTCTAGAGTCTCCAGGGTGAAATCAGTTTAGATTGATGCACGATAAAGGAACGAACCTGTTGCCTGAACGGGGCGTCTCTCAGTGCAATAGGCAGCGCTGTTATCAGACCTGTTAAACAAATAAAGCTGTGAAGTGCAGACATATTGTCTGAAGCACACGCTCGGCTTCCCAGGCAGCCGAGATCTTCTTAAGGAATCCTTGATAAAGGAACAAGCCTGTTCGAGTTAATGGATATCCTCGGGTGATGCTTGGAGAGGAAGCGTGAAGCAAATGGGGATCTTTGCTGTGGCTGCTGATGCTCATCCTTCCCCTGCACGAACGCACCAGGGAGTGCTGTTTTTGCTGGAGCAAGAGGGAGGAGAAGGGGATGTTCTGCACACGCGGGGCAGAAGGTGGTGGGGGATGAGCCGGTGGGAGTAGCCCCAGCCCTGCTCAGCAGTGGCAGCAGAGGAGCTTTGGAGTTGTTGGGGGTGGTGGACCTCAGCTGGGCCTTTGGACAAGGACTGCTTTCCTGAAAGAGTCATGGAGCGAGGGACAGTGCAGAGGGGTCTTGGCTGAGGGCTGCTTTGCCCCGGATCTCACCTCCAGTGAAGAAATTCCTTGGAGAAGGCCAAAGAGGAAGGATACAGGGTTTGTCCCCAGCACGTCCTCCAGGTGAGCATCTTCCAGGAACACCTTCGGTCTGAGCTATTCAGACTGTCCCACTGAACAGCTCCATCCTCAGCCCATGCTGAATCTACAAAGCAGGGCCCTGACCTTGAGACCTTCCATCTGGGAGCAAGAATCAGATGCCAAAGTTACCTTTTGAACCAGCTTCACTCCCCCTTCCTGTCACAAGCATCTCTGGACTTTGTCCTGATTTGCCCCAGCCCGAGTGAGAACAACGCTGGGCTCCCTTCAGCTGGACTTCTGGCAACAACAAAGAATAGTAATTCCACTGCAATGTTTTTCCTAAGGAAAAAAACCAACAAACCACAATTTGTTTGTCGGCCTGTGACAGGGAAAATTTTTCATGTTACCATCAGCCCTGGAGTTCATTCACCTATTGGAAAGATGTCCAGCTTTGAGAGATGTTTAATCTTACTTGAAAGGCGATAATTAGGAAAACACACACAAACACATGTGCCACACACTCCCAGTCTCATTAGAGCCTGTTTTCTCCTTCAGCTGAGGAAAAGGATTTGTTTTGATGATGGGGATGAATGTGTTTCTGTACTTGGTTAAGGTGTGTGTGCATGTGTGTGTACCCATGTGGAGATGTAGGTGCATATTTACATCGCTGGAGGGGAGAGGTGTTTAACTTGTTGAAACCTGTGAAATTTCCCATCCTGGTTCCATTTTTGGAAACAGATTTTGATGAGATCTCTCCCGTCACTGCACAAGAGAGGATCTAATCACGCCATACAAAGACAGCCACAACTGACAATACATCTCCCTCTTCCAGGAGAAAGGAAGAAGGGAACAAAATGAATAATTCAAATGATAATTAGCAGTGTAATTATTCCTGTTTTTAGAGTAACCTACAGGACAGAACATCAACGCATGAGTCACTGGCAAAGTATAAACAGAAATAATTTGGAAGATGCTGTCCTGATGCTTTAGAAAGGGACTTGTCAGAGAGTTTCTCTTTTGATCTCACATTGGCGTCAAGACTCCCCTCCAAGTGCTCCCTGTAAGGTCAAAGCTGGCATTTGTCATCCAGAGCTCAGCTAAGGGAGAGGGGAGCTTCAAAAGCAGCATCAGGCAGGGAGGGCTTGCAGGGGGGACACAGCCTGGGAGAACAGAGCTGAGACCCGTCAGCTGAACACCCAGAACATCAGGCAGTGGTTTGGGCTTGATTCAGGCCAGGGAACAGTGTTTTTCTGTGTGTCTACACAGCCTGGGGTAGCAGCTCCCAGTTGCAGGTCTGGCTTTGATGTGCTCCAGTCCTGCAAACACCGATGCCCAGAGCTGGGGTCCCCTGCATGCACCAGCGGCTGAGACCTGCAGGGGCTGAAGCGTTGGGAAGGAAGCTGGGGGGGTGGTGGTGGTTATTTTAGGTTGAACGGGAGGGGAGAAGGTAAAATCTCAGTCTCAAGGTGTCCCACACTGCACCTGTGAAGAGCCAAACCCCTGCAAAAGAGAGAGCTGTCACATGCCTGATGCTGCACTTGTCCTTTCTGATAGGGATTCCTGCATTCAACTGCAGTCCAGAGATCTTAACCCACAGCCTTTACAATCTTTCAAACTTACAGTCACTTTTGCTTTTGTTAAAACCTGGAGAATCTCTCTTTATCAGGAACCATGAAACCTTGGCGGCTGGAGCAGATCCCATCCAAGGAGACACTGAGGCAGCAGCAGCCTCCTGTAAGAGCGAACAATGGGAAGCCTCTTGGCACTGTAACACAGGAGGAAGAGAAGAAAGATGTCTTTAATTTGCCTGGTAATGATCGATATAGAATCAAATCCGACCTTGAATTTTAATGGCTCTGTACTAATAGGAAGCCACTCACAGATGGGAGGAGGAGGACCAGAATAGCCTGGGGGAGGGAGGGAGGGCTGGGTTGTCCAAGGCCCAGCAGGCTCAGCACAGCACCCTCAGCACCCACACCCCTTGCCACCATGGATGTGCTTTTTGGGAGCTGGCAGAGGGAAAATCACTCTGGGGGGGCAGTGGCTGGGAACGGGCTGTTGTGGGCACAGGAGCTGGCATGGCCCAAGGCTTCCTGGATTCCTCCAAGCTCTGCTGCACCCAGCAAGCTCAAAGCACTCTTTTAAAAACAAACAGAAAATTGGGAAAATTGAGTCACAAAACAGGTAAGTCCTTGCCCCAGGTTCACCTGGCAGTAACCAGAGCTGCAGGTCTCCCAGGCCCTGTGGCCCTTCCCTGTGACACTGGGGCCTCTCCGTTGCTCCCTGTCTTTGACATGTATCAGATGCTGAACAGACAAGATGACTCAACTTCTGACCCAAGCCACTGACAGCATTTGCACTTGGCAGAG
>VZTA01029696.1:240125-339105 GCA_013398855.1 Mohoua ochrocephala
GGGGGAGCATAATACATTTATATATATAAAAATAAATAGAAATTGACCACTTGAAATTATATAGTAGCTGTTAACATTGGCATCTTTATTTGCTGCATCAATTGTATTTGATTTAATCTCGTTCCCACAATGCTGAAAACATTTGACTCATCTGAGGGTTCTTTTTGTTGATATGGAATCATTTTGACAGTTATCCTGTTGGCTGTTAATAAATATCTGTGCTTTCTATAATCAATCATAAAACAAATCCAGTTGCCTTTCACTTTTTATTTGACCTTAATCCTAACAAATCTCCCACAATTTTATTGAATTTACTCATGAGCCAGCAGAAGAAGAAAGAAGAGAGGGTATCCACTGATGCCTGTCCATCTGTTTAAGATAGAGTCTGGAGGATCTGAGGTGGAACCAGGGAAATGTTCACCTGCGGTCTGACGCTGCGTGTTGAACCACCCCCGCCAGATCCTTTGGCTTTTGTGTTGTGCTTCCCCTCCCCGAGGGCAGAGCAGAACTGCAGGGAGCTGAGCAGGAAAGGGACCTCACAAGGAAAGGGAGTTCCTTCTCCAGGAGCTGCGGGAAGGACTTCTCCTCCTCAGTGGTCTCATCTGGAGACCTTTCTCTGCTCATCACTCCGCAGGTTTCCCCGCCCCTTCCCCTCATTCCCGGGGGAGCAAAGCTGTGCCGAGGGGAGGATCTGGTCCTTGTAATGCAGCAGAAATGAAGCGGAGGGAGCTGGAGGGCAGAGGATGCTCCGTCCTCACCACGTGGCTGTTCCTGCTTGTGTGACGTTTGCGTTTTCCCCTCTCTCCCCTCCCAGACTTCTGCCAGCAAAACCAATCCACCGAGCACTTCGAGACTGCTAGCGAGATGAGGTTTGCCTCTCGGCACAAATCCCGTGTCATGTGGTGTGCAGGAAGGATGCAAGAGCATTATTCTGCTCTTAAATCAGGCGTGGATCTGCCCTTGCTTTCCACCACCCCAGGAGGCACAAGGATGCTTTACGAGCAGTTCTGGTACGGTTTCTGCTTTGCAAACATTTCCCTTCCTCCATCTCGAACAGAACAGGATGCAGAGTTTATATATAAAAATAAATAAATAAAAACAATCCTGCAGTTAAAGAAAAGGGGGNAGGATAAAAGCAGGAGAAGCAACTTTGTCCTTTGGTGCCAGCAGCTGCAGGCTCCTGCGGTTGGAACCCCAATGAGAACCAAAGTATCTTCATCATTATCTGGCTGGAAATGGCAGCTGCTCCGCCAGCCACTGCTCAGGCGGGACGGTGGCTTTTACGAGAGCAGGAAGGGAACAGTGGGGCAGGGAATTAAAATATGGGCTACAAATTGGAAACAGCAGGGGGTGGAGGGGGATTCAGCTTAGCCGGCGGATGCCCAGTGTGCTCCCTATTTATGCTATGCCAATGACTTTGCTCTCAAGCAGCTTGCAGAAGAGAAAAGGAGAGAAAAATACACATCTCTATATATCTCTATATCTCTATAGATCTCTATCTTGCAGCTTGCCTTGGCCCAGGAAATTCCCGCAGAAGCCAATGGCAGGAGGGACTGCAGTGCTGTAGGTTAGAGTGATGCAACAGCCCATCTGCAGCCATGAATTACCTGCCCTTGTGCAGGTTGCTCTGTCTGGAGAATAATCTTATGGATGAGGAACTGCCTGGGGAGGAAGGGTGGATGCAGCAGTGGCTGTGTCCCCTTGCAGTGGTGCAAACCCCATATGAGGTTGAGCCCAGGCTGAAGACAGGGCTTGACCGATCAAAGCTGATCTCCAGCCTTATCTCACACTCAGGGGAGCCTGAACTCAAATTGATACTTGTATATGACCTTGACACCTCTGAGTCTCAGTTTTTCTGGCTTTGCAATGGGAATCAGTGCCCAGCATAACAGGACGAACACGTGGAGAGGTGCAGAGTGCTCGGACAGGTCTGCGGTGGGGCCACACAGCCCAGCCTGTGGTCCTGCCAACACCCACTTGGGTGTCAGGGTGGCACAGGCAGGAGGAAGGGCCCGGCCCTGAAGTACCAGGCTTTGATCCTCTTGCCCAGCTCCCTCCACCCTCTGCAATTGTCTCGATTCCCTTTGGTGGCACTGAGGAAGGACCAGCCTTTCCCAGAGGCAGGCGGGCGTCGGGGGAGCATCACTCGGGCAGAGGATGATTAGCTTTGCTGACAGCTGTCTCCAGTGGATGTGATGGATGATGCCTCAGACTGCCCGAGTCTATCCATGTCTCTGAAGTCCACCAGACAGCAGAGCTCGCAGAGGATTAGCCCTGTGCGTGCCTGCGGCCCCGGGGCTGGAGACAACTCCAGGAGTGATGGGGAAAATGAAGGAAGTAATTTAGAGCCTAACAAGGGGAAATTCAGAAAACCCTGGCTCAGCCTGAAAGCCAGTTGCTTGAGAAGGGGCTTGATTTCCTTCTGGCTTTGCAGATTCTCTGAGCACATTCTTCTGCCTCACGAAGGGATTCGGCATCGGGATGGCTTCTCCCTCCCATCTCCAGCATCGCTTCATTAACTGACCTTGCAGAACATGCACAACCTTTTCAGTTCACAGATAAAACATATTTGCTGCGTGGCTCACGCATGCACAGGCCAGATGGAAGCGGGATACAGTCAGTCCTGCAGATTGGCCACACACAACTGGGCTGCGTTTGCAGCTTCTGCTGTGAGCGTGGTATCGCTGTCAGTCCACTCAGCCACACCAGAGCACGTCCCTCGGTCCCCAGGGGTGACCACGCTCCTGTCTCTGCTCCTCTGCTCCTCTCAGTGGCTGCAGGCAGCGTGTGCCCCGTTCTGTGCGTGCCCAGGCTGTCTGTGGCGCTTTGGAGACACTGCCAGGTCCATCGCATACGAGCACAGCCGAAACGTGAGCACAGACACTGGTACACGGCTGATCCCGCATACACGGTGATGGCTTTTTGTCGATTAAGCAGCCACGGGATCACTGGTCTGGGAGTCACAGCTCGGGTGTGATTTTGGAGAGGGGACAGCGTTTTGAGAACCAGAAACAGGAAATCCAAGAGCAGGAGTCTCACGTGCTGTTCTTTGCGGGGATATCCGAGATGAAGTGTCCTGTAAACAGCCACTCCGCACAAAGTGGGGGTTTGTGGACCCCCGAATTCTCTCTGTCTCTCTCTGCTCCTCTCCCTCACTTGAAAAGGCCTTGCCTGCCCCTGCAGAAGCCCTGTCTGATCCATCTCCCTCCTTTTCATCGGGTTAATTGGCCTCTGCCTTACCAGGGAAATCTCAGTCCGGCTGTCAGCCCCGAGCTGTGCTTAGCAGGCTCCAGAAGCTACACAGGGAAGGGGTTTTAACCTGTCACAGAGGCAGCTGGGGAAAGGAGCAGGACTTGGCTGCCTCTAATTGCTCTTTGCGCAGAGATGCCTTGTTTATTCGATTAATTTGGAGCCATCAAATACCAACGCTCAACAAGCAGCTGCTGAGTGGGGGGATTTTTGCCTCTCCAGAAGGTTGGGGGTATGCAAATCCCTTCTTTCCTTTAAGCAACAACAAAACCCCTTCCTAAAACCCTCCATTTCTTGGTCTTTATAGGCATTAACACTCACTGTGCCCTTAGCGGGAACTGTATTGAAACACGTCTGTAATACGTTTCTTCCCCTGAGGTCACCCAGAAGGTAAGTGTCAGAGCAGGATGGAAAATGCCGGTCCAGACCCAGGAGTTAAATCCTCGAGGCTGTGCTGTTTGGCCAAAGAAAATGCCTATTTCCATTGATAAATTAATAGTTACGAAGTAACAGATATTCCCCCTTCACAAAGGCTGCGAATCCCAGACCCAAACTGTCCTTGTTAGCAAACGAAATCCCCTCCGCTCCTGCCCTCTGAATGTCATGTACCAGCCCTAGGACACTCACAGCAACGAGCACAGCCTGAAAGGGGATAGAAGGACTCCTTGCTCCGAGACATAAAACTGTAAATCAGAGCAGAATGTGTTTCCTCTGCCTGGATTTCACAGCTCTCTCTATGGTAATTTGGCCGGTTGCACTCTCTGCTTGCATCGTGCTGGGAGCCTCTTTCAGCAAGGTCTAGGATTTAGCTTTTTAGAGAAATAAAAATAATACATAAAACCTTGTTTCAGCTTGCCTGTTCACAATCAAATTTTCCCGAGCATGGGCAGCAGCCTTATGAGCCATTTCTGTTTGATAGCTTGGGCTTTATTCACATAGATAATGAGTTTGGCAGGAGGTTAATAAGTGTCAACTGAAAGATAATTTAAGAGTTGTAAAGATAAATTTGTTGTGGGCTCTTTTTCTGGGTCTGTGGCTAATATCTCAGTGCCTATACACATGCACACACACACACACAGTGCACAGGCTGGTTTCCAAGTCTATAATCCATATGGTTTTCTTTATTCCTTGAGGTATTGTAAATATCTAAAAGTCCCACTGAAAATCCTGCTGCATGTAAATTCCCATTGCCTTTTTTTCCTGACTCTCCTGTGCAAGGCGATTAGATTAACATGGGGGGAAAGAGGAGGAAAAGGAAAAGAAAAGGAATAGAGCTTTAGAAAAGTGGCTTTTCCTCTCTGACACAATGCTCAAGCTGAGAATTTCCTTGCGGGCTGGATAGAGATGTGGTCCTTATGCAGAGTTTTGAGATAGAAAGGGAATATTTGGCAAGGTTCGTCTGGGTTTAGGCAGCTGGGGTTTTTTTTCTCCTCTCTCACTTTTTTTTTAAATCATTAAAATAGATTTTTTTCCCTTAAAAATACCCTGGGATCTGCCCCACTGTAGCCCAGCTAGTGCATGCTTGCAGTGGAGGTTGTGCTTGGCTGCAGGTTGGCACAAACCAGCTCGGGGTACCTGTGCCCAGGGACAGCAGGAGCCAAAATCCCTCAGCACCAAAACATGGCCCTGGCCCTTGCTGTCCTGCTCTGCTCCCCTCCATCCCTCCCTCTTCCTAATCCCCTCAAAGCAGAACGGTTTAAGAGGGATTCGGGGGCGGATGCTGTGCAGGGGGACGGGAGAGGCCAGCAGGGCTTTGTCACAAGTATCAATGCGATCCCGTTTCCATAAAAACCCCATGAAGTTAAAGATTATTTACATTTTGGGTACGGGTAACAACCATAATCTACTTGATTAGGTGAGGCTCGAATTAAGTACCAAATTTATCTCTTTACATTGTCAAACTTAATAGCAGTTTAAAGACAAACCTCATTGAAACTCTGCCTTCCCTGCTGGGCTAATTAACACCCATTTTAGGCTCTTAAACCTTTGATGGGTGTTTCTGCTCCAGCTCTTTGGTAATAGGGGAACTACTTTAATAAATCAGACAAAAATCTCGGCCAAGCAGTGCGGACCAAAAGGCTCTGCCCAGGTGTGATGGGTTTCCAATGCAGAAGGGGAGATAAAAGCACTTTCTTGATTAAATACTGCCACCAGGTTGAACCCCTGAGTTTTCTGGTGCTGCTACTGATACCACTGCTAATGTGTGCTGAGTGTTTTATTTCAAGGTTGGTCCTGTAAAATGGGCCAGATTAATGGAGAAGCTCAGCCAAGTGTGCTGAGCTCAGTGGGTCCTGCCTGCGCGTTTGATGGCTTTGGGTTTGGGTTCACAGGAGATTGCGATGACTTCAGACTCTCCTAGATGGGAAGATATTCTGGTAAAGCAGTGCCTACATTAAGGGAAAATGGGAATTCAACGTGCTGGTGCAAAGAAGTCCCCAGTGAGCTGTGACTGCTGGAATCACGTTGAGCTCTGTGATGGGACTGACTCCAATTGTGCCCTGACAGAATCGGGGCTGGTGGATCCAGCTGCAAGTAACAGCCACGAACTTCTCCCACATCCCTTTGATGCTCCTGCTCTGTATTTGGCTTTCTGAGGAAATGCCCAGTTACTCTTTTTAGTGCCTCAGGCTGGATTCCTCTTGAGACAGGAAAGAAATCTGCTCCTGGCTCCTCCAAACTCATGTGGGCTTAATCCTGCCCAGTTCCTGGTGCCCCAACCCCTCCTCAAGCAGTGTCTGAGGGCACCCGTGGGGCATTTGCCCTGGGCTGCAGCCACAAGCTCAGCAAACTGGAGCCAGAAAGAGCTGCCTAAACCCCAAAACGCTTTGGGGTGCTGCCCTACGCAAGCCGTGGGGGCCTGAAGCCCCCTCTGCTGCCCCAGGCAGGGGCTGGAGTGCTTCCTTGCTGTTGCCCAGGGACAGCAGCTCCTGGAGCCCCAGAGTGCTGTGAGGAGCGAGAACAGGGCAAGGAGAGATGGTGCCACATTTAATTAGCTCTCAGCAAACCCAGATTATTCTTAACATTAAACTAATCTTCAAAAAGGGAACCCTTTAAATGAAAAGAAAAAGTGCAAGGCTAGGAAACCATTAATTGATTCCTTATTCATTAACCTTTGCAAACCGCTCAAAAGAGCTGAAAAACGACTTCCTTTGCAGCAAGGGCTTATGCAGGGGCTGGAAGGAGCCTCTCATAACCTACACTGCAGAGGGCAAGAGAAGGGCTGGTCCCAAACTGCTCCTTGTTTTGCTGATGAGAGAGCAATTCCTCACAGAGTCTCTGCTGTAAACACCGCCGATCTTGAACACGCTCTTTGGAAACCCCCCCGAAGCCACGACAGCTTCTCTGATATTTAATCTGTAAACCTCGAACTTCTCACGCCCATCCCTGAGCCCAGCAGCTCAAATCTCATGACAGTAATTTTTCCTTTTTCAATCCAGAGCTTCTGGAGTCCAGGGATTTGCATTGAAAAAAGTCCTCGATAGATGAGAGATTGTGAAAAGCAGTTTGCAAAGGGCTTTTGGGTTTAAAAAACCCAACCACCCAGAGCCAAAGGAAGCTGACAACAGATACTAAAAATCAGATATGAAAATTTCCAGTTTAGTCACTAAAATTAATCAAATGGGGAAGGATCTGCCTGGTGAGCACCAGCAGTGTGGGCACTCAGGCTCAGATCAGAGAAAATCAGAGTGGCTTGGGTTGGGAGAGACCTTAAAGGTCATTTCATTCCTACCCCTGGCCATGGGCAGGGACACCTCCCACTAGAGGGATCACCTTTTTGTGGCCACCCACAGAATCAGCAGGGAGACAGAGCAGTCCCCACTGTCCCCGAGTAGGACACCCACTCCTGTAGGTCTCCGTCCTGCTCCCCTGCCTGATCCTGCAGCCCCCAGCCCCTCATGCCCTTGAAGGCAAAGGCCTGGTGTTGGCTGAGTTTTTTTTTTCCCTGGGGAGCTCTGCATTCCCACCTTCCTCAGGAAGGCGGGCAAACAACGCGGTTTCCACAGCCACTGGGGAAGAGAAGAAAGAAAAAGCCTGCGTGGTCAACGGCTGCCAAATCGCCTTTTGTTTGTGCCTACCAGCACTCGGATTTGCCCTGATCTGAAATGACACTTTTCTCCCTCACTGGGGTCTTGTTTTCTGGGTATTTGATTCTTGTGCCAGGACTTGGACAGAAACCAGAGGCTGAAAGCTTCCTCTTATAAACTCTGGAATTAACAACCTTCTTTCCCTGACCTCATCAGCACAGTGGGGTAAAAAAAAAACTAGACACATTTTCTCTTTTCACACAGCTTAGGCAGAAGGGAATCAAACCCTTCATGGGAATGCCTGATCCAACCTCGTCCCCCTGGCAGAGATCGGGTGCTTAGAAAGTCACAAAATCACCACAAACCACCTTCTCCTGAGCATCGCCTGCGTAGGGCCATTTCCCTGTGGCTGCTCGGCATCCTCCCTCTGCTCCCGGGCTGTCCTCGCTCCCCTGGTTCCTCCTGCTTCGCTCAGCGTTTGAAGCTGGGTGCTCTTTAAAGCAGTGTCTGATGATACTCCATTGATCTCAATTATCCAGAGACAACTCTCAGTTATCCTGAGGCCGATTAAGCGGGTTGCAGATTAATCACACCCTGCTCAGTGGCCCCTTCATCCTCCTCACTGGCTCCTTACATCTTGATTTTGCTCTCTGTAAGAAAACACGCGAGCCACTGCGTGCTCCCGTTTCCCCAAACACAAATCATAGCAGTGCCTCTGCTGGATCTGCCTTCTTCAACCTGATTATTAACCTGGACAGGTAAGGCTCAGATGGTATTTTTATTGCTGTTTCTTATTTCCATCACTGCGAGATGTGCACCCAGGAAAACAGGAAAAGAAGGCCCCAAAGAGAGCCTTTTCTCCAAATTCAGCACATTCTTTTCTGTTGAAATGGAAACCTTGGTGCTGGAAATCATCAAAGAGCCCCAGGGAATTTTTCTCCTGTGTTTCAGTGTTCAGATCTGGCTCATCCCAAACTTGCATTGGTTGGTGGTGCCCGGGAGGAAACCTCAGAGCCTGACTAAGGAACTGAAGTGGTTTGGGATGCTCCTGTAGGGAGAAGCTCGGAAGGGACAGGAGCTTTCTGGACACCTGGGAAGCACAAAGCGTGAGGATTTCTCCTCCACACCAGCTCAGAGGTGGCTCAGGTGCTTTTAATCACAAGAAAGAATGGGTGAGAGAGAAAGGTTATGCCATACTCGGGAATTTGGAATATTAGGGCAAAATACACTGAAAGGGAAGAGGAAAAAGGGTTACCAGTAGCACACTGTCCTTGAAAACCTTGCTGGTTTTCGTTTTTTTTTTTCTTCTTCTTTAAGCTCTTGGCTCCAGTTTAGCCAAAAGGAAGAAGGGGAAAAAAAAGGTGGCAGTGCTGCCCTGCTGGGGCCGGCTGGCACAGCCCGGGTGAGGGGCTGAGGGCGTCCCTGTGCTCTCCAGATTAAGCACAAGTGCTTTGTGCAGATAAATTGAAAACCCTCGGCCCTGGAACAGCGACTCATGGAACGGCGCTGTCAGGTTCGAGAGGGAGAGAGGGAGCAGCTGCCTATGGAAAGAGAGATTAAAAGCTGAGAGAGAGACTGGTGTGCCTTTATGTCTTGAACCGTGAGCCAGAGACGGCTTTGAGATGGGAAAATGCAGAACTGTGAAACATATGTATGTATTTATATATTGTACACCCACGCACGCAGCTCCACGTATCCCAAATACAATTATCCAGGCATGCACACAAATACACACACAGAGGCACACGTGCTGCGAGTATTCCACACCTCAGAGGCTCCTGGCTCCCTTCAGTGTGTGCCCAAGGGCCAGCCTGAGCTGCATCAGACCAGGATACACCTCCAGGATCAAACCTCATGGACACAGCAGCCACGGTATGAACTTGGCTGCAGCAGAAACAGCCAAGGAGGAGTTGGAGCCCAGGGCAAGCTGGCAGCAAGCTGGGGATGAGCAAGACATGGGGGGTGAGCGCACTCCAGTACCCCCAGCTGGCCCAGCTGCCTGCAGCAGGGACACCCTGCTCCTCCACTGACAGCCATTTAACTAATTATCCTTTCCAATTAACTCCTTTACTACTGCAAGCAACAGTCCCCAAGGCCTCTTCGGCATTCCTCGGAGGGGAGGGTGGTGGGGATGGGGACGCCAGGACCAGTTTCTGGGGCCAGTCTCATCTGCTGGATTGGTTGGCAGAACAAGAAAGAGGATGGCTTCTGGCTCTGCTTGTGCTGTGGGATTGAATCAGGACAGGGAAAGGCGAACAACAGAAGTGAAATTATTCCCCATCTTCCCTGAGCCTGGCTCGCTTGCTCGCACCCACCCACAATCCAGCCCGTGAAGTGAAACTGGCTTTTATCATTACTTGTTCAATCTAGTCAATCAAAATTTCAATTAATGGCAGGGAATTATCATTCCATTCAGCACAAAGAGGGTTTTGTTGCGGGATTTTTTTTTTTTTTAATCTATGACAAAGTGGCTGTCATGTTGCTGATTCAAACTCTGGGCAGCCTCCACCAGCACCTCGCTATCAGCCACACAGAGATGCTGTGGGGTTCCCAGCCTCCCTGGCTCCACAGGTCAAACCCACTGCTGCTTTTTATAGGTAAAAAGCACCAACCCTGCTGATAATTTTTATTTTTCCTCCTTTCCTAATTTCCCTGTGTGGGATTTCTCTGTGCATAGCCTGGACGAAGGGCAGCAGCTCACCCTGTGATGGTGAGGGAGGAGAGGGTGGTTAGAAGAAGAATCCATTTGTAATTACTGAAATAAACACAAGTCGGAGAGAAATGCAAATGCCTCATGTTGTGAATTGCTTGACAGAAGAAGTGACAGCTTTTTATTAGGGTGATAACAGCAAGGAGTTTTAAAATAGAATAATCGGTGCAACAAAAGCAATTTTCATTCTGAATTTTCATTTTAAATGGATGATCTTGTTTTAATCAAGCGAGTCATCACAAAATGCTTTTAATTGCTGAAAGTCAAGAGCTATATTGTAATTTTGATGTCTCCTTTCAGGCTGATGATTTGATTTATATAAGGGGGGGGGGGGGGGGGGGNGGGGGGGAAGTGGAGTTGTATTGTTGTCCCATCCCTGTTTCCTGTCATTTCCCCCTCAAGCGAACACAAGGTCTGAATTCACCATTCAAAAATCTAAAAGGCTTTTTGGAAAGTGCACTCACCTTGCCAACAAATCCAGAACAGGCTTGAAGCAGAAGATATTTGTTAAAATCTGGGTTTGTTTATTTTCTTCCCCTATCTCCTTCTGTGTTATTTGAAGCAGCTGAGCTGCTAACACGAAGTTTGACTTTTTGTGCTTTTAAAGGCATTCTGGGATGGTGCCGTGAGCCGGGAGATTGGACCACTTCCCACAGACTCAGAGAAAGATCCTCATCGACCATCCACCACCATTCCACTGAAAAGGCTAATTTCAGGCTTCATTCCAAGCACAAATCCCACCTCTTTAGAAGAAAAGTGGCTGAGGCTTTGTGATTACAGCCAAGACTACACAGCCAGGTCCTTGCTGGCTCAGTGAGGGACTTCTCAGTATCTCCTCAGGGGAGAGTCCAGAGACTCCTTTATACCCATGCAAAAAGGGAAGGGGAAGGGGAAGGGGAAGGGGAAGGGGAAGGGGAAGGGGAAGGGAAGGAGGAAGGGAAGAAGCTAGCCCTTTTTTCCCCCTAGTACATCCTTCTAAGGTACTGCATGTAAATGCTGGAAGGTTTCAGATGGTTCATTTGAAGGAGCATGGCTGCAAAAAGTGGAAGTAGTCCTGGCCAGCCCTGATGGATGTCCCTGAACTGGCCATGCCCAGTGGGGCTCCCTCCGTGCCTGGGTGACGCAGAATCACAGGCTGGGTTGGGCTGGGAAGGATCTTCAGGGCCATCCAGTTCCAACCCCCTGCCATGGGCAGGAACAATTTCCACCAGACCAGGCTGCCCAAAGCCCTGGCCAACCCAGCCTTGCTGTCCTTGGGGAGCTCAGCTGAGGTCTCCTGGACCCTCTGGAGAAATCTCTCACTCTGTTTAAACTTGACCTGGTCTGCAGCAACATCCAACAGTGGAAATGGCTCCAGACCCATTGAGCCAAAGGGAGATGAGGAATCATGGCCAGCACGTCCTCCTCAGCTTCAGGATTCAGCCAGGGCACACATCACCACGGAGCGGCTTTTCAGTGCACAGTGAGAGGGAAACCCAGCAGCTTTCAGCTGGTGGGAGCTCGTCTGCAAGTGAGCACTCAGCAAGAACAAAGAGTGCTTTTGCTGAATTCATGCTTTGAAACCTTCCCCTGTCAAGTCCTACCCTAAAGTCAGAGGGAAGTGGTGTTGGCTCCTGTAGAAGGAACCGTTCACTCACCCCAAGATCCCACTAGATATGGTCTCCTCAGTTCAGAGGATGGCTTGAACTTCATGAGCAGCCAAGGGTCAGGAGAACATACTCAGCTTTGCCACCAGCTTCCCAAATCTCCCCTTCAAGTCCTTTCAAACTCGAAACATATTGCCCTGAAATAAGGAAAGCTACTCAGAACACCTTTTTCTTTTTTTTTTTTTTTTTTTAACAAGAAAGAATACCTGTTATTCTTGGAGGCCCTGGCTTTGGAAAGTGAGAGTAACAAGGCCGCCTCATCCTTTGGCATTGTGTGTCTTTCCCTCCTGTGCTGCACGCGTTGCTCCTTTCATGCTGCTGTTCAGACCCAGCACGGTGAGAGGGGACAAAAGCCATTTGCAAATATGTTCTCAGAAGAAAATCTGCTTTTCCCCCCACCCATTTAAAAAGCGATTCCCGTTGCTGCACATTGTGTGCGTGCAGGGATTAAAATCGCTTGAAAGCCCAAAGCACGAACGAGACGTCGCATTTCGAAATTCTCCATGAAGGCGTGAACGAAGACACAATAAGGAGCCAGTGCTGACATGCACAAAACAGCTCATTATATGGGAGAAAAACCAGCACCTTTCACCTCCGACAAGCTGGAAAAGAGAAAATCCCTGCCAGATAACCTTAGCAAGAGCCTCGCGGGAGAGGTGTGAGCGTGCTGGAGTGCTGGGAGCTAATTGGGAGAGCCTCCACCATCCCTGAGGAGCAGCAGCAGAGAAAACACATCCCTCTGCAGTTAAATAAATAAAATATGCCAGCATTAGGCCCCTTCCCTGTCCTCCCTAATTCCTGTGTCCCAAACTGAGCCGAAATTGTGCCCTCGTTTAGCATGTCGCTGCATGGCTGAGCAGACCATGCTTTTAGCAGAATTGTCAGGCTCGTACCCATTCCATCCCTTTGGAAATTTGGGTCAAGGGCTTTGTTTAGTTTGGTTTGAAGCCGTATCTGTGATCCTTGGAGGGGATGAACTTCAAATCTGTTTTACTCAATCTTGCTCAGGATCCACCAGCCCTAACTGGGCATGTTGTCAAGGGCTTCCTTGGCCATCTCCAAAATTAAAATGACTCATGTTTTTAAATAGATCCCTGCTATATCTGAATGGCTGGTTTGCTTTCCAGGTAGGAAAAGCTGAGAAGGGAACCCTTTCCCCTCATCCTGGCCGCCACACGCATCTTTTGACTGAGAGCTAAAGCATCACAGATGTCTTTGGTTTTTAAAGAATTTAATAGAGATCCTAAAATATTCAAACAACATAAGGATCCGGCATGGAAATTAGCTGGGCCTTCAGAGGCCAGCTTTCTCCCTTCATTAATATCTATAACAACCTTAATTGAGCCACTTTGGAAGTTCCCTTCGGAAAGCTCGGAGCAGCAAGAGAACACTGGACTGGTCACCACAGTGAGGCCTGGAGTAACCTGGCCTAGTGGAAGGTGTCCCTGCAGTGGGCAGTGGGTTGGAGCAAGATGATCTTTAACGTCCCTTCCAACCCAAAACATTCCATGGTTCTATGACCATGCCTGTTGTGCCTCCTCAGGTGTGCTCATACCCAAAATCTGCTGGCTCAGGTCTGCAGGAGAGCGGTGGAAGATGGGGAAAACTTCCCAGCTTGGGTGAAGCAGAAAGACAGGAGAGATGTGAGGGAAATGAATCCTTTGCAAGTCCTATTGAACTATTTCCACCATGAGAACCAGCTCTGCTCATCATGGAGATGAATATCGGGGAAAAACAGGGTGGGAGGTGGGTGCTGCACCCCTGCCTGTGCCTCTGTCTCGGTGTCTTTCTCACCTGGAGCTGTTCCGGCTCTGTGACTCACCACATTCCCCGTTTCATGCCTGGAATTTAAAAGATCTGTGTATTTATCTGCTGCTCTGTTCAAATTACTGACTGGGCTGGGCTCGCCGTGGTCTCTCGGGGAGGACACACGATGCCACACAGCTTTTTGATCAAAGCAATCTCTCTGTTGAGGTGCTTTTTTTCTTTGCACAAGAAAATAAAAAAAATCTAAAAACCCCAAAGCTACTTTTTTGCCTTTTTTCCATCTCTTTCCCCCGCTTTCTTATTTTTGCCAAAGAGCATCAACTTGAGGTGAAATATTTTCCAGTGCTGACAAAAGCTTTGATATTGTAATGCCAAACCCATCAAGCCAAAGCTTTTAACTCTGGATTGTTCTTTTTTTAAAATATTGGATTTGTGACGTTTGTTCTCCTTCCTCTTGCTCACGATTGATCCGCCTGTCCTATTTATCTCCTCCATCTCACTGGGCCATGGCCTTGAGCCCACTGGAGACTTTGCATCGATTGCCTGGGATTTTGGATGAAGCCAGCCAGTTATTTTCCCTTCCCCTCTTCACCTCTGTTACCTGTTGTTTATCCTCTAACCAGGCCTGGGCGAGGTTATTTTCTGCATCCAATTGACCAGAAAAAGCACATTACGGTTTGGTTAAACAATAATGTGAACATACCAAAGTTCTTTCATGAGTCAAAATTCCTCCTCAGCATTTCAAACCCCAGTATTTCCCATGTGAAGACATGAAAAGTCTAATCTAGAAATTAATTACATCCACTTATGAAGTGGCTTCAAAAGTGCATGGAGAACAAATCATTTTGGTTTTCTCCAACTCACCGAAAAGATACATCTCAGGCCTGTTTTAAATGATGTTTTCCTGCACACTTGTGCAACCTACACATTGGTTAGGGAATGTCAGCATCTATTTCTCGGTCTGACTCTGATCTGAAGGCTCAGCCTGTCCCTCCAGACCTGCCACCACCATCCCTCTCCCCAAGCATTACTCTGAAGCTCTCCCAGCACTGACTCTTTGGTGTTTCTAAATTAACTACTTATTTTCCCTTCAGTCAACAGGGAGAAACTATCTTCGCCAGAAAACAATCGCAAACACTGAAGCCAAACTCGCTGTGACAGATAAAAACAGGCTTTGTTTGGAGAAAGAAGGGAAAATGCTGCTGTGAAGGTGGTCACCGCAGTGCCGGGCTCGAAGCAAATCCAATAAACCAGGCAGGATGGCAGCTCTGTAACTCCAAATGGGAGACTGGCAACAGCACCATGGATGTAAAGAGTTAGTGTAGAGGATTAAACTTTAATGAGGGCTTTTAGCATTGGAGGGATTGAAAACACAATGAAAAAGAACAGAAAAGGTCTCCGGGCCCTCTCTCGCACTCACACACACACACACGCAGCGTCTCTCGTCGGGCCTTTGCACCCATCAGCTCTTGAGGGTTATTTTGAGAAGAACAATTACATGCTGGAAATGTTGTTTTCCAGCCACGAGTCCCTGAATGTGCTGCAGTGCTGCCATGGGGCAGATTTCCCCTTACAGAGCATTTTGCCCTCTCCCAGTGGGACCAGATCGTGCAGCCAGAGCCACCTGAGGGCTGGAACTCACAAGGTTTTGTCCTCCGACCCTTCTCCAGGATTTCAGAAAAACCCCAATCCCCCAGGTCTACTTCTATTATTTAAAGTGGGGAGAAACAGCAATGAAGTTTCCGCAAACCAGTAATTATGGATTACACGGGCTGTAGGGAGGAACAACTCCAAACTCCAAACCTGGTCCTTACAAAATGCTGCAAAACCTTCCCCTGAAAATCCTTTGAAGCCAGGAAGGAAAGTGCTCACAACGCTGACTGAGAAACCTGTGATATAAGTGTCCCTTAGCTCGTTTCTGCCTACTTGAAGACTTAATTAGTATTAAAAGCCCCAGGAAGTCTGAAGATTATTTATGGAGAACGTAGCAGTAGATACGACCTAAGGAAAAAAGGAGGTAAGGCTGAACCACAGAGCCTGTCCAGGGGACTAAATCTACATTTTTACTGCTTCATTCCCTAATTTAGGTGCAAATTTGGGTTTTTTTCTCCCACTCTCCTGCCCAAAATGTCAAGGTACTGCAAAGCTTTTCAAGCCTGGAATTGGGACAAAGAAAAAAAGGTCAAAGCCCTCAAAACAATTTGGAGAAATATTGGCCAAGATGTTTCATTTTCACTCTGACAGGTTTTTTTATTAACTTGCACAATCATTTAAAGCAAAAATTGATCTGCTAAAAGACACCAATAAGCCATTAGCTCTGTGCAGGGACAGGCTTACATGGGTTGGTCTCCCCAGCTCTAACGGGCCTTTGCTAGCATTAATTACCTCAGAATTTCTTAGTAATTTACAAAGAATAATAATTAATTCTTAGTAATTAATACTAACATTTTTCTTCCTAATTAATATAACTATTTAACTAAGATTTTTCTTCATAATTAAAGTCACCGAATCCCAACCCTTTCCAGAGAAGAAGATTAATGGGGGGAGGGGGGGGGTTTCTGTTGATTTACATAAAATAGAAGTTGAAGACATGGATGATTATTTACAGAATCAAGAAAATAAATAAAAATATTCCCCTCTGGTCCCTGCTTGCCTGGAATGTGGCAGTTCCCATCTCCAAAGCTACCAGAGGCTGAGTGCACCCCCTATAATCGAGGTGGCCCGTCATCCCTGCGGGCAGGATGAGGCCCTGGCTGAGCCATCCCTTGCTCACCCCTCTGCAGACAATGCCATGGATTTTGCCTTTAGTGATCCCTTCTAAAACACACCTCTGGGGTTTGCGTTATCATTTTTGTTTGACCTTTAAAGAAAAGCTCTCATCGACAACCAATTTCTGTCTCATTTTGTGACAGCTTGTTTTGTCCTGTCAATCACAGGTGAGTTCCTAAGGAGACAGGTGGACAGCCTCCCCCACCAGAGCCGTGACAAAGGAAAGTCTGTAATGACACCAGGAGTTCCTCTAATCGCTCTCTCCAGCTGCTGAAAATGCCACAAAGGGTTTTCTTGAGAGGAAACCTCTCTGTGGATCCATAGGCAATATCCCATAGGAAGGCAGGGGAAAGCCCACGGCGAGCTGGGGCTTTGGTGTGGTGATTCCTGACACGCTCTCAGTGACTGAGTCCCCCAGACCACAGCTGGGATGGACCCTGGGGATGGGAGGGATCCAACAGGAGAGGGTTGAATGTCATAGAATCACAGAACCATTAAGTTTGGACAAGACCCCTACGTTCATCCGGCCCAACCATGAACCGTGTGTGGTTGATGTGGAGCCTCCGGCCTCACGGAAACGGTACAAAATGTGAAAAAAGAGGAAAAATGTGGATAAATGCATGTGGGAGAGCACGGAGCTTTGAGGAATCACGTTGGGATGCTTTGAAAGGTGGAGAGAGGCATTTGGTCACTATTTGACCCATTTTGGTCACCATTTTGGCTTGCAGAGCCACAGTCCTGTTGTCACCACTGACTGCCAGGGGAATGCTGGAGGGCCACCCTGGTCCTGGTGTCATCACTGACTGCCGGGGGGATACAGCTGGGCTGCCCAGGGCTCAGCCAGCAAACTGCTTTGCTCATAAAATTGTACAGGCAGCTGAAGACACGAGTTCTGCTTCGCCCCAAACTCAGGCAACCAGCAGCAAAGGCATTTGTCACTCTTCCCCCTCCAAAACCGGGAAGCTTAAACAATATGCATCATTTATGCACCTCAAGAAGCAGAGAAAATCAGAATTGAAAACAGACTGGTGCCTCTGTCTGCATGTGTCTGCATGAAATATTCAGCACAAACCCCAAATCCTGCTGTGTGTCAGGGCTCGGGAGCGCCGCGCCACCGCGCTCCGCAATCAGAAACCATGGCAGCTCACAGGAAAAGTAACAGCTGCACCACACAACAGACACCATTCCAGGTCAACTGCCAGGATGAAGAGGTGTTTCGAAGCCTCTTCAATATTTAAACCGAGAATGAGACACGTCGAGACCCAGTTGCTAATGGCTCCTTGCCTCGCGCTGCCACAGTAACACCAGGAAATTGGATGGCTCGCTGGGATCGCTGCGGAGAGTCGGGAAGGGTGAGGAGAGGAGCGCTCTGTGTTGTAATTGCTGGATGTCCAAGTCTGCTCTGCCTGGGATTGCAGCCAGGCATGAACAAGGAGGAAGATGTAGCAACTTCTGAGCAATCCAGGCAGCAAATGAGCCCTACCTGGCTGGACCAGATCCTGCTTCGGGAGCTGCTTGCGAAGTCCTGTCTCTCCGGATAATGGTGAGCAAGTTCTAGTCTCTCAAACACAGAGATGACAAGTCAAATCCTCAAACCTTCCCTGGCTGCTTAAGAAAGCTTTGAGGCTTCCCTCAGTGCTCCACCGGGGATCTGCTCCTGGCACAAAGCCATCACAGGCAGCTTTGCAAAATCTCCTGTGACACAACGGGTCGGGATGTCCCCACTTGGCAGTGCAGAGCATGGGCCCCTTCTGAGGGTGGCAGTGATGGATGAAACACCGAGCATCCCCCAACATTTTTCCATCATCGAGAGGCTGATGTAGCTGCTAACTCACCCTAGGAAAAAACAGACTAATGCCTTCTGATTTCCAGCAGCAGATGGATGCTAAAGCAGACAGAAAAATCACTGACACACAGGGCTCCTGTTGAATTCCAATGACCCAAATAGAGACCAAACATCTGCCCTCCAGCACTGGCATGGCCTCTGGTATTTACAGATCACAAAACAGCTGGGAGAAAAGAGCAGGTGAAACATCCTCAGCACAAACTGTCCCAGTGCAAACCGTCCCTGCTGGCACATGCAGCCACCGCCACAACCGTGGTTGAAATCTCTGCATTTGAAACATCAGGTGTCAAGCATCCCCTGCCTGTGAGCTGTTCCCACACCACCAGTGCTCCCAGTCAGAGATAAACAAAGGCCAGATCTCCTCTGGAATAAGGGAAGGGAGGCAGTTTCCCAAGGGCAACTGCAATTAAGCTTATGGTTAAAATTTGTGGCTCTCTTCTTTTAATCTCCTTCTCATTAGTTCTATATCCCCTCCCTGGGACTCGGAGAGTGGTTTGCATTGCCCTTTGTCTCCTCTCTGTGTTTGGAGTCCTTCAGAGCCTACAGGAGCACTAAAAATAAAATCACCTGTCAGGTTCCCTAGTTATTACAAACAAAATGTCCTTTACAAAGATGCAACAAGTAAAACCTTCATATTGTGTGTGCTTATTCACATAAAATATTTAGAAAGCTCCTAATGTTTTTATGGCTGTAATTAATCTTGTGTCGTGCTGGGGAAGAACAGCACATAAAAAATTTCTTTGGCATCTGGTGGAAGCTTGGGCTTCCCAAGGCAAACCTGTGTGTCCACGCTTCCAAGGATCGAGGGGACTCGTGCGTGGGGTCTGGGGGATCCCTGCTGTGCCAGGAGAGCCTGATGGGATGGAGGAGGGCTGAGCCACGGACCCCTTTATATTATGTTGCCTTGGTGAAACAGATGCTCACACCAGCTCTGGCAGCTTCGTAGCCGTGTGGAGGAAAGGGCGACACCGTGATTTCCCCCAGCTCTGTTCCCCGGGGCGAGCAGCACCACCCACGCTGTCAGGACAGCTTGGCCAGGCCTGGGGCTCCTGTGTGCCTTCCTCTGGGGAAGGCTGATCCCACAAGATGAGTGCTCCTTTTATCGTGGAGACTTTAAGAAAAACCTCTCTGCACGTTCACTGCAACCATCTGCAGGAGTCTGGCTAGCACAGGAGCCTGAATACATATAAACTGTCACCAGTCAGAGACTCCTGGCCCAGCTTGCCTTGCCAATAAACTCTTTGATGGGAATATTCCCAGAAATATGATGCTTTAAAAATCCGATCCAGCCCTTGCTATCTATAGCTTCTCAAAGACGAAATTTTGGCCAAGGTGCAAGAGAGAACAGCTTCCAGCAGCTCCCTGTGCCACGGATGGAGAATACCCATCCATGGCAGAAGAACCAGGTGGCTGCTGGCTGAAGCACTGATGCTGTGGGAGGACAGCTCAGCCCTGTCCAAAATAGGTGCGGATCCAACATTTTTGGTAACTCAAATTGTTTCATCATAAAAGCGTGGGAGAAGCTGCCTCCCTGCACCAGGGCATAAAGGAGCTCACAATCAACACCTGAGACGAGAGATAGGTTGGCCTCAGTGGAGTAAAGCATTTAGCCACAGTAACAAAGAAAGATGGATTTGACATTTTAGTCTTGATCCTTACAATTCTGAATTGCCCTTCAGAGGAGGAAGATAATGTGTGAAGTACAGGGCTGCTCCTGGGGACGCACCAGCCCATGAAATACCGACATCTCGATGGAACCAAGGGCCACAGACCCCACACAGCTCAGGGATTTGGTTCACCCAAAGGACACAATGGGCTGATGGAAGACCCAGGGACTGAGCTGAGCATTGGTAACTGGGCATCTTGGTTCTCATCCTTGAAGAAACCTGCTGTGCATCCAGGCTGGGATTTAAGATCAGACAAGATCCATCCCTAGCGCTCGCTCCCAAACCCGCTGGGCTGCTGGGGAACTGTGGAAGGAGAGGGTGGTCCTGTTACTGGTAGGATGGTGAGATGTCCTGCCAGGCCCTGCTCTAGGGGGTTGTAGGTACCCCATGCACCATGTGGATTTATAGCCCTGTTGGTTATTTGAAGCCACCTGGGCTTTAATCGTTCCCCTGCACGGAGCAAGAAGGGTTCAGGTAGCAGCATCATGTCCTGGCTGCCGAGCTGTTACACATCCAGGGGGGCAGATGGACAGCAAGGAAAGCAGAAAGGGTAAGGGAAGAGGAGGTGATGGCCCAGCACACAGCAGGGCAGGCAGTGGGGTTCAGCTGAGCCCCAAATCCATCAGTTCCCTGCTGCAGCCACCTCCTCAACTTCTGTGTGTTTCTGCACAACCTTTTTTTTCTTATTATTATTTTTAGTTGACTTGCAAAGTAGCCGACCTGCCAAAGCTGCCCATTTTGCCTGCAGATGCTCTGCATTGGCGGCCTCTAAACCCCTTTAAACAGCCCCAGCTCAATCACAGCTCTGTCAGGCGACGCTCTATTTAACAGGAGCTGCCCGTCTCCGCAGCAGCCACAGCCCAGGAATCTCCTCCCGAGTCCATTTTCTCAGTGAGTGGCAGCAATAAATAAAATCCAGCCAGTTGGTCCTTGAAACGCTACCATGGCTTGATTACTTTTGCCCAGGACTTTGCCAACTGTGCTGCAACCTCCTGCAGATGCTGCCTCCCTCTGCCTGCCACCTCCCCGGGCTGGAGGAGGGAAGAGGCAGCGCTGGGATCACACACGGGATGGGACCCGAGAGCAGATGCAGGGCAGCAAAGGGGCCCGGAGGAGGCATTTCCAGAAGGACGTGCCTCTGCCAAAGCCTCCTGCCCCAGAGCCGTGCAGCAAGAGCAGGGCCCTGCCCAGGGAAGCTCCTGGGTTGTTTCTCGCAGGAACAGGGAACGCTGCCCCTGCCTTGGCCAGGCTCCAGGGTAGTTAATTGCATTCCGCCTGCCCAACATTAATTAATCTGGTGTCGTGCAGAGACCGCTGCGCTGGGTGCATCCGGGAAAAAAAAGAAAAATCCACCACCTCCCACACCCAATAAATAAAAGAGGGGGAGGGAGCTGGGCTGGCAGTTGGCTCTGAGGCTCGGCAGGGACACGGGGTCCCAGTCCCAGCGGGAAGCCTCTTGTCAGGATTCAGACATCTCTCGCAGTGCTGGACCTGGCTCCCTTAGCTCTGACACCGATTTGCTTTCACCTACGAGCGAATGGAGCCAAGTCACACACAGAGGTCACCTCCAGTTTGCTCCCTGTATCCGTTCCCAGGGCAGAGGATGCCGGTGTTCGCCAGGAAAGTGCTTCAAAGATCAGCTGGTGGACAGGGAGGGTTGAGCACCGAGCAGCCACCTTGGCAGTGCCAGACTGGTCTCACAAGAAAGTCCATGGGATTCAGTGTGGCTGCAGGATTTGTTCAGATCTGGGGGTGCCTTGGGCTCCCTGAGCTGCCAAAGGAAACTCGTCCCATCCGGGCGGCACAGCCATGAGGGATGAGACATCCCCAGGGAGCAGGACCCGAGCACGCACCTCCCCTGCAAGGGTCTTTTTGGGAGGCAGAGCTGTGGCAGGAGATCCCCTGCACACACAAAGAGCAGATGCCAGTTATTTCAAACCCCACTGTTACCTCATTAAAGCAGCTGTCTGCTGTCCCCCGAAGACAGACAAATTAGGAGTCAACTCAACCAAGAGCACAACAAACACAAAAAATATGTGACCGTACGAAACGCTAACAAGGCTGCTCCCACCGCCCTGGCCCGGGAGCACAGACAGGGGCGTAGGGAAAGAAGTGAAAGGAGGCAGTGCAGCAGATTTGTTTCTCATTGCCAAGTTAGAGCCCAGCCCAGCTGCTTCCCCAAACAAGCCAAAGTCATGAGCCGTGTCTAGTTTGATTTTTTTTTTTTTTAAATTCTTGCAACAATGATATTTCAGATTCACTTCTGGGATCTCAACTGGGATTGCAACTCTCTGTGTGCCCTCCTGTGAGTTATTTCTCTGACCTGCCATTCCCTCCCTGATTGGGGCGATCAGAGAGGAGGCAAGATCCTCAGCCATACTTAGGGTGCACAACCGGACCCGGCACCCGCAGCCACAGCGGCCGTGCCAGAGATGTGCGTGGCTCACACACTGCATCCAGCACGCAGCCCACGCATCATCCCCGCACGAGGATGGGATGCTGGAGCACACAGGCAGAGCCTTCAGGGTCCCAGAGCGAGAGAGAGAGAGAGCCCTTGAGTACCTTTGGAAACCTCGGTGGGAGCACCCCATTTCCCTGTGAGGATGTCAGCCTTGATGCCACAGAGGGGAGCAGCACTGGGAGGTGCAGCACAGCAGAACCTGCACTGCTCAGGTGTCAGGCAATCAAACCATCATTCCCTCGGTAGCCAGAGGTAGCAGCACCGACACAGCATCTTCCCAGTGCTGGAAGCACATTTGTTCAGGCTCAGTTAATAGTCAAAGGATCCAGGTGATTATTTCCCACCTCCTGTGAGTGACAGCAGATGTTTTGGAGTGATTTGTAGTCTAACAGAGACATTAACCTTTTAAAGCATCTCCCGGTGTCCCCAGGGCTGTCCAGGGACACTCTATTGTGCCGGGGAACAAAGAGCCCTGGATATTACCCAGGAGTGAACAGCAGGGATGAGTTTTACATAAAAGAGATCAATAAAAATATATCAACAGCCCACGCAGGGCTTTGGGAAGAGGTGGAGGAGAGAGGTCTGGGAGGAGACGCAGCGTGACCAGTCAGGTCACAGCGTCGCAGCAGTTATCGGGGAGCAGATGAAAAGATACTGATGGGGCTTTTAGTCTCTGCTCCACGCACGGGTCCCTTGGGCCAAACGCGCACTTGGCTTTGCTGCTGATGGGCAGGGGCTGCTGCCCTGCTCCCACTGGGCTTCCCCAGCTCCGTCTCTTTCCCGTGGCATGGGGGGGGGACCCAACACTGCCACAACAGCTTCGGCAGCTGGTGCACCGCAGCCCCATCCCACACAGCTCTCCTCCCAGAACTCGGGATCAGAACGCTGCTGCTCACACGTGCAACAGGTTTGGCAGGTCTCATGAGTGCAGGCATCCCACAAACCCAGTATGATGAGCTTCACAACAGGGAGTGAGAGAACAGAGGGGAAAACCCCTGAGTCTCTACAGGGATTCTCCCGACACTCTCCGTATCGATGAGGCAGCCCTGAGCGCAGGGAGCCTGGGGAAAGGCTGTTCTATTTCTGGCCAAGACTTTCCCATCAGGGAAGCATGTAGCACCAAATGCAACACAGCTAGCCTGGAAAGCAGATGGTCCGTGGAGGTGAGTCCCACTGTAGTTGTACAGCGAGTCTGACACCCTGGGGAGAAATCCCACAGACAGGCGAGATCCCCAAATCTTCCCTGACAAAACTTCTGACTGGAGGGACAAAACAACTTGTTCAATCCCAGATACACCCCGGAGCAACCAGGATTAGGATGATGTCACCAGCCTTTGGAGCAGCAGTGGGCAGTGGGTGCCTTTGCCCACACGAAATAAATGTATTTACGGAATGCACCCACGGATCATTAACAGTCTGTTGCTATCACAGCCTCCGGCCAGCCCTGATCTCTCTTTCACTACACAGAGCATTGAAAAAACACCTCGAGGAGGCTTGGAGCTGACCTCTCCTGCCTTGGTACATGCAGGAGAGGAGGATCTGGCCCTTTCCACTGGCAGCCAAGCTCCAACTGCTGCTCGCTCTCGGGGAGCGGATCTGGAGCAGGAGAATCTCCGCACGAGGCTCGGCCGGCTCTTTGCACCCACTGGGGTTATTATCTAAATCAGATTAGAGACGCCAAAAACAGAGCAGCAGGTACAGCAAACAGGAGCTGCCAGCCTGGAGCGGGAGGTGATAACGGCGGGGGCTCCATGTGGGCAGGAGTGTTTCTTCCAATCCTTCTGTAAAGCATCCTCCTCCAGCCGCAGCTGGATGTTGTCTCCCAAGGGACTCTTCCCTGTCAGCTCTCTTGCAGAGCAGGAGCAGGGCTTGGAAGCAGATTCCCAACCTTTGTATGGGATCCATCATCACAGCCTTCCCTGCCCCACAACCATCTCCTGTGGGAGCCCAGCAAAAGCCACGCCACACCTCTCACCCCCAGGGCTCTGTGAGGGCATGGCACAAACTGTGAGCAACTGGGAACTGTTCCAGTCTCATCTTTTTGACTTAGAAGGGAAACGTTTGTCTGAGCAGCAGGTTTCCTGCAGATGGGGTCCGCGACACAGGCTTTGCCTGACCAAGATCAAGCGAAAATCCAGGGATGGAGCTGGGGCTGCTCTGATTTCTGCACTGGTGGTGCAGGGGAGACCCAGCAGGAGCAGAGGGGGGAGCTGAGCTCCCCAGGCACATTTGGTGCTGGCTGCACCAAACCTCGGCAGCAAAACCAGGGTTGTTTTATTGGTGGGCTTTGCTGGGCAGAAAGTGGAATCTTGCTTTCCGGGGAGGGTGCAGAAAATGACACCGTGGGAAAGAGCCTTGTTGGAAATGTGATCCAAGAACAGCACAAATGTGGCATCTGCCTCTGGCCCGCAACCGTCGGGACAGCTCAAGGGAGCAAAGCCGGTTCCCAGAACTTCTCACCACTGCATTTGTTTCCTTCTACAGACCAAAGCCTTTTAAAAGCTTGTGTTAAAACATCCATTTTGGGCTCAGCTTTTCCCTGGGGGCTCCTCCTGCCTCCTGGTCATGAGGTGAAAAAAAGAGCCACCGAAACACAAAAGTGAACATCATCAAAACCAAAACATCTTCACCAAATCCCCCTCCTCGCTGGGGATTCACGGCCACCAGCAGGCGTTGTCCCTGCTCACTGCAGGCGTGGCTTCTGGATGTCCCTTCCAACCCAAACTCTTCTAGGATTCATGGAAACACACACCTTGGCTGCAGCAAAACCCCACATCTGACAAAGTTTCCCCCTTGGTGGAAAGGCCCCGACCAGCCACGAAGAGGGGAACAACCATTCATGACGCCTTTAAACAGTAAATACCACTTTCTTTCCCATTTGTGGAGGGCAGAAGAATTTATCTCAATGTTCTTCCATAAACTCCCTCTCAGAGCAGCCCTTACCTAAACCAGGCTGCAAAACTCATGATTAACAAGTAGCTTGCACCCTCCTTGCTCTCACTACAAGGCTTATCACACCAACGATACCCCCAAAATCAGCACAGCCCTTCCAGGAACCTGATTTTTGTACAAGCTGTTACAATTCTTCTGAGTAACATTAATTTTATTCAAATACCTGGGAAACACGGGAGGTAACAGCTGAAGTCTTGGTTCCTGCCTGACCCTCAGGGCAGGAAAATATTCGGTTAATATCTTAGACATCCAACCAGACCATGTGCTGCTGGGGCTCCTATTCCTCATTTTATATAATGGAAAATACAAAGCATAATTCAAAAGAAGAAATACATTTTAAAATATGGCATGAAAGAGCTTCTTTACTGACAGATCCTTGGTGTACTTTGATTTGCTTTTCCTTACAAGCTCTCTTTCAACTATTATTTTCTTTCCCAGTGGTGTCATTCTAATTTCAAACTCGAGCAAAGAAACTGCTCATTCCTTACCTCTGGTCAGCAGCCACCTCAGGGGGGTTTCTTCAGCTTCTCAGCAAACACCAGCTCAGCCAGAGCCTGCAAGCTTCTCCCAGCCCTGTGAAGCTGTGGCCACTGAGCCGACGTTATCAATCAGCATCAACAGCTCAGGTGCACCAGAACAAAGCGATGTGGCTTTGGTGGAGACCTTCCCCCCACCTCTCACCTGGTGTGTTGAAGGGTTCTCCGAGGTGTGAACTTGCAGAAGGGGGAAAATATAATAACTGTGGGTATTTCCTTCCAGAAGTGAAGTTTGGCTTGTGGCAATGGCCGAGGGGGAGCACAGCTGCCTCAGGATGGAGCTGCTTCTGCAATGTCCAGAACAGGCCATTCCTGTTTCTCTGATGCCCTCTCTCTTCAAGGGAACAACATCAGCCTTTTAGGTCTTTTCTGAGTTTTTTTCCCATTTTCTTTTTGCTTATCACCCTGAAAATTTTAAGAGAATCTGCCATTTCCAAGCCATCCTGCGGTGGGTCTCCCCATGGTGCACATCATGCTGACATGTGATGTGACTGGAGCCATAAAGTGCTTTTTCGTAGCTGTCACTGTGGATAAGAGCCTGCAGAAGAAGGATTCGTATGTATTTTCTGTCCTCTCTTACCCCACTATCCCCTCCAAGCTCCAACTGCTCAAACCAGAGCTTTGAGTTCATTACACCCTGCTGAGCAAATGGACTAGTTTGAAAATCAAGCTCAAAGGGAGGTGTTTAAGGTCTCTGCTGGAATTAAGAGAGGAAAGGGGGATAGCTTGACCTCCCAGGAGGAAGAGAGGGTGACATGGTGGCAGTCAGTGCTCCTTTGGGCACGTTAGAGCGATGGAGAGCTGTTGAAGCCCACGAGGCTTTTCAGAGAATCACCCCGATGGGTGTTTGGCTTCTGGCTGAAGTTTTAAAGTCCTCTGTGTCCTCCCTGGCACTGGGAGTTGCTTTGCTCTCTCCTGCTTGGACAGACCCAGCCCAGGGGCCCAGCGTGGGCTTCAGCATCTCCACGGGCATTGGGCGCCTGAGTGAGGACATCACACCACGGAAGCCTTGGAGGACCACGTATGAGATGTAAACATACCAAATCGGTTACGTATTTTTATTTATTTCTCTGCTGCTGAGATCTAGTTACCTCTGATCAAATCCAGCCAAGATCCTAACTGGACCAATTCAGGCTTCTGAAGGAAGCAAGCTCTGGTTGAAGGGGGTCTTTGAAATATCTCGCAAGCAAAAGACCCGAAGAGATGTAATCCGACCCAATGCAGCCCGCCAAAGCCATCTCCTACTCGCACAGTTTTAATACAGTTCAAGGCCAGAAGGCTCCATTAAATCTCCTAAAGCTGTGTTTCTGCATGGGGGGGGGGAAGGGAGAAAAGGTGGCTGAGGGGCCTTCGTGCTGGAAGAGCTGTGTGAGAGCAGGCAGGCACAAAAGGCAAAGGCAGCGTGGGCAGTGATATGTGGGATTTAGAAATGGTAAAGAGATGGGGAGATCTGGCCAGGCCCTGACCTCTGCATTGGGTTCTACCACACCCCAGCCCATTTTCCTCAACAGCTGGTTCCAGCTGCCTGTACAAACTGGGACCAAAGCAGGAGCACAGCCAGCACCGCAGCCCCTCCAGCCCAGCCCACGCACGCGCTCGGGGCTCCGCATCAGCAGCAAGGCATCCTTCAACCTCCTTTCTCCTATAAATATAAAGGGTGTTTACATCTTCTTCCACCCAAATTTTACTTCCTTTTCCCCGGAAAAGGCTCAGTCTGCAGACGTCACTCGCGCAGGTTTGCTTTACGCCTGCTCTGACGAAGCTGCACAAAAACGAGCTCGGGAGACTTTTAATTTTCCAAGCTTTAGATGAAAAGGATTCATTTAAAGCCTTTAAAAAATTTAGCCCACTTCACAGCTCCTTCCAAAGATCGGTGTTGTGCTCTTTAAATAGGAGACATGTTTTAAAGCTACTGCCATCATTTATTAAATTAGCCTCAGACTTGCAAATGCAGCTCCCTCTTATTGAATCTTGTAATATTTATTTGCCAAGTTGTGATATTTGGAACTGCGCACGTTACACACATGGGGGAAAGAGGGAGGTGACGGGGAAGGCGTGAGGGGACGGGGGAAGGAAACCACTTCTACTGTAAATTGTGTAAATACATTTGCACGTCCCAGGAGGGGTAGGGAAAAGGCATTGTAATTAAAATGACTGCCAGGGTATTTTAAACAAGGGAGAATAAATAGACTTTTCTCTGCATGGCACAGGCTCCTTTAACTTGGAAACTTCGTGACAGAAGATGATTAAAAATATCTTATGGCGTGTCTGAAATCTGCAAGCTTTGATGAGAAAAATGTTCTTGGGAATGAAAGGAGATCAAGTGAAGGAGGAACAGTCTCCTACACAGTGTTTTATAGGCCCAATTCATGACTGCAGATGTCACAGAAAATAATAATAAAAAAAGCCTCCTTTTTTGCTTCCTAACAGAAGAGAAGAAAAACACCGAGCAGGGCTCCCGTAGTGAGAAGATCCCTTTTCTCCAGCTCTCGGAGCAGTGGTGAGAGGATGCTCCAGGAAACCATGGCAATGGCTGAGGAGCTGCCGAGCTTTTGCCTTGGGATGTCACCCTGAGTCAGAGAGGGCACAGGGCTGGCCCTGGTACCCCAATCCCAGCCCTTGGCAGGCCCAGGGGCACAGGACAGCCAGTTCCTGCCCCCTGCCTGCTGAACTAAGGCTCTTTTCTGTCTGCCAGGCCCAGCCCTGGGGAGCAGCTTCGCCCTTCCCACAGCCCCGAGCTGGGCCTGGCAGGAGCAGCAGCAGCTCCTTCAAGGGCTGCTGAGGAGGGGCCAGTCTCTGGAAGTGAAGGGGCTGCAGGTTCTCCCCACACCCAGGCAGCTCCTCCTCTGAGTCTGGGCTTTAGCAGAGCTGCAGGGTCTAAACCTGGCCCACATGGAACCACAAAATGGTTTGGGTTGGGAGGGACCTTAAAGGTCATTCAGTTCCAAACCCCTGCCATGGGCAGGGACACCTTCCACTATCCCAGGGTGCTCCAAGCTCCATCTGACACGGCCTTGAACAATTCCAGGGATGGGGCAGCCACAGCTGCTCTGGGCATCCTGTGCCAGGCCCTGCCCCGCCTTACAGGGAAGAATTTCTTCCCAATACCCCATCTAACCCTGCCCTCTGCCAGTATGAAGCCATTCCCCCTTATCCCGTCACTCCATGTCCTTGTATGAAGTCCCACTCCAGATTTCACTTGCCTGTCCCCAAAATCCCCCCCAGAACCCTCCCAACTCTGAGAGTGGGAGCTCTCCTTTGTTCCCGTGTGCCATGAAGACTTTCCCCTTAAGAAGTAGATCATAGAATCATTAAGGCTGGAAAAGACCTCCAAGATCATCGAGTCCAACTTTTGATGAAATAAAAAAGAGATAAAATAAATTTTAAAAAAAATTTAAAAGTAAAAGAAAATAAAAAGAAGAAAGAAAGATATTGAGCCTCCCACTTGATCAGAATGCCTGCCCTGAGCTGGTAACACCATCGCAGCGCCAGTGCTGGATGAAATTCCCTGTAACCTCAGCCTTGCTCCAAGGGGCTCTGGGATAACACCTCACTGATAGATTTCTTTGAAGACCTTAAAACTGGGAGTGCCCGATTTGCAAAATGAGATATTTCAGATCATTTTGATCAGGCTTTTTTTTTTTTCTTTTTTAATGTTTCTAATTTTTCTGCTGCTCAGAGCCCTGGACCTGGTAACCACGGAAACTCAGCTTCCCAGGAAGAGGGATACAGGAGCACTACCACCAACTACAGAATCTAATCATCTTCCCTGACTGTGACATGAAAACATGCATGATGATGCATTGCTGAGAGCCGTTACAAACGTGTTCCAGAGGGCCCAGAGCTGCTCCAACAACGACCCCCTGGTTGAGGGCTGCTGGCAGCTGAGGAATGACCATGGGCAGCATCTGGCCTTGCTGACTGCTGGCACAGTTGCCCATTGCTCCCCAGCTTCGAAGGCCTCAGGATAAACCTCCCCCCTCGCCAGCATGGCTGTTAACCCCTGGTTTGCTCCAGCAAAGGAACGTGTTCCCTGTCCCCAGCATCCGCGTGTCCCCGTGGTCTGTTGGGCAGAGCCGCCGCCTCGGTCACTGCTGCTCACTGGAGTGGGCAGTGTTCAGAGTATTGCAAATAGAGAGGTTCTGTCAAACCTCTGCCCGTGGGATATCGATTCCTGCCTCCCAGTTTAATTGTGATGAGAGGATAATCTCGCTCTTGGGGAAAAAGCGTCATCCCTTGGCTGGGTCCCTGCCCTCTGCACACACTGCCCTTCAGCCCAGCTCCTGGGCTGGCCGAGGGGAAGTGAAGCGGCCCAGGGCAAAGAGGAGGCAGGAGAGAGAAGAGGGAGCCTGCAGGGAGTGAGGGTGAGGCTGTGTGGCCAGAGGGACCGGGGCCCAGGTGCTGTCCTGCTGCCCATTCCGCCTGGCACATGCTGGCATCGCTCTAATGAAGACAGACTTGGCACAGGCACTGGCCAAGTTTTCTCACAGGCCAGTGGATGCTCTTCCTTATCCAATTCCTACACATGCTCCTCCTGGACCTGGCTCAGCTCTGCTGATGGCTCCAGAGCTGGAAAAGAGGAGGGAACGCAAAGATAAAGGGGCAGAGAGCAGCAGGGAAGAAAGGCAGGGAATGCTCCCCAGCCGGACAGAGCCTGGGAGAGGGGGGCTTTGGTGGGCTGCTGTGAGAGGCAGGACTGGGGAGGAGGGAAGGAGGTGACTTCATCTCATACCAGAGAGCTGACAGCCAGCAGAGGATAAAAGCCTGGGAATCCCTCGGCTCCAGCGAGGAGACCTCTCAGCTGCCAAAAGCGGGGCAGGAGCTGGGGTTTGAATTCCAAGCTCGGCTCCTGCCCGTGGTCTTTCCCACGCCAGCGAGAAAAAAATCAAAAGAGCGACCAAAGTGACAGGTGGGATGCCTGGGAAGGAGCCGGCTGCCTCCCTCCTTGCTGGCTGCCAGGAGGCTGCAGGGCACTGGGGAGGAGGATGGAGGGAACATCTGTGGCTGCCGAACCGCCCCGTCCCTGAGGCAGGGCAGAGACAGCGCCGCAGACACCGCTGGGCCCAGGCACAGGGCAGAGCCTTCACACCTCTGCCTGCACCTCTGCCTGCTCCCTGCCTGCCCTCCCCAGCTTGTCACAGAATCATTTAGGCTGGAAAAGCCCTCCAAGACCATCAAGTCCAACCGTTTCGCAGCACTACCAGGCCACCACTAACCCGTGTCCCCACACGCCACATCCACATGGCTTTAAATCCCTCCAGGAATGGGGACCCCACCCCTGCCCTGGGAAACCTGTGCCAGGGCTGGACAAACCTTTGGGTGAAAAAATGTTCCCAATATGCAACGTAAACCTCCCCTGTTGCAGCTTGAGGCTGTATCCTCTTGTCCTGTTGCTGGTAACCTGGGAGCAGAGCCTGACCCCCCCTGTCAGGGAGTTGTGGAGAGCAAAAGGTCCTCCTTGAGCCTCCTTTTCTCCAGGCTGAGCCCCCCCAGCTCCCTCAGCTGCTCCTGGGGCTCCGGACCCTTCCCCAGCTGCACTCCTTTGCTCTGCACATTCCCTTGCTGAACACAAAGCAGCTCATGGGTAGAAATATCATAGAATAGTTTGGGTTGGAAGGGACCTTACAAGGTCATCTAGTCCAAACTCCCAAGTTTTGCTCCACCAGGTTTAGAATCCTAAAAGAAACTCCACTTTTTTCCCTCATCTCTGAATTTTTTAGCTGCTACTGCAAACCTCCGGCCCAACCTCCAGCTGCCATTTAGAAAATAAACCACAAATGTAATCAAAGCAATTACTACCTCCACTTCAAACATTACATTATCAAGCCAACCAGCTCCCCATTGAAGACAATTAATCTGCACACAGTCACCAAAAGAAACTGTCAGCAATTAGAAGTGGAAGCACAACTTTGTAGTTAATTGGGAATATTGCACCTCTGTTACATGTTTAATTAGTTGATGGAGTGTGTCCTTTCTCAGACATTTTTCTTTTTAAATTATACCTGAAACTCATTCCTTATCCCCCCCCGCATTTTTTTTTTCCCCAATGCAAAATAATGAAATAAATAAAGCATGAGTAATCTGAAACCTGATTCTGGATCTCCCTTAGTCTGCAGCTTGTAGTGTGTACACAGGAGTTTAGAGACCTCCAAGAGATAAGGAGGAAAAGTTCTTTCTTTTCTTTCACAGCTTCTCTTTTTTCATTAATCTGATTTTAAGACCTTGCCTGTGCATTTTCACACTTCTCCCATAAATCTCATTTTTGTCCTGTTTCCCTTGGGATTATCAGGTGAACGAACGGGAGGGCCCAGAGCTGAGCAGAGCCAGGCACACGCTGCGATACATTCATTTCAACACTTATTTTACAAAGGTTCTAAATTTTATCTTTGCATAATGATGCTGCTTTGCATATCTATAGCTGCTTTCATCCCATGATCTCAGTGCATTCTGCAGACTGTTAATTAAGTCTCACAACACCGTGGTGAAGTCAATAGGAGGGCTTTGTTGGGGTGGGTTTATCTAATTTGTAGAAGAAAAGGGTAAACTGAGGCAGGGGGAGACTGAAGAGGTGTTTGCAGGCATGGGACAGCACGACAAAGTGTGTTACAGGAGCCTTGTCTTTGTGAACCCTGGAGACAGACACACATCACAGTCATCGCATCTCTTGGTCCAACAACCGCACGTCCCTGGGAGCGCTCACGGCCAGGCTGGATGAGGTTTGGAGTGACCTGGTCTCATGGAAGGTGTCCCTGCCCATGGCAGGGGCTGGAACAAGGGGATCTTTGAGGTTCCTCCCAACCCAAACCTTTCTACACTTCTGTGCTCCCTGGTTACCAAACAGCCCCCGTTCAGGCCCAGCGTACACGAGCTGCACCCCAACCCAGCAGCTGTGCTTAGGGCTGCTGGTACCCAGAGCTCCTCCAGCCCCACGTTCCCCCACGGTTTCATGCCAACACACTCCCCTCAGCACCACCCAGGCCTCAAACGCTCTGGAGATGCTCCTGGGAGCATTCCTTTGCTTGGGGTGGGTGTTTGCTTTTGTCATCCTTGGCGCTGCTTTCCAAACACTCTAAAATGAAAACATTTTTATACCCAGAAGGGCCTATTTTTCATCACCTCAGAGCAGCATCGACCAAGAATAACTTTGCTGAAAGCTAACAAATCCACGTGCTGGCTCAAGGCAAGAGGCAGCCTGGCGAGATACGCCTGTTGCCATGAGCAGAAAAACATCTCAGGGCCCAACCCTACCCTGATGAATATCGCTCCCACTCCATGGAAATTGCAGCATGGGTGGCACACGTGGTCCTATCTGCCAACTCCAGCGAGCCTGCTCCAGCTCCAAGAGAAAACTCTGCCAAAAGCCCATCACTTCAAGCAGAAAGATCCAGCCTGGAAGAATTCGACATGCCGGGAGAATTGCTGGGGGAAACCGCAACAGCAAACCTGCAGAGAACTGAGCTGGCAAAGCCAAGAACACCAACGCGGCTGCCGTCCTCCCCACTGCCCTTCGGGAAAGTCTTTCCTACATCATCAAACATCATCACCTTGTTTGGAGCATCATTGCAAGAAGCAACATCCTGGCTGCAAATCAGCTTCTTCATTCTGTTACTTGCTGGAGCAAAACCATCCAAGTTACAACTCAGGTTTGGAGAAGGGAGGAAGCATTTGCAACAGTTGAATTCGTGGGGGAAAAGAGTAAGTTTCCAAGTTGCCTGAGAACAGCTGCACACTTTAAAGGGCAAGAATTTGTGTGGGTGAGTCTGCATTGCTCTTTGGGCAGGAGGAATTTCAGCAGCTCAGGAGGACCCTGGTGGGGTTGTGTTTGTGTTTGCCTCTCCTCCCATCTCCAGGTAGCAGGTACAGCTCGTCAACCGTCTTCTGGAGATGGAAGCAGATGAGATAAATCACAGAAACTCTCAGAACCATGAGGTCATTGCTGGCAGCAGCACAAGCCGCTCGTGCAGCGGCGATACCGCTTTGTACTGTCGGCCGAAACGCAAACGGCGCTGAAGTCAAAGGGAATGGATCCACCAGGCTTTGGATCAGCCTGCAAAGCACATGGAGCGCGTGGGTGCTTTCTTTTTCTGCCAGGGACAATCCAAGCAAAACTCAACCTCCTTCTTCCTTCAGCTGAAAGAAAGCACCCACAGAAGACAGAAATTCTGGCCTGAAAAGGAGCCAAGCGCTGCTGAATGCTGGCCTGTGGTCCCTGCAAGGGGGATAATGAGAATTACTGAAGTGCCTTTGAAAAGTGCCTTGAGATTGTGCCATCTTAAGTCCTCCTAGAACACAGGGATGAAGGAACAGCCAGACTCGGAGCAGGGCCAGTCTCCCATGCTGCCCATGAGGCTGCAGTCCTGTACTCCCTGCTGGCTGGGCATTTTGCACCATTGCAGTGCAGCACCAGGACTTTTCCTCACCCCGAACCCCTCTGCAAATGGAGGGAGCCAGGCTGCTTTGGGAGTGTGTGCTGGGACAGGGAACAGAGAGAGGGATGCAGTGGGGGTCCCCCCATCTCATAAAAGGCATCCTCAAAATGAACCCTGCTAAGTTTTGTATCCCTGACGAAAGAAACGCTCGCACCCCGAGACACGGCTTTTGTGTGCAGCGAGTATTTGAGACCTCCCTTGGCCGGTCCGTCCCCGACAGCCCACGGTATCAGCTGTTGCAGGCAAAGATGCAAATCCTCTCCTATCAAGTCAAACACCTTTTTGAAAGTTTTAACATAATCTTCTCAAAGGAAAATTTCCATCATGTCCCCTCCTTTAGAGTTGAGCTTATGCCCTAAAGCAGGAGGACTTCACCTCAATTCCAACACTCAGAGATGCTTTTAAATCCTTGCTTTGCAGCTCTGGCCACTCCTGTAACTCCCTATGATAAAGGGAAATCTCTTTGTGGAGAACAGTTCTCCAGTGTGTGCCTGAAAGGCAGCCACATGCTCACATGCTTGACCTGCTTTTCTCACGACCTGGAAGGACCCACGGCTGGCAAAGCCGGCACACGGGGACGGCCCCGCAGCACCGGCCCGGGGAGCACCGGCCCCTGCCCCGGCACAGTTCGGCTGCGGAGAGATGATGGAGAGAGAGCCCACTGTGCCAGGGAGAGGAAAAGAAAAGAAGCTAGCTTTTCTCTTTCCGCTCCCGGTTTTGTCTTCCTCGCGGACTGGCGCCCCTCCCCACCCACACGGCTCACAGGGATCTACCAAGTGGGTAGAGAAATGGGCATCACCCAAAGCCCAAAGGGTTTGTCCCTCTGAACGTGCCCAGGATCACTTTGCTGTGGGAGGGTGTATCCCATGTGGACACACCTTCGCAGCTCTGCTGAGCCAGGAGCTTCTGTGTGCTCTGAAATACCAGTGGTGGGACCTCTCCCCACCACGCTGCGTGTACTGGAGAGCTGGGAAAGGGCCTGTTCCATTTGCAGAGCTCGGTGCCAGGGAAACGCCGGCTCGGGCCCATCTGGAAGGAATTATCAGAAGAGCTGTTTGTCAGCTGCTTCCACACAGAGGAAGGGCTGGGATTTTACACCATTAGCCTCACCCAGAATAAAAACCAGATAGGCAAGGAGATTTATTACACGCAAATCTCGCAGGATTACAACTGCCCCATGGAAGGAGACCTGCCTGAGAGAGCGTTTTCTAACTGGCATGCAAGAACAGAGCAGCCTCGCCAAAATTACCTTGGAGCATGGAAAATGGAGCAGATCCTTGGCTGGATTAGACAATGGCACCAGCAAATGCCTAGTTTGAGAAAGGAGGGGGAAAGCGGAGATGAGGGCTCTGACTTCGGGACCACCCAGGAGATAAAAGATGCTTGAACTGCTGCTGAGCTCTGCAGCCTCAGCTGGTGCCTACATCAAATTCGAAGACTGTGATGATCTCCCAGCCTGATCTAGTTGCAAATTACTTCAATGGGATTTGAGACCCCGGGGATTGGGATCTGGTCTCATTCCTCCCTTCACCAAAGATGTGTTTACATGTGAGAGATCATCCCTAGGGATGACCATGGAGTATTCTCATTGATTTTTAATACCTCTTGTTTACCTGTTTCCAAATTGCAGGAGTCATTTTTATTTCTTTGCTGCTACATTTTCCACAAAAGCTTTGCTAAAAGAATCAAAATTGTCTTTGAAACAGATATCGAGCATGTTTTGTTTCCTGACAACCACACGTAGAGATTCAATTTGTATACGCTCCTCGGTGAATATGTCATACTGTGATTGCTCACACATTAACTGACACAGCAGAGCTGGGTGGGAGATATTTTATCTATTCCACAAGAATTTCAGAGACTAATAAAAACACCAGTGATCTAAAAGAGACCTTGATGTTTCGTAATGTGTAAGACAAAAGGGTTTCCTATTTAATTAGCCAAAATGTTAGATCAAAAAAGATGCCTTAGATTTTGAAATGAGTCAGTACTGAAACTTATAGCTATTTTCTTTTCCCAGTTTAAAAGGATTTCAAATTGGGGAAATGAAAAAATAACTTTGGAACAATGAATTTTTGTCTCATGAATTGTACCAAATTGAACATTTTCTGCCGGAGCCCAAATCAAAAGCTGTGACCCTGATCCAGCTGCTCTTGCAGAAGCATCACCCCAAACACTCCTCTCCTGACAAAACTGGCTCCTTTCCTCTACAAAACACAGATAACGACCAACTTCCCCACACTGTGCATAGACAGAGAGTAAACTTGCACTGCTTATTATCCTGCATGTGGGGACATAACTCTCCCCTTGATCTCCATTCAAGAAAGAAGGGAAATTCCACTGTTTCAGAGGCTTTGTTATTATCTTGAGAGGTAGGGCAGCAACCAGAGAGAGCATCCAGCAAGACAAGACAGAGGAAGGGTTTCAGAGACAGGGCACAGTAGCTGACATGCATTAGGTCTGTGAAGCTGAGCTGGAGAACTCCCAGCAGCCAACCTTTCATCTGCCCATCAGCATTCCTGCACTGGGAATTGCAGAGTCAGAAAAACCAATGGAAAAGAAAAAGAAGAAAAGTAATTATCAAACGCCACATTCATTTTCATGTTATAAACGCGAGGTTTGCCCCAACACAGATCTGTGAGCAGCAATTTTCACAGCAAGGACGTGAGTTAGAGCACGGTGCTGATAATGCCAAGGTTGTGGGTTTGATCCCCCTATGGGGTATTTACTTAAGAGTTGGACTCTGATCCTTGTGGCTCCCTTACAGCTCAGAATATTCTGTGGTTCTGAGTCAAATTCACTCCAGCTGCACCATGTGCTGCCCATGGTGGAAAGTGTGTAATTCCAGGAGTGGGGGTGTTGGTGTGTAACTAGGAAGGGATGGGGGTGTCCCTCCACCCGTGTGCAGCCAGCGCGGTGCAGCGAGGGCGGGCACCTGCCCTCTCTACTGCTCATCCCTCACATCGGCCTTCACCCAGCTGCACCTCGGTTCCATGTAAAGGGACAATCCACCTGCTCCTCCCTCCCTCCCCGGGCACGGAGCATCCCTGGGGAGAGCAGCCCCGAGGGCTGGTCCATCTGTCCCTCCCTGTGGAGCCGCCTGGCTCCGTGGGCAGCAGTGCCCGACACGCTCCGCGCTCAGACCTTGGCGTGCCAGAGCCCCTCGCAGGCAGCTGCACGCAGGATTAGGAGCAACATGTCCAAACCTTGTACAATTATGTGCAACTGTTTCTCCACTGCAAATAGATGGAGCAGCCATGGAGCAGCAGTTAACGGTCTCGCATTCCTGGTTTCCAAAGGACAGTTGTGTGGCCACTGCCCATTACAGCCAGGGCAAATGAAGATGGATGAAGGTGAGTTTGGATGCTCCATATGCCTCTGTTTGTGTACTGCAGTGAGGTCTGGAATATGGGAAACATCACAAGGAGAAAACAGTTACAATTTCTTCCTGAATCTCAGAAAATGTTGCATTTAGCTGCAGATCCAAAAAACTGAGAAACCTGAGGTTTGAGTCTTGCCTGGTTCTACCTCTCCATCACTTTGCTGTGACGGATCTCAGAGCATTTATCAACCATAACCCCCACATGGGACAGGAGCAATGGCATTCCCATGTTGCAGGGGAACCACCAAAAAAATGAGCCAGGATAAAAAAAATAAACCTGGGAAAGCTGTTAGGATCTTTCTCCAAGGAATGCAGCACCACCAGCAACCTCACCTGGTACAGGGTGGGGAGGGCCAAACATGGAGCTACCTCAGCATCTGAAATAACATTCCAGAGTCAAAAAGCAAAACAAATTCTGTGGACATACATGAAAATTTGGCCTGAATTTCAAGGTCATGTGGTAAATTAGCAAGAAGACCCAGATGCCCTGAGCATGATCCCTTCCTACCCTACGAGGCACAGCCTCCCATAACCATTTGTGCAATTGCCTTATTTCACAGTGACTTATAGATGCTCTTGTAAGCAGATCCAGTCAATATATTTATTTTCCTTTTGATATACAGCTACAATAGGAAGCCATGCATGAAGTTTATTAAACCTGGCTAATTTTCTATCAGTTCTGCAAAATATCGATTCTATGCATTCAGTTATCTGGCTCAGACTCAACCTGGAAAGAGAATCATTTAAAAACAACACAAAGAAGCATCCAATTCCTCTGAAACAACACTAATCTGAGCCTGCAAAGTGTCCCCGTCCTCATGGGCAGAGCCCTTTGATCGACTGAGCCAAAGACAACTGTGTTATTTAGGAGCCATTTGCAAGCTGGCAGATTAAACAAGGCTTCTTTTTTTCCCCCTAAAGGGCGGGTGGGGAAGAAGTAACAGCTTTACAGTAGCAGTAAAACATCCAAATGATTTTTTTTTTTCCCTCTGATAGAGCCAGATTCTTCAGGTTATATGGGCAGGAAAGCAGCACAGAAGGATCTGCTGTTCTCCAGCTCCCCAGGGACACCGTGGGGGCAGAACCCCTTTGCTGAACCAAGGCTTTGGCAGGGCTGGCCTGTGTGGGGGTGCAGGGCAGGATCCTGACACACAGGGAAAGCAGGGAGGAGGTACCTCAGGGATGCATCAGCAGTGCCCAAGCCTCACAGGCGTGTGAGCATCCTCCTCAGGAGAGTACCTTGCACTGTCTGTCCTGGCCAGACAACACCTCTGAAACCATTTTTTGCAGATGTCTGGTTCTGGAGAGCACAAGTCCTGTCCAGCAGGCAAGTCTCAGCCTAAATCCCTGTCTCTCCACCTTTCTCAGAGAATTTAAAATCCCAGAATGGTTTGGAAGGGACCTTAAAGATCATCCAATTCCAACCCCCTGCCCTGTGCAGGGAAATTTTACATTTGCATAATAAAGTCAGAGACAGGGAGTTTTCTACCTTTAATTCTTTGAGCTTAACTGATCTTCTGCACAAACAAACTGTTATTGTGCCCAAATTATGATGGAAACCAGCAATAAAAATAAAGATGCTATCTAAGCCAATATGGCACTGTGTTTTACCACATCAATCTCAGGGAGCCTACCCTCGGATCCACACGTCAGGCCAGCTTTCAGCGACTTCCTTTGGTTCGAACTTAACCTGCTGCTTCCCCTGTGCCGTAGGCTGCTCGAGACCAGCTGCGAAGCATCATTGTACAAGACAGAACATATGCACGAGTAAACAAATTAAGGCGATCTCCAAAACAACAGGCCCCTGGCTTCCTGGAAGAGCTGCAAGAGAAACTTAATCAACAGCAGCGGGTGAAGCGGCGAAGGGGAGGAGATGGCCCTGCGCTAAGGACGGCGATGCTCTCGGATCGCAGCGCGCCGGGAGGCGGCGGCGGCGGCGGGAGGAGCGCACGGAGCCTCAGCCCCGCCGGCTCCGGGGCAGCTCCGGCCGCGGGGAGAACAACAAGGATGACTCCGTGGCCTCGCTGAGCCTCCCCGGCTCCCTCCCCAGGGCCTCATTAACAGCATGAACCTGCAGCAGTGAAATCGGCTGAATTCCAAGGCAGGTAAATCTCTGCTCACCTCTGCGCAAATGCTCCGGCTTCGGTTCAAGCCTCCTGCCAGCAGATCTCGGGTCTTTACAGGAGGGAGTGATGTGGGAAAAGGAAACAGCAGAAGCCTTTCCCTTCCCAGCTGCAGGCAGGTCCCTCTCCAGCTGCACCCCAGAGCTGAGGAACCTTCCCTGCTAAAAACCTCTGCCTCGACCCTACAGTCCCAGCCACAGTGCAGTTGCTCACAACAATTCCTCTTGGGAGCTCATGACCAGCAGAATTAAACTAAAACAAATTTTATTGCAAAGTGTGATCATTTAGCATTGAAGAAAATCTGTAGTTTTAAAACCCTGCGTGCATGGACCTGGCTGTTTGTTCCCCTCTAGCCTCACATTGTTGGGACCAGCTGGATCTGCCTGGTTTTCCTTTTATCCCGAAAGAGCAAGACGGTCAGCGTGTGCTCCCTCAGCGACCCTGGAAGCCCTCTGAGACACCGGAGTTTCTCAGGCCAGTCCTTGCAGCCCGACTCCTCACTCAGCACGCCAGACTCGTCTCCCTTTGCCATAGAAAGCTGTTGGAGAGACAACTGGGAGCCCCAGCTCCTCCTTACCCCAGGCCCCAGTCTCAGAGCAGAGTCTGGCGCTGAAGTCTAACACAAATCCCCTGGTGTGATAACAGGCAGTCAGGGCATCTGACAGCTAACAGAGAAGTATTTAAAATAACTGGCTGATTTAAGACAAGTGTCTCCTTAATCCTAAGCAGTTAGAGGTTGTTTTATGCCCTGGATGACAAAGGTTTGTATAGCTAGTTTATCATATGTTTAAAGCTGCCTTAATGTAACAGCAGAGGATCTGCTATTCATCTCAGGCAAAGCAGGGGAAAGCTGGACTCACACTTCTGTGGGAAGAAATAAGGAACGTGTAATAACCAAGAGCTTCTTATTGCACAGCCTGAAATCCACCAGAAGCACATGAGAAGAAAACAGCGTCGACATGACTGTGAAGTTCTTGGAAGTTCATTGCTTTGTCTTCTTTGTAGCTCACTCTCCAGCTGGAAGGGCCCAAATCTGGGATGGAAACGTGGAGAAACCTGACCCTGCAGGACCAGCAGCAGTGGGATCACTGCAGGAGGGAGAAGAAAAGGAGGGCACCTAAGGGCTGAAATGGCACTGGTCACACCTGAGCCAGGTGGGACGTCAGGATCCTCTCCACGACTACCGGGGAAGAGCTGCACATGCAGAGAGCTGCCTTTGCTAGAGGGAATGGCACATCACCGTGCCAAGCTGAGATCCAGGTCGGATTTTGGCTCCTGCTGCACGGCCCCATCTCACTCCCTGAATCCAGCAATTTTCAAATCTGGGCTTTTGCTCAGGTCTCATCGCTCATCAGGGGGGGATTGCAGGAGTTAAACTCCTCGTTGCAAAGCAGAGATTCCATTTCCCTCTGGTCTTAAGCAGCTTCAATCCATCTTTCTGCATTACAGAGCCCGCGCTGATTGTTCTGCTGTAGTGAGTAATAACAACTTGTACTTTGCAGATTCCCCCAGGGACCCACGTTCCTGGCTCTGCCACACCACTGGCTCCACAGGGCAGGCACACAGCTGCCCAAGCACCCCCGGAGAGGGAGGGGGCTGCAGGAACAACACACAAAGAATTTGGGTGGGAAGGTGTCAAGAGAGAAGGGCACCAGAGGGTGGCTGATGGCCGTGGGGAAACTGGAGTGCCCAGTCCTGTGAGGCGTGAACATCACAGGATGGGGGACTCAGAGAGAGTATGGGGGATATTAGTAATTTTTTCCCTCCCAAAAGCTGCACAGACAGGTTTACTCTAAAGGGATCCATTACCAGAGTCACCAGCTCGTTTTTAGCACAAGACCTGGGTTGATGAAATAAGTACCAATCTCTACACAATTTTACGTGCAGCATTAAAAAGTGAAAAAAACCTGCTAAACAGAGATGGCTTTGCTTTATGTCCAAGCTTTGCAAGGCATTTTGCCAAAACTAGAAAAGGTATTATTTCCAACACCAATATTTAATAAAGATGTTGTCTTCTATCGCAAGGCCAACAGCTGGAACTGGAATCCATTTCCAGGCATGGGCACTAACTTGCAATGGCCCAGATTTGCTCAACTGCCTTTTTTAATTGTGGGCATTAGCAGATTATGGGTACTTTTGTAGCAGGTCCATAAAACACTGCTTTGTAATCTCCTGTACGCATTAGGGTCCAGATTATCATGCTTGTAGTTGATAATAACAGAGAAGAGATTGCCTGGACCCCTGGGAAATCCAGGAGAGGCACCTGGTAGAGCCAGGAGCACACGGTGCCGGGACACGTGCAGGGGATGATGCACATGGCAGAGCAGCCACAAACCTGCTGCCCACCCCTCGCCCATGGTGGCGAACACTGAGGCACAAACATCTCCATTTCTCTTCTTCCCAGCTCACATTTTGGGGGGGGGGCTCCGACTGTTTCAGCTCCCTATTCTGTAAAGACATGGGTTATCCTTCTCTTTCATCCTAGATGAAAGGAGGTGGTTACATGCACCAGTTTCTAAATCAGCTCCTAGCAAAAAAAATCATTAAGAAGGTGCAGGTCTGCCTTCCAGCCGGCTCGCTGCCGAGCTGGGGACTTGCTCAGTCAGCAGCAGGGAGGAAACGTGTCCCACATATCTTTTAAGAGCAACTGGGAGCACTGGAAGCACAAAGTTTTCAGTGGAAGGTCACTAGATGGCCCCAGATCTTCCTCTGCAGCAATCACCAGTATTCCAGCTCTGGGAGCCTGGACCACTCATCCTACAGCCTGACCCCAGAGGAGCAGCGTGTCCCGGTAAGAAGGGCACCGAGTGAGAACCAGGGATACTTGCTGAGATGCCTTGAGCAAAGCACTTACCCCCTCGATGGCTTTTTCTGCTCCCGGCCCTTGGCTGCCGAGGGCAGGAGAGCCTGGTGTGTGCCTGGGCAGTGTCAGGGCCCGCGAGGCACTGACCTCATACAGATAGAGGACAAGAAGTCTGATTATGTACGAACTCACATCATCCCGCTGCCAGGCTGCTGCAAAACCCTCAGAGGGGAAAAAGCCATCTACACGTATTCCTCAAGCTAAACCACTGCTGGATCTGGGCCTGTGGTGGTGTTTTGTTGGAGCTGTAACGATGTCCACACAGCTCGGGCTCCTCTGCGTCTGTTTCAGTTTCAGCTGTTTGGGCAGGACCAGAATTAGGTTCTGTGAGCAGTTACGTGGGTCTAAATCACCACTAAACTCCTCTGGATTGAGCAGGTGTTTCTGTGGAGAACAAGCCAAAGGAAGAGCTGGTTTTACACCCCAGCTCCTGCACTGAGTGATGGCCCCAAAGAAGAGGCACAAGGGTACATGGGGACTTTGGGAGTGGTGGGGTAAGTGATCAGTTAATAGAGGCAAATGATCTTTTCCTTTCTCCTGGCTCGGATCTTTGTTCAAGTGGTGAAATGGGACCCGTTCCCTGTAATTGCTCTGCTCTTGCACACAACTGCTGTCTCCCACGTGTGGCTTGTTGACATTTAAATAAATTGCAATTATTCCGACAAAGTAGATTGCAGGGACTCCAGAGAAAATGGGTCAAAAATACGTCCAGGAGCATCTGCAATGTATTTAACACATGATTATAACAGGGCAGGATGAGGAGGAGAGTAGGTGCTGACAATAATGGATGCGGAACGGGGCTGGAGACAGCCCAGCACAGCCCCACGCCATGGTGGGATCCTTGGCTCAAGCTCAGCCAGCAGGAGCCAAAGCTTCCCGGCCCTGGGATGGAGGAGACAGCAGGGGTGCAAATGGAAAACCCAGAGGGGACGAGAGAGAACAGGGCACCACCTGGACTCTTTGAGTGAAGACTGTCTTGGCCAAAGTCTTCAGCTCTTCCTCTCCTTCCTTCTGCAAGAGCATTCAGGGATTTCAGAGGAGGCTGAGGGCTACGATTTCCCATCTCACACTGCCTGTGGCTAGGAGATGGGTGCCCTGCTGTCCATCCAGACTCCAGCTTTTCCTCTTTCCTCACTCCCTGGAGCCTTCTCTGTACCCCATTCCCCTCTTCCTTGCCCTCCAATCTCTTGGAGAGGATTTGTCCTTTTGCCCACGTCAGTTTGGGTTCCTGAGATCCAGGCTGGAGACTGCACACACTGGGTTTCTCCTTCTGTCTGAGGGGTTTCATAAGCAATCCAGGATGGCTGCTCCCTGCTGCCTGGCCAGTTGCAGGATACAAGAGGTGGTGCTGGAGCAGCCAGGGGATAACAGGTTCCTTGATCCCACATCTGTCACAGCTCACACGGACACCAGCTCCCTGTCCAGCCCCAAAGACAGACCTGCCCCTCGCGTGGGTCACTGACAGCACAGAAAGCTTTGATCTGAGACAGAAATAGAGCACTGAGTGCAAGTAAAGAGGCAAAGATTTCAGAGAACACTATGGGAGGGTGGATGCCATCACAAGAAGCACAAGAACAATGCAGAAATGTACCTTCAAAAACGTCTCCCAGTGTACCCCCACGGTCTTCCTTATCTCTCATTCTACTGGAAAGCCCTTGCCTTCTCCCCACACCACAAACCTTTTCCTCGTTTTGTTTCCCAATACATCAAAATGTCTCCCTGCAAGTGTAAAACTCTTTAGATGAGGGGAAAATAAAATCGATTTGAAATCACAGCTGCTGGGAGTCTCTGGCACACACACACACTGTCTGCTGACATTTTCTGTAGCTCTTTTCCCAGTGAAATCTGTCTCAAGCAGAGCCCAAGGGGGCCAGTAACAAATCAGTTGCCTGGTACACAAGTGATTTTTTTAACTACAGGTCCAACACAACTGGAAACCACAGGTTCAGTCTCACTTGGATCATTAAACAAAAAGGGCTGTTTGTTAGAAAGGTACAGGTTTTTAGGGATTTGTGGTTCTGAACCAACCTGGCTTCATTGCATATTCAATCCTGGTTTGTTCTGACAAGCAGTAGAGCTACTGCATTCCCATCAGACTGGCATTCCTCTGGGCACTGAGCAGTCACCATCTGAGTTGGGAATTGCCTGAAAGATGGGAACTTCTGCTGTCAAACACTCTGTGAGGGAGGGACAACACTTGTGCCTTATGCTTTCCCCTCCTTTTTCAGCTTTCCTCACCATCACCAGAATTTTAGTCAGTTTTTATAGATAGAAGTGGAAGTCTTTTTAGCCATTTGATTTCCAGCAGCTGAAGTTTCAAAGGAAGGTGAAAAGCTCCAATACAAAAGTTGGAGTCCCTCCCAAGATCACCTACCACCCACGCTTGCTGTGGTGATCCAGGAATCCAGAAGCTTAGCTCAGCAAGTCCCGACACTCCTCCCCTCCAGCCAATTGAGCTGCTCTCTCAGGGGCCTTGGAGCTGGATCTGCTCTCTCAGAAGTTTGGGTAATGGCAGAGGGAGGCCACACAGGCAAAAGGACTTTCAAATCCTGCCATTTTGAGTGACAGTTACCAACTGACTCATTTCAAATGACAGAAGCCAGAGGGAGATGAAACGAGAAGCTGCGTGCATGGAGCAAAGGGGTATGAAAGAGGCATCATCTTCCTCTTCAACATATCCAAGCACAGGGGAAGGGTTTGATTTACTGGAGGATAGCACCTTTTGAGCAGTGACAGAGATATATTATCATTAAACCAAAGGAAATCTTTGCTGTGCTTCCTTCGGTCCTTGCTCCAGGTTGGCTTTTATGGGGAGTAATTAACACTGCAATTTTGGCTCCCCTCCCCTGGTCCCCACAATGAAAGAAAAGCATGAAATTTCAGCTGGACATATCAAAAACTCCTTGAGACAGAGCAACAGGGCGGGAAGCAAAAAAAGAGGAAGGAATCAGGGATTAAAAACATTTGGTGTGGGAGCTGGTTTACATCTGCCAGAATGCTTCCTCAATTCCCTCCCCAAATACACGTGCATGGACACACAGGAGCACACACAAATAAACTGCATCTTGCTTTTTAGTGTTACCTAAGGGCAGGCCCCCAAAATCCGTGAGACCTGTGAGGTGTTGCAGCCAGCAGGAATCATTTCCCAGCCTGATGAGGAGAGAGGGACAAAAAATATGGGGCAAAATGTGAAGCAATTCCCTGCAATTCCTCCCTCCCCCAGCAAGAGCAGAGCCCACAAGCCCCCAGCAGGCAGAGGGACTGCCACAGGCTGCCCCTGAGCACCAGGGTAGCTCAGAACAGTCCCCTACAAAGGATGGCACAGCTTTCAGCGGCAGAAAAACCGCGCTGCCAATACCGAGGGCACTTTACACACTATCTCCTCAGACAGGAGGTGATGCCAGCGGGAGGCAGAGGTCTCTGCAGCAGGATTCGCTTTGTGGAGCTGGGGAGATGGAAAAAAGAATGAAATGCTTCTGAGCGTGGCGTAATTGGCTGCCTTTGCCTGCTGGCTGGCAATCTCCCTGCTCACAGAGGCTGCCGTGACAGGTACACGGAACCTCCTGCTACCCAGGTTGTTCCAGGTCATTATCCAAATATGCCTAAGCACCTTAAGGGGAGCTGGATTTATGTACTAACATGATGCAAACAGATCTTCATCTTTTCTCCAGACACACCAGGTACAGGAGTCTTGTTTGGGCAGGCTCTGGATGCATTTCCAGTCCCGCTCACAGCGAGAGCACGAGCTGCAAGAGGCACTGGCTCCCTGGGCTGGCTCGTGTGGCTCCAACACCCACTGGGGATGGGGCAGGCAGCCAAGTCCCAAACTGCACATGGGGATACAGAGCTGGAAACACTCACAAAACCACTATTAGCATTTAATCTCATATAAAAGAAAGGCATAAAGCGTCTTTAGTAAATGCCAAAAATTAAGAAAATGAGCAGCTCTAACATACTTTGACCAAGACATCAAACCTGCACAGCTGTACCAAGGCTGAAATCAAAGGCTCTTCTCAAAACATAAACCACACTATGTCTCCTGGGCAGTATCCAAGGAGTGGGCTGTCTTCAGATCACTCTGTTTGGACCATGCAACGAGATGACACAATTATGGCCATCAAGTAAGATTCTTGCCTTGAATTATTTTCTTTTTTAGTGGTTACATTAGTACTCAAAAGACCAGGAGTTCAGAAAAATATAGTCTGAAAATATCATGCTGCAAAACTGAGAAGCAAGATCTCTGCAGCACAGAAACCTTTGTGGCTTCTGAAAATAACAGCACCTGGGTTATTCGGGCTTGGAAAAGATACATGAATACATGCACTGGCCCTTGACAAAGTGGACCCGAATCCATCACTTCTGGCCCAAGGCAATCCAGACAGCTTCAGGTGGGAGGAAGAGAAGAAAATGTAGTTTCAGATATTTTTTTTTTTTTGGCAGTGGAGAAGTTTCAAACCAATTTCTCCTGCAATGAAACATGACAGCATTTCCAAGGGCTTGATGGAAACAAGTCTTTCTGCAAGTCCTCAGACTGAGCTGTTTCATTTCATTTGTGGAACAAATGGGGAAAAATGATTTTTAAGTCAGTTCACAAGAAAACTGCCTTCTTCTGCAGGGTGTGCAGCCTCGTGGGAGCCATGGATCACTTCCACTGCAGCACAAGGCCTCTCGAAGCACCTGAGAAGGCAGAGGCTGTTGTCTCCTTCTGAGGAAGCAGACAGGTCCTTTGGATGGTGATTAGTGGCAGGAAGCTCATCTAGTGCTTTTAATTGCCTTCTGGAGGTACCTCTGCTGTCTGCAGCTTAGGAGGAGACAGGACTGGCTTAGCTAAGCTGCACAAGCATCATCTTCATCCACTGCTGAGCATCTAGAGCTGACCCGAAATCTCCCCTGTGCCCATGGCCCCACCGAGACAGGCAAGACCAGGCCCTCCAAGGGAAGGAGCGGAGGGAAAGGTGCTGGGAGCACTCCCAGCCGTGTCAGCGCTCCCTCACTGCCCTCATTTTCCCTGCCCAAGGTCTAAGAAAACAGAAATGCTGCAGACACACAGGGAGGAGACTGAAGAGCCATGTGCTGGTGGCACGAGGGGCCGAAGCTGGCTGCTGCCTCCCGCTGCAAGTGTCTCACATCCTACCGATGAAGCAGAAGTGATTGAACAAGACCCCTGAGCCAGACCTTGAGATGGTTCTTGATAATAACACAAAAAGCCACAGTGTCATCCAGCTGCAGAGTGCTGGGCTCAAGAGGAGAGTCCTGGGGGAAATTCTCCAGGCTGTTATGCATGAGGTGAGATGAGTTGATCTCAGTGTCCTTAATATCTGTGAATTTCTTTCCATCTTCACAAGCAGCATATGCTCTAGATGGGCTGAATTTTTACTGAAATGGGTCAGTAGAAAAATAGATCCTTCTTACAACACAACACTGCAGTGCCTTAATTTAAAAAGGAGCAACAAAAAAGGGAACAGAATCTGGGTAAGAGAGAAACTTTTCGCTGCATTTAATGTTATCAAAGCCTACTGTGCTGAAATCTGAAATGTGTGCCACAGCGAGCCTGACCTCCAGCCCTACAGCTGTCAGACCCACAGCCCTCCATCAGCACTAACGGCACCCCCAGCACAGCTTATTGCCAGGGTGGGACACCACGCTCGCAGCTGGATGAGGATTATTGACTTCTCCGGAGGCAGCACTATCCCCCACTTTATTTTATTTTTAAATAAACCACAGCAGACAATACAGGAGAGGGGAAAAGGGGAGCAAGGGCTCTGGGTCCTGCTGAGGCAGGGCTATTGATGTGAGAGAAGTGATGGAGCTCTATATCCTACATCCTAAATATCCTACAGCCCCTCAGGGATGGGTCTGTCCCAGTTCAACAGCGCTGCAGTTTGCTTGGGAGCCAGGAGAGAAGTTGAGGGAAGTTAAGGGAGGTTAAGGAATAGATGAGGTCTGGAAAAGGCCATGCTGGGAGGGGACACGGGCAAATCTTCCAGAAGGATTCGTGGCTTCTGCAGAAATGCTGCAATGGCAGCGAGTTAATTGTCACCAAATCACACAGAGAAGCAAGAGATGAGAAGACAGCAGCTACTGGGAAAGGAGCCCTGGTTTTTCTATGTCCCAGAGCTCAAGCAGAAGGGAAATGGTATGTGCAGAGCTCCAAATTTATGCCAAAAAAAGGATAACTTGAAATATTCCATATAAGCACTGTGCAGAAGATTAACTGGGAGTGATGGGGAGGGTGAACGCAGTCTCACGGGTCCAGCCAGCTGGGAGCAGCCAAAGCCCTGATGAACCCACCAAAGCCCCAGTGTGGAAAGAGCCAAGGCTGCTCCACACGTACATTTTTGATCAGAGCCCCAGGGGAAGCACCAGTACAATCCACGTGGAACCTCCTCTGGTAGTTCTGCCTTGGGGGAACACCCCAGCACTGTGCTTAACTGAGCTGCCAGGAGCCCTCCCCTCCTTTTAGGAAGTTCCTACCCCATAAACCAAGCTCCACTGCACCTACTCTATTAAGCAATAACCAGGTTCCAGCACGGCCTCAAAAGATGACTTACAGACCTCATTTGTCAGGAGGTTCTTTGCAGTTTCTTGCACATTTTATTGCAGCCTTTTCCTGCACAAACATGGTTCAGTTTATTGCTGGGAGAGTCACCAGACTGTGACCCAGAGGGGAGCAGGTGGTGATCCAGCACTGGGAACTATTACTCCACCGCCAGAACACCAAGGTGAATTTAATTGTCACCTTATTTAATTTATAGATTGCCAGGAGCAATTAGGGTGGCCGATTACCCCATGTGCAGCCCCTCCACTGGAGACATTCTCCTCCTTGCAGAAAACCAGCACTAAGCCTTGACGACAACATATAAAAACTACTTTGAGGGTTTAAGTGAGATTTGAGTGATCTATAGATCCTGAGCAGGCCAAAGGTAGGAATTTCAACCTTGAGCACTCAAGTTTAATATTGACTGTAATTAAAAGGAGAGAGCCAACTTCCCCGCGGCACAACGCGATTGACATCGATAGCATCACAGCAGCAGAGAGCCTTACCTTTGATCCCCAAAATCCATCTCAGACGGAGATGAAGGACAGAATATGCCTGCCCATGGGGCCAGAAACCTCTGCTATCCAAAGGCTGCAACATGCATGGAAACCTTCCTTCCTCGGGCCTGCCCCACACAAGCACAGTGCAGGACGGTTTTTTCCTGCAAGGCAGCCCCTGTCTCCATTTCACCTGAAGGACCCTCCTTGGAGACGTCCAAGCCCAGCAGTGGTGAACAGGCCTCTGCTCCCCTCACGGCAGGGTGGGGCGGGCTCTGGCAGCCCCATCTCACTCTCGGGGCTCATGCAATGGGCTTCAGGGAGCTTTGGGCTTCACCACCCAACTCCCTGCTCTTCCTCAGACATCTGTGGGGACATAGACTTGGCCCGTTATAACTCTTAGACCTTCCTTCTTCCAGTCTGTTTCTCAGCCTCTTCCTTTCCCAGGCCAGGTTTTCCCACCCCAAGTTCTGACACCTGGTTTTCCCTCCCACCAGCCCATTTCCAAAGCCCTTTTTACCTCTTGTCCACGCCTCACAATGCTCCCCTTTCTCTCCTGCTCACGGAGAGCTTCGTGGGGGCCTCACCAAGCCCCGTTACCACGGTGTCACTGCTCCCAGGCAGGCTGGTACAGCCGCGCCAGGAATCCGGCTCTCCGGGGTAATCTGCAGAGCGCGGCTCGTTATTAGTCCTGCAGTAGAACAATCAACAGTTTCTGAAATGCAGTAAGATGGATTGAAGCTACTTAAGAATACAAGGAAATGGGATCAGTGCTTTGAAAGAAAAGCAGCCTGACTCACCCAATCCTCTGTAGCACGGCAGCCCTGAGCTCACACACAGCCTTTGATGCAATGCTGGGGCTGAGCAGCCCACGGCCAAGCCCGTACTGGGAGCACCAACACCTCATCCCAATGGAAACACGTGATGTTCCCATGCTGAGGTAATCAGGAGCAAGACACAGCTCTGCTGCGTGGCTCCTATTCCTTCCTCGTTATCAGCAGAGATCACACTCTCGCTCCGTGTCCGGTTTTGCACCAGAACAATTCTGCTCTTTGGTGCTTTTCCCTTTCAAATGTTCTCAGAAAATAAAGACCCAGCTCTTCCCGTTGCCTCTGCACCAAGACCTGAGCAGACTGCAAAGTCCCAGAGGCTTCAAGCTACCTGCTCTCCCACTTAATCACAAAGATTGATTCCACACCTCCCTCAAAGAGATGAGGCGTGAGCAGGTACAAGACTCCTTCCCTGACCCAAAACCATTCTTTCTCCACAAATCTCTCTGCTGCTTTCTTGAAATCAGCACAGATGCTACTCCAAAAACTTAAGAAATGATCTATCAACGAAGTAAAAAGTCTCCCCTGTGCCAGATCCCACAAGCCCCAGCAGCTCTGGGAAGGAGGGAACGTAGGCCTCAGAATTAGCTGGCCTGGCCTCAGAGGTGCTGGGAAGTGTCCTCCACAGAGGCATCTCCTGCCTGAAAAGCCAAGACCAGCATGTGACAGTGATCCTAAAGAAAGAAAAAATAAATTAACTTTTGTCTTTTACTGACTCAAGTGTCTTTTTCTCTCCCAGAAATCAGGGGCTGCGAACGGTTCTGTGGAGAAGCCCAAGAGCCTGGTGGAAGGAACAGAGAAAAATCCAGGGACACCAAAACGGGGAATTCACCACTTTATGGGCAGGGAACTGAGGTGCTTGGACACCGGGGCCCATCCAGGACTCCCTATTTACCCATTCCACAAAGCCTCTCCTTATTACTCTTGTTTATTGACTTAAGTGTAAACTACTGGAGAAGTTCAAGGAGGGAGATCTGAGCAGATTTTTTTCTTCTGACCTCTGTGCCCCTCTGCCACAAGGCTGGAGGAAAGAGGGGGAAAAACTGACCTGGTCCCGACTGCTCTAATTAACTGGAATCCTGATTGATTTTGATATGCAGCTCTGGCTCATTCATCAGCACAACATTCACCCAGATAAGGAGAGGAGCTGTGCATCAACCCAGACCACCCCGAGCAGCCCAGAGCTGGCCTAGCAGTGCTGGTCTAATGGGAGCAGTGCCTTCAGCACTTCTCTTCATATGAAGAGACCTCAGCATCTTTCCCATTCTACCCCCTCAATTTTTCAGACCTTCTAAGGAAAATCATTCACCCTCTTTGGGCATGTAGTGAAGATAATCCCTAAGGGCTCGGCCTTGTTGAATTTCAAGTTTGGGGCTGCAGGAAGCCCCATCAGAACCAGTGACAGAAGGGTGATTACAGGGGCCAGATCTCTCAGCTCACCTATGGCAGGACTGGGTGTGCAGCTCCTGCAAGGAGACACAGCACAGGCCAGCAGGGAGCCACATGGAAGGTCAGCAGGCAGAAATCAAAGAGGGAGAATGGAGATAGGATAAAACAAGGCTTAAGAGGGAGATTTTGATTCAGAGAAGGAAGGGGGAGCCTCAGCAGAGCCCTGCAGTCCAAAGGAAGAGGCTCCAAGCATTTTGCCCATTGGATTTGAAAGCCCTTTCAGCTGTCAGTTTGATTTTGCTCTCCTTCAAGCATGTGATGGAGAGAGAAAATGAATGCAAGAAAAGAGATACTGTTGATTTAATTGGCCATATTCGTCACTGGAGCAAGAAAAATAACCCCAGCAATAGCCCTGGCTGAGTGACACACATTTAATTAGTATTTGAGAGGCATTTGCTTTGGCCAATGAAATAAATACATTAAATCTTCATCTCGACCTGACCTTTCCAGGAAAGCTCTGGTCTGACCAGCACTGCCCAACGCTGCTGACACCCCACGAGGCCTCTGGTCAGAGGTTTCCAGTTCACCTGTTCTACTGAACCTCCCTCAAACCCTTCCTGGTGTGGATTATTTAGGACAGAGTCCTGGAAGCACTTGGCCTCAAGCCAGCGGTGCAAAGGCAGAACCAGCCAGACTCGGTGGGGTCCAGCGTCTGTCCCCACAGCTGGGGTTCCCACTGCAGGAATAAGTGCTCCACGGAACGAATTCCCTGGAATTAGAGCAGTGACATGGTGCTCAAGGAACAACACTGCACAAATATTTGTTCAGGTCTTTGAAGAGGTCTTTGCAAGGTGCAAAGCAAACAGTGTCTCTGCAGCCACAGCCGGTCCTTCCAGCCAGGTGGGATGGCAGGATGACAGAGCCATCCGTCAGCACCTGAGCTCATCCTCTGACACCAGGCACACATTTTCCATGCCTCTCGGGGCAGGATTTGTGAGGCTTTGATGGCAGCGTGTCCCTTTGCAGCACAAGGTCAAGCCATCCATTTCCTCCTTCCCAAGGCCTCGGATTTACCCTGCTGTAACTCCCTCAACTTCACCAGATAGATTTTGGCACCGTTGCCTCTCTTTTCTTTTTAAAGTCCCTTCCTACAGCATGAGGAGACACCTGGCAGAACCGTTCCGCCTGGAAATCCATCCTTGGATTGTTTTATCTCTATTAGTCCTCGCGAGCAGATGACAGGGGAGCACGAACATAGACAGCGTGGGATGAGACATTCACCCAGCTGCTAGTTCAAAGGCATGTCATCATTTATAACACTCCCAGCTATTCCAGCTCTACCTACTTGTTCTCACTTAAAAGAAAGAAAGAGAAGCAAGCCATTTCTAGTTCCGGATATTTAATTTTCATGGAGACGGTGTTTATTTTGGTGCCTTTGCTCTCGGGTAGCGCAGTAGTTTCCCCAGCTCTACGGGGCATTCCTGTACCAGAGCAGCACCGCCAAGTTGTGCTGCAACCCCGCAGCATCCCGCCAGTGTGACAGTGACAGAGCATGAACAGCCAGCAAAGGAAGAGACGGAGAGGAGAGGAACCTCTTTGGGCACCACTTGGCCCTGCCTGCACCTTGCACATCCCACCTGGGGGCTGTGTAGCCCTGCTGTGCTCCACGTGTGGACCTTGTCATTGACAAGTGAGCCTCTGCTTCCCTGCGCTGGGAACGAGTTCAAAACCAATATTGAATCAATCTACTAAAAGGTTTTCTCTCCATTGTGCTGGCATTCCTGTGGGGCCAGCCCACGCACACCTCACTGAGATGAGAGAACCCCCCCCAAGTTCAAGCCTCAGCCAGCTCAGGGCCTCTGCAGCATCGGGGAGCCAGAGCAAAGTGGAGGGGAAGCTGCTCTGCTAAACACCCCCATGAGTGTCACAGCCTGCAGGTGACACCCAGCCTGAGCCTCCCCTGGGCCCTTGCAAACAGCTCCACCATGCCCAGGTTAAAGCCAGATTTCCTCCTCACACTCACTCCCAGCATCTGCAGCCAGAGCCAGGCCCTGCGCAGGTCAGGGAAGAATTGAAAGTGGTGCCTTCACGTGTCCCATCCGAGTCCCTGCACTGGTGCTGGTGGGTCTGTACAGCCTGGGAAGCCTGGACAGGACTCCTGCCCTTGCTGCAGCCCCCACCAGCAAAGGCAGGGTGCCCAAAGGAACACCACAGATGAGGCATTGCCACCCCAAGGCACCGCTCCTGCTGTGCAAAGGGCAGCAGAGGGGAGCTCAGACGAGTCCCTTGGAGTTACAAACCTCTCTGAAAATAACTTGGGCACGTTTCCAGCCCATCACTAGGACGACGCAGAACCGACTCATCCCCAGAGACTGCAAATGGTCTGATCCAAATTCCACTGAAGTCCACAGCAAGGCTCATTACCTCCATCTGGCATTAGCTCTGGCTCTTTGCTCACGAGAGCTCTGGGCAGGAGCTCCCCCTCCAAGGAGCTCCAGCACGATTAACTGGGGAAGCATTGCTCCCATCCCAAAGCTGGGAACAGCCCCAGACCCTTCCCCGCCCAACGTGGGCACATCAGCACCGTCCCAGCCGTTCAGGCTGGGCCCAATAGAGGGCAACAATATCACACGAACCGCTTCATTAGACTAATTGCGAGCAGCCCAGGTGAGAACCACTGCCCACCTGCCTCCAGGATGGGTTCATCCCTCCCCTCTTCATAGGGAGGTGAGCAGATGCAGAGGCAGCCCGAGGCTCCAGACATGACGGCATGGTCAGGACGAATGGCTCCAAAACGTTTGAGTTTTGGATGTCTTTTAGCCAGCTGCATTGATTTTCCCCATAATGTGGGGCCCTGCCAATCTACTGACCCCCCACCATCCTCTCCTGGGTCCCACAAGTCCCCACTCAGAGCTTGTCCCTCACCCTTCCAGGCTCTGCCTCCCTCTCCCCACCTCCAGCTTATGGCAGCAATAACAAGATGCTCTCCATGTAGCACCATAACCTTCTGCCAGGCTGTTTTGCATAAAGACACCTTAAACACCAGCAAACATTTAATTAACACTCTTGCTTGCCAGAGGTCTGCCCACAGCCCCATCACTGCACCGGGAGGGAGATTTCCCCCACTACAACCCAGTCCTGACCCCTCCAAGCAGGGGAATCCTTGGGAGCAAAGCTGGGGAGGCACCGTCCCCTTCACCCCGGGGAATCACCCAGCGCTGCACTCGCTGCAGCTTCCCCAGCTCTGCATCCAGGCACGTCATCCTAACAAGTCTGTGTAATCCTATTGCTCACAGGGAACATATTCCAGGCTGGCAAGCCAGGGATGCCCATGGGATGCTGGCAGCAGGCACCCACTCAGAACAGCTCAGCTAACACAGCTGCACGCTGCCGGGGTCTGGGTTGCAGCAGGCCTGGCAAAACAGAGATTTTGGGGGGAAAGCAGTACAAAAAGCAGAGCTGTGAGTTGCCTCCCATCAGCTGAGCTGCAGGAATCTCCAGTGCTCTTGTACGGTGAAATGGATTAGGGTGATGACTATCGGGGGATGTTAAGTAATATTTTATGCTGCAGCCACAGCAGGCAGGGAGCTGGCAGCAGCCAGGCACAGAACTGCCCATCCTGGGCTGACCTGACTGGGTGCAACCACGACTTCAGCTCCCGTGACGAGAAGGTGGAAGTAGAACTGCAGACAGCTTCTGGGAGGTGGGATTTCACCCTCACTCCCACCTGGGAGTCCACAGAGGATTCACACCAACATCAGCAGAGTCAAGGTTTCACCCTTTCCCCCCTAGGGTTAACTCAGCCCTCTCTGCGTTTGGTTACAGTGTGGGTGGCAACCACGTCTGTCCACGTCTGCCAGCGTGTCACATGGCACATGTCTCCTGTCATCGACAGCACACTGTGCCCGAGGAAAGTGGTGGAAGCAGCAGAGCTGAAGGAGCTGGGATTTCACTTGGGTTGGCAGCAGGGCCTCAGCCCCAGCGTCCCCCATGGGTTCCACTGGAGCAGGCTCAGACAGACAGCTCACGTCAGAGCAGGGGCAAAAGCCTGAACCACCCAAATCCTTCAGTAGCCCAAGCCATCCCCTACCCCCAGCACACCGGCTCCCTGCCCAAACCTGCTCTTTGTGAGAGGCCACCAGAGAGGCTCCATCCCAGCACCAAAAAACCATTCACTCCATGAGCCAGCACAAGGGCAGGACTCGAGCTCAGGAGAGAAAAAGCTGGACACAAGATGTGGCGTTGAGCTGAGGGACTAAGTTGCCTCCACATTTGGGGAACTGGGAGGAAAGGCTCCGTTCGACCCTGAAACCAGCAGCTGACACAAGCTGGGAGCTGCAGTTTGACCAAAGCGATTCCTCCCACCAGCAGCTGCTGAGCCCTGTTCAAAGTCATGAATCCAAAGGCTTGGCCGAGAGCCTGGTGGACGAGCTCGTCTCTCACTGGAGATGTATTTGTTTTCAGCTAGATTTACATGATGAGATGAGGAGATCAAAGCAGCTGCACTGAGGTTAGACAGGATTTACTGAGGGCAGAGCTCTGGGGCATTCGGTTGCAGAGTTTTGCCCCATCCCAGTTTCACCCGCGGGGTCCTGAGCTGTTTGAAGGATGAGCTGGGCTGATTTGCTGGAGCCCACTGCAACCTGTGTGCACCCAGAGCCACTCACCTCCCAGCACTAAATCCGCCTCCACGCGGCAGCTCTGGCAAAAAGGAGCCAAAACGAGCTCCCAGTGCTTGTTTTTTGCTGGCTACAGACTAAGGCCATCCGTGTCTGCTCAGGGGATGGACAGACTGAAACCAGGAACAACTGCAAACCGACCTTGTGGGACACAGCTGGGGACTGGGCACGTGCATGAACACACTCAGGCTCTCTTTTCAGGCTGGAGCTGTTACCAGCTTTGCTTTTCCAGAAGGGATGGTGTTGGTGCACCCCCAGCAGCCCTGGCACAACCCCGTCCCACAGCAGGGCAGCAAACTTTGGAGCCTTTCTCCCAGCCCTCAGATCTCACACATTCCTCCACACAGCAAACACAGAACGCTCCCACGCGAGGCGCCGGCACGTGCTGCTGGACCAGCCCAAACGTCCAACCTCCCTCTGCTGTGAGGCAAGAGCTGCTCCTCCACCTAAATACACGATACAGCTCCAAAAGCACATCCTCCGAAGCTGATCCCGACATAGCAACAGGGCTGGGAGCTGTGATTCACTCAGTGCTCCATCACCATCGGTGGGTGCCACCCTCCCACAGCAGCTGTGGTTACACCGGGTCCACTGGAGCAACCTCCTCGGCACCAAAATTATTAGGGCTGAAATTTGGGGGAGGCAGTTTAAAGAACAGATGGTCGTGCTTTAGTATCGCAACACACTGCCAGTTAATTAATGCTAGCTGTAATTAAACTTTACACAAATTAGCTGTCAGCTATGCTAAAGGGAATCATTTCTCTCAAATGCCACCTTGAATCGCTGAGTTGTGAGACTTTTCTACAACGTAATTAAAAGCAAGAGGCTGGCATGGAAGGGGGCGGGTGGCAGGGGAGGGAATAACCAGGAGATGAAAGCTGCAGGCTGGGAAGCAGCTGGAGATCCCCACCCTGCACGAGCAGATCCTCTCCTTTGGTCTGGGAGACCTCAGGGACTCCACTTGGCTTTTATCCTTCGAGCAGAGAGAGAGGTTCCTCCCAATGAGTCAAAGTCTTAGCCTGAAGCTGAATTTTTGACTCTTGGAAGGAGAAATGTTTGAGCTCAAGAAGATGTGGTAGGACCTTGGCAGGATAAGGAAAAAGTTGGGCCGGGAGTTGTTGCCATGAAGCCTTTCTCCCATTTGGAAAGGCAGAGAACAAGATATGTTTGGAGGGAGAGGGCTGGCTTTGACAAATCTGCTTAGAAGGAAAAAAGTCTGTCAAAACAGCCATGTTGACATTTTCCAACAAGTCACATTTTATTCTGAGTGATGATTTGGAAATTTTAGCTCATTCCTTGCTTTATGTGTTTGCCAGTGCTCATTGAGCTGCAGGATGACTAACACAAGAGCACCATGACCAAGCAGGCAAGTGCTGGCTTGGGCTGGTGGAAACTGGGAATATCAATGCTAATTTATCTCAAATTAGCACAGATTTTGGCTGGAAATAAACCGGGGAAACAGACAACAACTCTCTTAGCATCAGATACATCCATGGTGACCAGCAGAGGCTTTCAAACAGGGCCTTGTTTGCACACAAACACGCAGGAGACATTGTGGGGACCTGAGCATGGTGACAACCACCTCTAGAAGAAGCTCCAGGGTCCCGAGAGGCAGGAGATGAGCCTGGAAACAAGGCAAGAGGGAATCCACGAATAAAGGAGAGCTGGAGGGGAGCAAACGCCAAACACGGCCTGCGCTGGGCTTAAATAGCACTTGTGGGTGAGCAGATGGGGTTCAAGGTGAGGCTGCTCAGCAAAATTAAAGCCAATTAGTGCACTCAGGATCCATTAAGTCAAACCACAGCCTTAAGGAAGAACGCAGTAATCCCAGTTAGGCTTAACCCCAGTTAGTCAGTCCTAAGGATTATTTCCAGTCCTGTGAGGCACCTGAAACCTGTGCAGGTGCTGTGGATGGAGCTTCACCACCCTAGCCCTGTGGGAGGGGGTGACGGGCCCCAAAGTCAGCCCCGGGGCTGTGCAGGGCCCCCAGGGATCTGTCTCAGGCAGCCCGAGGCGTTACTGATGCTCACGTCTCCTGCAGTCACGGGTAATTGATATGCCCAGATGTTTTCCACTCTGTGATACAGAGGAAGGCAGAAATCTCCGTGGTTCCTGCCAGAGTGACATGTGGAAAATTCCTTCCCGCTCTCAAGTCTGTTAATCAGATCAAGTACTTCAGGGAGATTTGGCAGGCGAGTGTGTCTTGGGGAGGAGTCCCTACACCCCCCGGCCACGCTTGCTGCCCGGCCAGCTCCCCACCTCCCACCCCGCCGAGATCCGGGCACCTGGGAGCACAGCTGGCCAGATGTGCGCCTGAGAAACCATTTCTCCTTGACTCCTGCAGACAACTGGAGGAGGCTCAGGATAAGTTATAGCCACGGCCTTGCCGCAGAGCTCCAAGTGTTACGAACATCTTGAGGGCAGAGCGGGACGGCCTTTTCTCCAGGGCAGGAGCGGGAGGGATTTATGAATTAAGGTCAGGAAGGGCCACGGTGACTCTCTCTCCTGCTCCTCCCAAATGCAAACGCCGCAGCTATTCCTCTCCTCCAGCAGCTGAATTAAAGCCTCTGGTTCGCAGCAATATCAAATCTCATTTGATAGGCTCCGAGCAACAGTAAATCCCTGGTCCCCTGCTCTCCGTCAGCCCTCACTGCCCTGCAGTGTGTCCTCCTCCAAGGTTGCCTTCAGCTTCCAGCAATTAGGGCTTCTCCAGCATTTGGCTTGACAAGCTCCGGGCTCCGCTTCCAGCCCGATACACACAGAGGAATTCAATTCCTCTGCACCAGCGCTCTCCAGCCTCTCCTAGGGAACCCCCAGCCTCCCACGCCCAGGGAAGCCCCTTTACCCTCTGGTGTGGTGAGCAGTGCTGGCCCAGCACCCGGGCAGATTCCCTCGGTCATATTCCTCCGTGCACTGTGCAGACTCAAGAACACTTCTTAGCTTTTCTTTCCTTTTCTTTTTTTTTTTTTTTTTTATTTGAAGCTCAATCAAGGATCACATCAACTTCTCTTTCTCCTGCAGCTCTGCGCTGGGAGCTCATGATGAGGGAGTTATACACCCATGACCCCTAAATCCTGTTCTGAGTCACTGCCGCTGCAAGCTCTGCTCTCCCATCCCAGAGACAAACAATCCAGCTCCTTTGTTCCCACCTGAGCTACAGTGGCCTCATACAAAGCAACGAAGTCGTTGTTATTGCGCACCTGGGGGGAGCTTTCCCTTCCCCAGAGCAGCCCAAGCCAGCCACGGTACGGCGGTGCCTGGAGCGCCCGGCGCAGGCACGGGGGATTGAGCCGTGCGCTGCTGAGGGCTCTGTTTGACTAAAGCAGGGATGGAAAGGCAGAAGGTGGGTGTTGACGTGAGCCTGCACCAAAATGTTTGTCCTTTCTGGATTTCCAAGCTCCTGGAAAGAGGAGCCAGGTTTCCACCAAGCTGCTCTGTTGGGGCTCGTGTCTGTGCTCATGTGCGTGTGAGTGGGTGCCGTGTGCTCACGTGTGTGCGTGCAGGGGTGAGTGCACGCCTGTGTGCAGGGCTGGAACGAGATGATCTTCCCGGACCCTTCCAACCCAGGCCATTCTGGGACTCTGTGGTTATCCCCACCCCTATGGCAGCTCTGATGCTGGGGAATCACTTTCCCGGCTGCCTCTGCTGGCGGGGTTGAGGGCAAGAAAAGGTGGTTTTGTAGCAGGAGAGGAGTGGGTATTTGGTCATGGCTGGGCTGTGTCCAGGTGCTGAGCTGTGCCTGCCCCAGCAAACGCCCAGCACGGCCCCACTCGCAGGAGGCTGCCCCGTGTTCTCCACGCTGTGCCCTAATGCAGGTGCTGAGCTGGGGAGGGATGAAACAGCCCTGGGGAAGGTCTGAGTGAGGCCAAAGAGAGGGCTGGTGGTGGGGAGGAAGGACAGGGGACACGGCGGGTGCTGCTGAGGGGGGGTTGCATTTCCTCCTGCAGCTGCACTGAATCACCGTTTCCATCTCGCTTGCCGGAGGTTTGAGGACTCGGCTGCGGAGAGCTCCCACCTTCCGATGCTGAAGGGAGCTTTCCTGGAGGAAAGCCCAAACAAACCCCACACACAGGTCTCCCCTGCCCAGGTAAAAGGTCTCAGCTGTCACAAGAGGCCCCAGACAATTTGTAGATGCCACAAATAAAGTTGACAGCATTGACAGGGAACAACTCGAGGACATCACCTGCAGGGAGACCCCACCGGAGTTACAGGCATCAACCGTGCTGAAATTGTTCAATAAATTCCTGGGTTTAAGGCCAGGAGAGAGAGTTCAATCATCCTGGCTGACCTCATCCATCATAATTCCTCCCTTGCACTGGGAATTGTGGAGATGGGGGTTATTGGAGATGTTTCAGAGCGGTACCTGGAGGTGACAGGACAGGAAGGTGCTGCTCCGCTCCGCCGCCCGCCCCCCGAAAGGCAACTCCTTGCCTGAGTCAGCTCCTGTCTCACACATCTCTCACTAAATCAAAGGTCCCTCGTCCTCCCAGAGGGTAACGCTGTGTTGTCATCTCAGCAGGGAGCTCTTCACAGCACTCGCTTGCAGGGATTTTCTCCTCATGGTCCCTCTGCCGTGTGCCAGCCCCGGTGACGAGTCAGGCTCTGTGGAGGTGCAGGGAGATCCCACCCCCCCAAATCCCCCATCCAGGAGGCAAAGGTCCAGATCCAGCACATCCCCTGAACACAGCTGAGGTGTGCTGGGGGAGAGAGGGCTGCTCACACCGAATCACAGCTGCAGCTTCTGCCCCACTGCTGGGGTCCCACGGGCAGAGGCAAGGGACAGATCCCGGGGCAGACACGGGGCAGGCCCTACTTGCACTGGGGTCCCCCTGACTGCTGCCAGCTTGGGAGGAGAATCTGACCCACACCATCCCTTGGTGGGATTGGTGGATTTGTCCTTCAGGTGAATAATTGGGGTAGGGCCACAAAGATGATTAGAAGGATGGAAAACCTCTCCTATGAGGAACGACTGAGAGAGTTGGGATTGTTCAGCCCGGAGAAGGGAAGGCTCTGGGAAGACCCTTCCAGTGCCTTAAGGGGCTCCAGGAGAGCTGGAGAGGGACTTTAGACAAGGGCCTGGAGGGACAGGACAAGGGGGAACGGCTTCCCACTGCCAGAGGGCAGGGTTAGATGGGATATTGGGAAGGAATTCCTGGCTGTGAGGGTGGTGAGGCCCTGGCACAGGTTGCCCAGAGAAACTGTGGCTGCCCCATAGCTGGAAGTGTTCAAGAAATATCTCCTTAAACCGGACTGCAATTTCATGACTCTGTGCTCTGCACTATTTGCCTTTGCTTTATGTGGTGCTCGGAGGGCTGTGGCTGACAAGGACACTGTCATTATTACACACTCCTGCATGTGCACGCCTGCCACCGGCTCAGGTGTCTGTGGGTCGGAATAAATTACAGAGACACGGTGAGGGGAAATGTTGCGTTTCATTAAAGCCCTGCTTTCCATTTGCACTGGGAGTTTCTCCGGTTAGAAGTCAAACTGCACACCCGCCACTTGCTAATTGCGCTTTGCAGAATCAAAGGCTTTAGCCAAAGGGATAAATACATAAAATTGTCGGGAAGGAAACATTTTCTTCTTGAATTCCAAGCAAAAACTGAACTAATACGGATTGCTTTTGATAATAAAAGCAGCAGAAACAGATATCTGATCTCTGTGGCTAAAGGCTGCTTGAAATAGAAGTAAAAGATTTGCTTATCAGGCCAGGACTGTTCTGAGCGACTGAAATTACATTAGGAAAATCATGTCCTTGTTTTTCTTCTATAATTGTCTTTTGTTGTTTTAGCCTCTTTTCCAGGTAACTCTGTCACTGAGATATTTGTTCAATCTCTGCTTTTTCCCTCCGTGTTAGATCATCTCGCCAAAAGGGCCAGCGAAGAGCATCGATGAGACAGCAGCGTTTGACCATCTCAAACATTTGCATTTTGGGGGATTTGCGGGATGCCCCCTACCCCGGCCACCCACCTCCTTGACTTCCCTCGATTTCCCATTTTAGTCTTCTTTTCCCAGGCAGGCAGTGACCATTCCTCACTCCCCAGACCTTCGGACAGGGAGATGGAGGATGGAGTCACGCGTTGTTAACCCCCACTTTCCTGTGGCTGCCGGTGATTTATTACGGGCAACGAGGCATGAGGACAGCGAGGGGAACGTCGTGGCTCCATCCCAGCTCGGGGCTGGTTAATAACCCGTTAGAAAGGGAAGGGGGGGCAGTACTTACTGGGTGAAAAAGTAGAAGGACGTGGAGTTTTATTTATTTCATGCCTTGGTTCTTAAAGAGGAAAAATATCTCCATTTCGGATGGGGCAGCTTGAAAGCACAATATCTGCAACGTGCCAGGAGTGTTCAGCCTTGAGCAGAGAGGCCAGATCCTGCTCTCAGTGGTGGTTTCAGATGCTTGGGTGGATTTTGGGGTGAAACAACATCCTCCACCACTGCCTAATAAAGGCAGACCTCCTGCATGTGCCCCCGTATTTATGTATTCTCCCCTGGTTTCTGGACCAGCTTTCATCATCTGATTTGCTTTTTACCCTAAGAATCAAGTTAGTTCACTGATTAAAAAAAAAAGTGATTACTAATTAAATAATTAAATAACAAGAATAAAAAAAAACTCTTCTGGAAACTGCAGCTTTTTGCAAAACTGACTGTGAAATTTATGGAACGACAGCTAAATTGAATGAAATTAGGAAGAAAAGGGCCTGTCTATTTATGTGAAGAGTTTTCGGAGTTATCATAATTAATTATAACAAACATTTCACATTGCACATTAAATCTCCAGCTCCGAGACTTGGGCTGGTTCCTGACACTCCAGTTTGGGATGAGGGGCTGAGCCCCTGGAGGCAACTTCACCTCATCCTCTCCAGCAGGACTTCGGTGGTGGTGTAACGTGGAGCAGAGTGTGACCCTGCTCCACCAGCTGAGCACTGAAACAGAGCCAGAAATGCAGTAAAACCTCTTGCATTGCTTTAAATTATTAGGCAGGGTTTGGCTCAAGGAGCCCAACCTGCCCCATGCACCCCATGAGCTCCATGGAGCAGCCGGGTGTGACCCCAGTGTCCTCGTGGGAATGCATCCTCCAGGTGAGGAATAAAACCAGGTCCAAAATGCCTTTCACAGACTGGGGGCTTGAAGGAGTTAATGTTGGACTCAGTTTTGCCTCGCTGGTCCTTCCTGCTGGTCCCTGTGCCTGGCTGGAGGGGATGGATGGGCACTAATGACTCCAGCGCCACTCGTTAGGATTTAATTAAGGACTGGTGGCTTTGGATCCGGATCCGGTCCCACCTGTGGCTCTTGGCTCTGCACAAATGTTAATTCCCAAACAGGAGCCTCCAACTCTCCCTCCTGGCTGCCCAGATTGGAAATGGGTTTGGGAAGGGTGTCAGGGATGCAATGCACAGGCAGGAAAACTGAGGAAAAAAGCGGGATGGGCTTTCCCCTGTCCCAGGCACAACCCTCTTGCCCTACCCAAAGCATGAGGGTCTCCTCCAGCAGCGCTTGGCCCAGTCCTACAGGCTGGGTGGCTCAGGGGTCGTTTTGGGTCCCAGATGCAGCAGGACAGATCCTGCCCCACGGACACAGCAGTGTCCTGGGAGTGAGCTGGGAGCTCAGCACACTGCTGCTCCTCACTGCTGCCTGGCATTCCCCAAATCTCCTTGAATATTTGGTCCAGTGACAGCAAAAGAAGGTTATTTGGGCTTATCCTGGTGCTGACTGGAGATGTTTTTATTACTACAGCTCTGTGCTGGTCCCCAGCCCGTGCCCTGGGTCAGTTACCCCCAGTAAACACAATTACAACCAAAACAGATGCAGCAGCATGGACACAGCTCCCCAAAAAGGGATGCTGGGGACCCTGTGGTGCTCTGGTCACCCCGCAGACACCCAGTGGAGACACAGCCCCCGGGCACAGCATCCTGCATCCGTGGCCCTGCTCCAAACGGACTCTTGTTCCACCACTGATTTGTGGCTGCCTGTGGACCTCAGCCTGCTGTGTCAGGAGGTAAATCATAACAAGTTTTTGTGCTTTCAGCAAAAATGAGAAAGGAAAGGAAGCTGGAATAATAATGAAAAATCCTCCTGCCCCCCAGCAAGGTAATAAACTGCTGTGGAGCCGTGACTGCTGCCGGCTGCAGCCCCGTGAGGGATGAGGAGGGTCCTGGATGCTCTGCAACACTGAGAGCAGGGTGGGACCCCTGGGGCGGGACCCCATCGCTGAGCACAGTGCCGGGAAACCCGAAAGCATGCTGGGCTTTGGTGCAATGGAGAGGGAGAAGGCTGAAGTGTCCCCCGCATTCCCTGGCCTTTGGTGACCTGGAGACACTTCATTTCCAGAGCACTAAGTGATTCGGGTTTGTCTTCCCATATTAAAATAAATATTTTAATTTAATATGCATAACAGGCTAAATATTATAATCCACAGGGCTCGTCCAAACAATCTGCTTTAACCACTTGGAGAAAACTGTTGTGCAGAGCCTGGAGGAAAATCCCAAAACTCCAGCTCTGTGCTCCAATAATGACCACTGACAAAAACACTCAAAGTCTGCCGCAATTTTTAGCCCCTTCTGTGAAACCCAGGGGACAAAAGGACAAACTGGGGACAGACAGAAAAGGCCCAGGGCTGGCACAGGATGCCCAGAGCAGCTGTGGCTGCCCCTGGATCCCTGACAGTGCCCAAGGCCAGGCTGGACAGGGCTGGGAGCAGCCTGGGACAGTGGGAGGTGTCCCTGCCCATGGCAGAGGTGGCACTGGATGGGCTTTAAGGTCCCTTCCACCCCAAACCGTTCCATGACTCTGTGATTCTCTGATTTTTTGTGGCACGTTTCACCATTTCCAGTGTTCCCCTGAGCAGCTCGTTGGCACCAGCGGTGCCGGTGAAAGGAGCAGAGTTATTCCTCCTACATCCCATGTATAATTCCTGATGCTGGACCAAGTCCCAGGATTGCAGATCCGAGGGGGTTGGATTATAAAAAAAAAGCTTGTTTTGGTGCAGGATTTGGTTTGAAGCAATTTATGAATTCAGCTGCCAGCCAAGGGTGCCCAGCTGGGACCCACGGGAAAAAAGAAAAAGCAAGAAATACGGAGTTAGATTCCTCCCCAGACCAGAAACTACCTCAATATTTAAGTAAAAAAAAAGCCAAGTTATGCCAACGCAACTCCACTGAAAATTTTTACTTAATCTGCTGCCATGATTGAGCCAGATGGATAAAATTAAACCTACTGGGGAAGAGCCACACGTGCTTTTCTTCATTTGCAACCAATATATCAACTCAGCCTTCCTGCATGGATTATGAAACACAAATCTTCCTGCTTTCAGAGCCCAGAAATAAAGCAATAATGGCATAGAATTAATATAAATATTGGGGGAAATCATGTTTCCTGTCATTTAAAGAAGAAATCTTTATACAACAGAAAAGCTGGCAGGTCCATCACGGCGCTGCCGGGTGGAAAAAATAAAATATCCTCAGACAGGACCCAGGAATCATGAGACTGATGCAAAACCATTATATTTTTTAAAACAGAGATTAAATTGCACCCTTTGATACATGTCCCACGCGGCGTCAGAGAAGCAACAGGGTCCCTGGGGATTACTGGAAGGCAAATCCAAGGCTTGTGCTTCAATCTGAAAAGCTGTGGGTTTGCTTTGGCACTTCAGATGCTGGGTTAAAGATGTATTTGGTGTGTTTGTACATATATATATATATGTATACATAATCTCTGCCCCTCCATCCCATCCTTGTGGGCCCGGGGAGGTTAACAGAGACATCCCTGCCTCCCCCTTCCAGGCAACAAATCCATTATGGAGATGGAGCTGCCTTTGACTCATCAGCCTGTACCTTTTATGCATTTTGGCAGAGAAACATCATTGACTCATATCATAAATCAAATATTTCTCCCCATGAAGCTGCAGTCAGGCTGTGAACGCTTTCATCAGGGTTTGGGGACACCCTGTCCTGGCCAACAGGGCTTGGACCCAAATCCTTCCCTCCTTCCATCCTTATCCCTTGCATAAGCAGAGGGGAAGATGGTGGGGGCTCAAGGCAGCCCCAGGGGGGTGAGTTGGGGACAGGGCTGTCCCCTTTCAAAGTGATTTCTGCCGCACTGTTACAAGGGCATGAACTGCCAGGACAAGGGAGAATGGCTTCCCACGGCCAGGGGCAGGGTTAGATGGGATGTTGGGAAGGAATTCCTCCTGGCACAGGGTGCCCAGAGCAGCTGAGGCTGCCCTGGATCCCTGGAAGTGTCCCAAGGCCAGGTTGGGGCACCCTGGGACAGTGGGAGGTGTCCCTGCCCGTGGCAGGGGTGGCACTGGATGGGGTTTAAGGTCCCTCCCAACCCAAGCCATTCTGTGAACGTGCAGTGCTGGGGTCTGCAGGGGGGTGGCACCCGGAGCCTCCTGCTCCTGCTGCAGCTGGGGTGCCTGAGCCCATCTCCTCGCTGTCCCCAGAACTGAGCCCACACGTCCCTTCCTGAGCCCTGCAGCCAGCGGGAGCCTCTGCCAGGGCCAGACAACCACCATTAGAGGCTCCTTAGGAAAATTCCAGCCCAAGGCTCTAAAAGCAAGTTAGGGACAGGAAAAAAAAAGCAAATTAATTTAATAAGAGCTTAATTGGATTCTCCACAGCGGAGAAAGCTGCTGCTTCCCAGCAAATGTCCCCTGCAGCAGCTGATGAGGCCACATGCTCCCCCAGTTCCACCAGTGCTGCAGAAGTCCAAGTCTCTCCTTGTACCTGGGCACGTCCTTACAGCCCCACCAAGCCTGGCACAGCCAGTACCCACGGGGTGATGGGCAGTGGGTGCTGCAGCAGGAGCATCGCCCAGTGAAGGGGGTAAAACACTGGCACAGGTGCCCAGAGCAGCTGTGGCTGCCCCTGGATCCCTGGCAGTGCCCAAGGCCAGGCTGGACAGGGCTTGGAGCAGCCTGGGACAGTGGGAGGTGTCCCTGCCCATGGCAGGGGTGGCACTGGGTGGGCTTTAAAGGCTCCTTCCACCCCAAACCACTCCACGATTCCATGATCTCAGAGCACCAGCCAGGCACTCTTGGGGGATTCCCTCAAAAGAGCAAGAAAGCAACTGAAAATGATGGGAAACAAAAACCAGAGCTGAAATTGTCCCCTGCAGCCCTTGGCCATGGGCTCAGGCACAAAAAGGGGATGAGTTTGTCCTGCTCCAAGCAGTAGCTGCTAATTGCAGCCAGGGCCCAAAGCTCCTCCATGACCGATGGGACCCCTCAGGTCAGTGGGGGTCCCCGTGGGCAGAGACCGTGTGGACCCCAGGTGTCCCCTCAGTCAGGATTTACTGTCACACGGGGGCTGGGGGTGCAACCAGACCTCATCCCTGGGGCTCCTGGACACTGTCAGCCTCCCCATCCCTGCTCCACGCTCAGCCACATCCCTGACCACCCTCTCCCAACCGGGATGGCTTTGTTGCCTCACGCTTCCCCCCATTGACCCTCACCAGCTCCAAATAAAAAAATCCATGGAGCAAAGCTGCATTAAATCAATGAGCCAACGTGCCTGCTGCTCAGATAAGCACAGCTACCAGGGTCTCTCGCTCTTGTCTTTAGTGCTGGAGGATTCTCAGAGCCAGAAAACCCGGGGAGACTCATTAGAGGAGCGGCACTTGTGGCTGGATTTACCAGAGTGTCTGAGCAGCCTCCGCACGCCCTCCTCCGCTGCAGGAAGCCCTGCCCTTGCTCTGATCTGGGATGCGGCGTGCGGAGCCCACAAGGCTTTCAAAAATAAAATGCTATTAAAATAGTTTTAATCAGAATTCCTCCAGCCAAGGCACGGCAGCCAGAGAACCCGCTGTCTTTGGCAGAAAGCAGCGCAGAGAAATTAAGTGATGATGGAAGAAGTGATTTCAAAAAGCCCTCACTCTGTATCTCACTCTGCTGGGGTGGACCTGGAGTTTTTCATGAGGTGCAGACCCAGGAGGAGAAACCCAGCCTGGCTGTAAGAACAAATTTAGATGAAGATATGAAGATCCAGCTGCAGCTCCTGCCTCTGATGGAGTTTTTCTCATGGCAATTTCTCCATGCCTCGACTTCCCCAGCAATCTAAAAAGCTTTTGCTTCTCTCTTCCCCTCCCCTGCCCCCCTGCTCAGAGTCAAGGTTGTCTCAGGGTGTTTGCAGAGCTGCATTTCGATCTCAGCTTCCCCACGGCAGTGAAAGCAAGGTGGAGAAATCAGGGTGGCAGGCAGGGAACTGCAGGAGCCCTTCAGAAATGAACCCCGGAGGCAACATTTTGAGGAGCAATCCTTATGTTTGTGGATTCCAGCTCCCCTTTGGCACCTGGGGAACTCTGCAGGACCAAGACTCATCTCAGGGCTGGATCCAACAGCAGTGGGTGCATCAAAAACTCTGTTTCACCCAGCTTCACACTCAATGAGGGGTATTTTTAAATTACATTTTAAAGGGTTGTTGGTTTTTTTTAACTACACTCTGGCTGAGAGTAGTTAATTTTCCAGAGCTTGAGATTCTGATTTTATTAGGGCAGGTATTAACCTTGTGCCCACAAGAGCCAAACCCACCACGCACAGAGCAGCCCATCCGTGGGGGCCCGGGGCAGGCGGCAGGAGGGGCGTGAGGGATCCCTGAAAGCCACTCAGGTCCCTGGAGAAACGTTTGGGAGTGGAGACCTGGAGTGCGTGGCAGCCCGAGCACGAGCGCGTTCACTTCAAAAGGAAAACAGATGGTTTATAGCCCAGAGAAACAGGCAAACGGAGTGGATGTGCTGGGAAAAGCCAACAAAAGCCAGACGTTCAGGACTGCTTGAATAACCTTAAAATACACTTTTTCTTTTAATTCATAAATTGCTATGAATTGGGGTATTTTTCCTCTGTTTCAGCAATCCTGAGGCATGTGAAGGCTCTGCCTATTCCCATCCCAAATGGGGGAGCAGGCTACCCTCCTGTCTCTTCTGTGCCTTACAGGAAAAGTTGGGATTCAGCTGTCATTATCCTGCAAAAAAATCCCTTCCCCTCACACTCCTGGAGGCTGCCACAGCCCAGTCCTCCCAGTTCCCATCCCCAAGCCCCAGTGCCAACCACCAGTGCAACGCTTTGCTGGGCAGACATCATCTCCAGGAGGTTCCTGTCCATGGAAACGTCACGGCCCCAGGTTTAATTAAAATAAAATATCCCACGCCAACAGGAGCCTCATTGTCTTTCAGGGTTGTCTCGATAATTATAAAATAAATTGCATTTCCATTGCGCCTTTCATCCCTGGATCTCCAAGTGTTTTACAAGCGTTAATTAATTCAGCTTTCAAATAGCCCTTCCCTCTGATGCCACATAAAAATTTAATAAACAGGTACTGGGAGGGGCAGGGACCTGCTCTGGGACACGTGGTGGGTCAGTGGCCAGCGCAGAGGGAAAGCCCCAAATCGCAGAACTTGTGAGGAATGAGAGCGTCAAAAGAGAGGGGAAAAGCTGTGAATTGGGGATCCGAGCACCCATTTCCCCCTGGGGACCCCAGAGCCCCACACAGCTCTGTGCCCATGTGGGAATTGCTGCCAGGAAAGGGAAAAACCCAGGGTGGGGGTGTCAGGAGCACATGACATATTGATGGAATTAAAACACATTTAGGGAAATCTCCAAATAGGTTTCTTTTTTTTTTTTTTTTTTCCTTTTTCTTCTTCTGTTTCCCTTTTTTTTTAGCTTTAAAGAATAACACTCACTGTCTCAAGCTGTGGTAATGTATTCAGGCAACACAACTGAGTCAGAGCTAATTGAATTTAAAAGCAGGTATTACATCTGTGCCTTCGGAGTGAGTACATCCTGAAAATCACTTCAGTGATGAAGTGTTTTACCCAACTACTACTTAATCTTTTTACATAGAAAGCAGAATTAACCCCGCTGCGCAGCCTTCATTAAGGAAACCAAATGAAGTTACCTGGTGAGATTCAAATGTGCTCCAAGTGGCAAAACTTCAGCTGAAGTTTCTTAAATCCAGAGGGACTTTTCTTTCTTTTTTTTCTTTTTTTTTTTTTTGTTAAAAATCCTACAAAGTGGTTTAAACCAGGTCAGTTATCTGGGTCCTGTTTCACTTTCTGTCGTTAAACCTGAGAGGAAATAAGCACACCAGACCCTGTGTATAAATACATGTATGACTGGAGAAATAGGTCAGCTTCCTGCAGCCCTGTCCCCAGCACCATCCTGCCCTCTCCTCCCCATTCCCACCCCGTTTTCTCTTTTGCTCCAGACTGTCTCCCTCTCTCCAGGAGGACAAAATAAACAAAGGAGAAAACACGCCTTGAAGAAAGCTCCAAAAATAATCCAAGCCCCTCTGCAGCAGCACTGAGCAGCATCCAGAGCCCCCTGCTCCCCCCAGAAAATCCTGGGGCAGGGCAGCAGCCCTAAAGCAAGAAGACATGGACCCTTTGTGGGCAGAGCAAAAACCCACAGTTCTTTATGTAGAGAGAGAGTCATAAAATGGTTTGGGTTGGAAGGATCTTAGAGATCACCTGGTTCCAACCCCCTACACACACACACACACACACACACACATACATATATATATATATCTATATATACACACACACACTTGTATGTCTGTATTCCAATATATACACACACACTCTTATATAGATATTTTTACTTTGCATTCTATTGCTTTTCACACTTGGCATTTTACTTTATGCATTTATATATATATCACACACACATATATATCCCTTTATATACTCGGTCTCTTGCTTTACACCAAGCAAAAGCCCAAAGCAATGAACTGAGCTCAGAGCTCGTAGCACCCACCTTGCTCCCATCCTTGGGCTGCTGCAGGGTCCTGGGGGAGGAGGCAGATCCTCCTTCTCTGGGCCAGAAAAAGAGCAGGGAAAACACCCCAAAGAACCATTTGTAAAAGTATTCCAGGAAATCAACATTTTTGGCTGGCTGTATTTATCCATCAGTTCCCAAGGCAGCCACGAGGGAGCTGGGAAAGCTGTGGGGATCCCCTCGACGCTTCATGAATTTCAAGCGCAGACAATTGATTTACATCGGCAGAAATTTGCATGGGGAGAAAAAAAAACTGGAAAAAAAAAAAGGAAAAAAAAAAAACCTAAAAAATGAGCTCTTCACCATTCATTAATTTTCTCTAAAATTCATTCATCCAATTAGGCAGCTGAAATGGTGCGTTGTAATTTAGATACCCTGTGACACACCATGACTATTGATGGTTCCTGATTCAAAGGGAGCAGGAATGGAATAAATCTCAGGCTACGGGCTCTTCAAAACCTAATTTCCTTCTAGTTATGAACCAGGAAATCATCCGGAGAAATCAGGAGAGGTTCAGACAAATTTAGGTTGGGCATCAAGGAACGAAGCAGGTTCTTTGCCGGCTGTGGGGTCACAGCTCTAAATTTGGGGGGAATTTTTCCTTTATGAAACATCTCATCACTTCTCACTGATGGATCTGGAACAGGGGCACCCACCCTCGTGTGTCCGCCCCGGAGAGCATCTCCTACAGCATCCCCAGTGCTCCTAACTGGGGTTTCATTTTCTTTATCAGCAGGGAGAGGTTTTTAGGAAGACAGCTGCCCAAGTCAGGACATCAGGGTGTAACTGTAATAAACAGGGTGTTTTTATGTTGCCTCTTTGCCATTAAGAGTCGCAGCAATTTGCTGACCGAGGTGGAAGGGGACGTTATCGGGGCGATAAAGCAGCGCCCTGGGGGCCCTACGGATGTTCCCGCTCCATGGGGTTTGACCCGTTTTGCAGAGAAGGAAAGCAAAGCACCATGTTCAAGTTTTTCAAGATAATTTTCAAGTTCAATAAAGTTGCAATTCCAGAAAAGAAATCTCACTGAGGTCCTAAACCATGTGGAAATTACATTTTCCTCAGTTTCTCTCACTGACCTCACTGGGAGCGGGGGCACTCCATCCACTTGTCCACAAAATGCGTTTAAGTGTCCCCGTTTAACACAGCTGAAGAGGGAAATTTGGAGCCAGACTGTCATTTGGAGACTTTCCACAAATCTTCTGCAAGATTTTCAATCACAGGCTGTGGAAGAGAACTGAGGACTTCACGTTCCCCCAGGGATCACAAAACCCCAGGGCTGGGCTCAGGGTCCCCTGCAGGAGCACAGAGCATCAATAACACAGCAATAAATATTCCAGGCAGCTGGTTTCATCCTGTAAGTGAATATGGAGATATATATAGAGACGTGTTTAGAGAGTTATAGGCAACTCATCATCATAACATGTGAGCACTTATTGAGTTTCCCAGGATTTAGGGTGAGATCCAGAGATGCACTTTAGGTGCTGCAACTTAGGTAATGGGATGCCTAAAATAGGTGGGGGGATGCTCAAGGACACGGTCTCCAGGCGTGTTTGAAGCAGAGACCAGGGCTTTCCCTGGGGGAAGTCTCTTTTCTCTGGCTGCATCAAAAGACCAAGGTTTAAATCCACATCCTCAGCTTTAGCCCAGCACCTTGGCTCCCAAGCACCCCAATATAAACCCATGATTTGGGGAGTCACAGAAGCTTCCCCCCCATCACTTATAAAATCATGGAATGGTTTGGCTGGGAAGGGACCTTAAAACCATCCAGTGCCACCCCTGCCATGGGCAGGGACACCTCCCACTGTCCCAGGCTGCTCCCAGCCCCAATGTCCAGCCTGGCCTTGGACACTGCCGCAGCTTCCCTGGGCACCCTGTGCCAGGGCCTCCCCTCATCATGGATTATCACCCTGATAATCCATCCTTGTGAGGAGGAGAACTACCTAAAATCTCTGCCTGGAGAGGTGTTGGGAGGAGCAGGTGACCCAAACCTTCGCAAGCAGCTCCGTGCCCGGAGGGATGGCTCCTGCTGCTCCACTGCCAGGAGAAGCACCTGCCTTTTTTTTTTTATTCCTCAAAAAAAATTAAACTCCAGAAACACAGAGTTAAGATCTGGAGGCGAAAAGGAAACTCCTGGTGCCAGGTCTCGTCAGCACTGGGGAAAAAAAAGGTCCCCAGTCCCCAAAAGCCTCCCGGAAAAAAACCAGGAAGAAGTAAATAAATTTCACTGAGCCTTTTGAAATGGTTTAATTGCCTTTGTGCTCTAATTGCTCCTGGTTTTACAGCCTCATTTCTTGTCATAAAATTAGTCCCACTTTTTATGCTTTTTCCTTTTCTACTGGTCTGTGATTATTATTTTTTAATTGCTTTGGTGTGTTGATCTCTCCCACGTCTCCCCCGGGAAGGGGAAGAGGGACCTCATTCTGCGGCTGTCGCCCGCACGGAGGATGTTGCAGCTGCTGAAAGGAGATGGACGCTCACATTTTGGGGTGAATATTAACATTAATCCCTCCAAAACAGTCACGATTCCCCAGGAGCAGGGCTGGGCACGGGGACCGTGCATCCGAGCAGAGCCCAGCCCCGAGAGGAGGAATCAGTGATCAGGAGCACAGCGACTTGTGGCAGGATTTCCTGGGGAAAGATTTCTTGCTACAAACCACAACCATCGGGAACACAGTAAAAGCATAGGAGGAAACCGAACCACCCGAAAAAGATGAAAACTGCGTCATCTGTAACCCTTTTAATAACCATCTTATTTCAGCCAGCACCAACGTGTCCTCGGCACTCCCGGCGCAGCGTCTCTGTTTGTTTGGGGCTTGATGTACAGCTGCAATAGGAAGCCATGCGTGAAGTTTATTAAGGCTGGGTAATTTCTATCAGTTCTGGGTACTATTGATTCCATCTCTACTGTTATCTTGCTCTGTCTGGACCTAAAAAGTGATTTAAAAACAAGGAGAAAAAAAAGCATATAATTCTTTAAAAATGCAAGTATTATGGGATGTGGGACGTTGCCATTTTGGATGCATTAGCAACAAGCTGCAGAGGAATGTGGCTGAGATACAAATCTTATTAAGGGGACTTTGATGATGTTGAGACTAAAAGAGAGGGAGCACTTTGAGCTGAACCAAAACATGGAGTTGAATCTGAACTTAGCTCCGCAAATTTCTGTCTCAGGGGTGGAAGGAAAATTGGATTTGCTCTGGCTTTCAGCCAGCCTTGCTTCATCCTGAACTAGCTCTCCAGTGTCCAACCTCTCCCACGTCCTTGGAGTTACTCCCAGTTTATGGCATAAGCAAGAGTGAGCTCAGAGGAGCAGCTCTACCCACCGTGATGCTCAGGGCTGGCGCGGCTCCACCTCGGTGCAAGTCCTGCAGTGCCAGAAATGCAGATCCTCAGTGCAGAAAAGCAAACCTTGAGGCCTCCTCCGGGGCACAGAGGGGTTGCACAGATCTCCACCCCAGCCCAGGGCTTCCCTCCTGCTCCCCCATGAAATGAGGCCACGGGATGGAGGGGCCATGTCCTACACACATCCCAGTCCCATCCCAAGAGCAGCATTCCCAAGGGAGCCAAGCTTTTCCTCACAGCTGGGCCATCAGCCTCGTGTTCTGGGCTCCACGAAACAAAGACAACGGTGACAGAGCAAGTTAGACACAGATCCCAGCTGAATCCAAACCTCTCCGGAGCTGTGGGATGCCAGGATTTGGGTCAGGCCCGTCTGTACTCTGTTCATTGGCTCTCTCAGCTAACTGGCACAACCCCCCCTGCAGTGACATTTAAAACATAATAATTAAGAAATCAAAGTCGTCTCCTTTAGCCGGTTCTCCAAGCACAGCTCCCTGTCAGTCACAGGCACAGACACAACCTGCCCTGTCCAAGCTCAGCCCTCCCCTCCCACAGCTCTCCCTGCCCTGCCATAACCAGAAGTGCTCTTCTCTTTCCCAGTTTTCCGTGGGTTTAGGTCACCTCCATTTCCTTACCAGTGCAGTCCAGGGCCATCCACCACCCCAGAGCCACAGCACAAGGAGAATTTGTCCTGGCTTGGCTGGAAAAAAAAAGGTAAAATAGAGCTGAAGGCTGCAAGATGAGTTGCGGGAATGAGAGTGCTTTGTGGGATATCATCCAATTCCTGCTGGACAAAATCCATCATCCCCTCGGTATTCACCTGCCTCTGCGCCGAGAGACACCAAAGATATCCAGGAGCCTCAGAGACCTCCAAAGCTTTGTCCTACCAACTCGGGGTGGAGCACCTTGGGGGGACATTGAAGGGAGACCCCAAATGAAGTTGGCAGAGCTGAGGAACCTCTGGAAGAAACAGTGGGAAGCAGCAGGGCTGCTCCCTGTGGCTGCAGCCCGTAACCTTGTGCTTGTCCCAGGTGCTTTCCAAACTCTCCTGGAGATCATCTCTGCAGCACAATGTTCCACCTTGCGGGCAGCCCCAGGGACGAGATGAAGGATGAGCTCAGGCTCAAGCCTCCTCTGAATTCAGCTCACTGCCAGTACCTGTGGGCATTTTGGAAAGGGGGCATTTTGGAAAGGGGGCCTTTGTCCCTCTCAGGGAGCTATCAAGGGAACTGCTTGTGGGTTTGGGTTTTCTTTGGTGCAGCGTATTCACAGAACCCCAGGACAGTTTGGGTTGGAAGGGACCTTAAAGTTCATCGTGTTCCACCCCCTGCCACGGGCAGGGACACCTTCCCCTAGACCAGGTCCTTCCAACCGGGCCCTGGACACTCGGTATTGCGGGGGCAGAGATGGGCAGAGGGGAGGAAATGACAAACTCCATCCCTAATGCTCCATCAGCAGCCAGGCACTTCCCAAAGAGCCGAGGAGCAGCCCCATGGCTGTGACATTTGCGATGCATTAAGTTTAAACATTTTCAATAAAGAAAAACAATCCATTCAGACTTGCTTTATGATTCATAGTAATTGCAAATAGAAGCAGTTAATATAATTGTCCAGCTGAGACCAGCAGGCTGGGAACATGTAGCAGTGAGATGTACAATCAGGGAAGGTTGGGAGGGAATTTAAGTGCAGGTTAAGCAAATGCATTACTTTAATAACACACAGAGACAGCCCTTGTAGTTATAAAGAGGAAAAAATAAATATTGTACCAGAAATCTACAGAATGGGAGGTTTTATCACCAAGAACTGCCCGCTCGCTATTTACTTTCAATTTAGATTTTACAAAAGCTGCACTTGCCATGTTTTTTATGTATGGAAGACAATGACTTGAATTGACAAATGACCTTATTTCTCCATAAGTTTTACAAGGGAGCCTCAGTTTCTCAAAGAAAAATGATCACCTCCCAGCAGTCATCCTGGAGACAGAAAAAGGCTTTTTCTTCTCCTTTTTATTTTTTATTTTAGAAAGGGAGGACTATAATTCAAAGAGGAGATGATGCTCCTGTTCCTCTCTGCCTTGGGAGGTGGGCCAACCCCTTTGACTTCTCCAAGTCACAGAGGGAAGGGACCTGGTTTCTCTGCAGTGCTTCTGTGTCTGAATTTCAGCCCTTTCCTTACCCTACCTCGGGACCATGCTGGTGCATCGTGGTCTGGGAGGGCAGTCCGGCTTTAGGGCACAGCTCTTGTGCATGACCCTGCTTCAGCTTTCCCAACCCTGAAAATCGGAGTTTCCCCCCTTTTAAATAATTGGCTTGAGCTGGTTCAGTGTGAAGGAAGTACAGAGGTGGGGGGAAAGAAGAAGCTATTGAAAGACATCATCATCATCATCATTTATCCAGCTTAACCAAACGCTGGCTCTCCAGAGAAGAGCTATAGTGCTTTATTAAAAGATATTTCTGAGGGCAACACATTAAATTAAAGTATCTTGTTCACAGACTTAACGACACATAAACAGCCAAACAAAACAGATCATTGGCTCATTAGAACCGTTTATAAAATATTAAGGGTCTTAAAAATTAACTATTCACAGGCACCTTTCTCCTGGTGATGGGGGAGAATGAGGATGTACAGGCTTGAGGGGGCTACCTGCAACACAGAAAAAGAAATATTGTTGTCAAACTCCTTCTGCCTGGTGTCCTCTGTTATTCTGGGGGGTGATGGATTAATGCAATGGATTAGTCCTGGGGTGGCAGTGCCTGGGTGTTGTCACCTCTGCAGCCAGTTGAATATTCCAGCATCCCCCATCCAGGTGAGGGGTTAAAAAACGCAGGATAAGAAATGCAAAAAATATCAATCCCCCTCAAAAAACCCCACCCAAACCCAAGTGACCAGCATCTCTTTCAGGGCCCCCCAGGACTGTCCATGACACCCCACGGGTGCAGGTAAACACACCTGTATCCAGAGGGATTCAGACCAGGAGGAGGAGACAGGGAATGCAATTTTAAAGTCACAGAATTTAGCATAAGAAGGTAATGGGATTGCAGTGGCTTTCCAGTAAATGTCATTGCTGTAATTAGGAGAACAATTATTGTCAACCGGCAGAATTGTCCCCTATCTGTCATTTCAGCAGGAGCAGCCAGAGCCACAATTAAGACCCGCACGGGTGGGTCGCCGGTTCAAACCCCGCTAAATGGGATCGGCGAGGGCAGAGCAGCACCCGCTGCCAGCCAGGGGTGCTGGGGACAGGGATCTGGGGGTCCCTCCCCACAGTGCCCGCCCCTCCGCCTCCTCTCGGGAGGAGGCTGTAGACAGAAACTTTATTTATTACAGCAGCAGCCCGATGTCCGGGGCTTGTACAGGGAAGTCGTTAAGCAAATGCTTAACTCAGAAAAAAAATCATGTGTTGAACTGATTTACAAATTTAAGAGCTGGGAGGCCAAACCCTCCTCTACCTAGAGCAGCAGGAAGCTGAGCAGCTCCGGGGGAGGAGGATGCCCTAGAGATGAAGCCAGCCCAGGATCACGTACGTTATCTCCAGCTTCATCCCCCTCCACTTATTTTCTCAGAGAGAAGGCTGCTCTGAGTGCGGCTGACAGCACGTCTGAAGTACGGGGCACTGATGAGTAAAAAAGAAGTTCCTCGGAGGTTTGAAAAGGCGGAGGCTGCAGCCGTAGCCTGTTATTAACAGCATCCGCATCCCCAGGGACGTCTGATCTCCAGCTCGAGCCCTGCCTTTCCCGGGACACAGCCCCGCGCTCCCAAATCCCCACCTCTTGCTGCACACCCGATGTGCAAGAGCTGCTGCTGAGCTGCAACTCAAACAGGGTCTCAGCAGGGCACAGCCCCTCCCCGACTCCGGCAGGGTGTCACCACCAGCCAAGCCAAAATCGGAAAAGCCAGAAGTATCCTGCATCCGAATTTCCCAACCTGGGCAGAGAAGAGAATTCTGCATAGAAGGAAAAGGGGATGCAGTGGAGGGAAGGAACAGGGGGGCAATTATTCCACTGAAAGCATTTGCAGCATCCTTGCAGCTCGTTGTGATTAACCGTGGCCAGAGTGCTATTAGCAGCCTGGGATGATGATTAACAAGCTCTCCTAATAGCTGTTTTTAAACCTGCTTTAAAAAAAAAAAAAAAAAAGCTGGAGCAGAGCTGGAAGGGGGTGGGGAGGCCGGGTGGTATCTCCAAGGAAACCAGAAACAAAATGGGCTTTGGCACATCGCAGAACCAGGCGGGTAATCAGAGATTACAACCAGTTTTAATTTAAGGTTAATTATTGTTTACTCTCTGGAGCCCGCCCCATCGGAAAGCAGCAGTCGGTCTGACCTTCAGCAGCTCGTGGTGGGGCCCTCTGGCTCCCTCCCCCTGGAAGGACTTGCCGGCATCTCCCGGTGGGAGCGGGGATGGAGGGGGAGCCGCAAGAGGGAGGGATCGATGGAGGGGGATGGTCAAAGGAAGCCGAGATGGAGGCATCCGACGGGTGGATCCTGCCCCAGCTGCGGGCTGAAAAGCTTCATTCAGCTTTATTTAACTGGTTGCCCCAACTGCAGACACGGTTAATTAATTTTGGACTCCTATTGATTTCCCATTTGGAGGAATCACAGTGGCATTTTCGCTCCAAGCCAGCCCCATTTTTATCAGTGAAAATGCTGTGGAGAGGCGCCTTCCCCTGGTGAGACTTTCTGCCCCCACGGAGCAGGAGACGAGGCTTTACCGCGGTCAGGGCACGGGCGCTTGGCCAGGGCTGGGGCACCGTGCCCGGGGATGGAGCCGGATGGCTGCGAGGATTTGGGGAGCTTCTCTCGCCGAGGGCCAGGGCTGACGCCCGTGGGTAGAGGTGGCTCAGCACCCCGTGCTCTCACATCCCCCACTCCTTTCCCCTCCTTAGCCCCCGAAGATGCCCAGGAGTCCAACTCAACCGGTGGAACCCCAGCTCTACAAAATACCCCTCCTGCTCTAGTTCCACCTTGCGCTTCCCCAGGCTGCATCCACCCTGCTTTTAAACACCAAGACAGACTGCAAGGACGGGACATTTCTCAAAGTCTGTCCTGGAAGACACTTTTTACCCCAAACCCCTGTTTTGAAACTGCCCTGACAGCGCTGCTGAGGAATGGCAGCTGAGATTAAGGATGGTGACAACTCCCCCGAGCTCTCCTCCCTTTGCTCGGAGACAGACGTATTTAATTATGATAGAAAGGAGATCCTGGTGCGTGCTGCAAATACTTAAGGTGATTTGAAGCGTGAAGCTGCATAAGGTTTGCAAGATTTGAGGTTTCCAATCTGTTTGGGCTTGTTTAGACTGTTTCTGCTGTTTATTCCCTCTGTATTTTCACATGTTCTCAAGCACATGGGGACTTCAAGAGACAAGTCTCAAGAAATCAGTGCAGAAAGGTTTTGATAACTTAATTTTCCATTTGATGCCATCACTGGGAGCGACGGGAGCATGGGGTTGGATGAGGAGGAGATGGGCACCAAAGGAGGCATCGCTTCTCTCCGGGAGCAGTTTCAGTCCCTCTCTTCAGGATTCCTCTTTCTTGTAATGACCGCCTTGCTGATCCCTTTGCTTCGGCCTCATAGGGACTTGTGAAGGGCTTTGTGACCAGGTGTGCACAGCAGACAGGAGATGGAGAGGGTTTCTCCACCATGCTGATCCCTTGGGTGAGCCCAGGTGTTGTCCTTTCCCTGCACCAAAATTTAGGATTGATAGCGTGGCATCAGCAGGAGCAACAAGGACACCAATGGTCCTCCCAGTGCAACACACCCGAAACAGAGAGGGGGGTGCAGTAAAACCTCCCCTGGTCCTGCCTCCCGAGGCACGGAGACACAAAGAAAGTGGCTCGGAAGTCAATATGGACCTTGGTCAGTTTGCTGTCCCCCGACCCAACCGGCTGACACCCGGGCCCTGGAGATCGAGGGCTGGTTTGGGATCTTCATGAGCAAACAGTGAGCTGTGAAGGCCCACCAGAAGTCTTGGAAGTCAATCAACCTTCGATTGATGATCCTCTGTCCTACAACCCGGCCAGCTCACACGTGGATCCCAGAGACCGAGGGCTGGTTTGGGACCAGCCAATGTTGTGTCCTTTTGCTTCTGATCCCGGCAGGAACTGACCGATAGCAGATTCCAGAGCTTGATAAGAACAGGTTTAAATCCTGCCTGACTGGGAACACTGCAGGCATTTGGAGAAAATAAAACAAATGGCTTTCCAGTGTTAATATTTACCTGGGAGATCAAATGATTAAACTATAATCTGCTCAGAACTTTTCTTCTAAGTTGCCTTTGAAAACATTTATCGCATTTCCTTTCTGCAGCAACCCCGATGTCCTCCCATCCCAAGGAGACCCGCCCAGTGCCACCAGAGAACTTCAAACCGGGACAGCAAAGTATCCCCACACCGCCCCATTTGCCCCCCAAAGTGAGGCCTTGGCTCCTTTGCCATCAGAGGATGCTCTGGAGCAGTGTGTGTCACCCCGAAGGGCTTGGAGAAATCACCCTCCACTGTCACAACGGAGATGGGACGACCCCAGGTGGCCTCACAGAGGCCTTTCCCTAAAAGCTGCCCAAAATATCAGAGTCCTTCAGCTGCAAATCGTCCCCCTTGCAGACTGATGGATGCTCTGGCCCCAGCGCTCACTTTGTCACTGCTCCACCTTCTTTTCCAAAGCTTCATTCAATTAAAGGCAAACTCTCTGTGTTCACTTCACCCCACCAGGTTTTAAAACACTCAGAGAAATGTAATTAGGTCCTCATGATCCTCCAGCAGTTCTACAGATTCATTTCCTGCAGGAGATGGGCTGCTGTTCCCTACAGGATCATTTCTATGGCCACCCATTGTTTTTTATCCCCATTAAATATCACAAGCATCTCTTAGGATTTCTTTCATAAGGACTTACCGGGATTCCCAAGGGAGTAACTCACATAAGTTTAAGCTCTCTTACCGCAGCTCCCAGTGCAGCCCTGGAGCCTCCTACACGGGGTTTTGGGAGATCTGATCCAGGCTGGTGAGATGGCAGCAGCCACCCAGCCTGGCTTTGCCTGAGCTGGCCGTTCTGACCCAGCCAGCGAGTGTTGATGAAGGTGAAAAGGTGAATATTTCCCGTTATGAAAAACAAATCTCAATTTTCAGGCAAACAAGAAGTCGTCATGCACGTAAACACCAGGTTTGGGCCGGACCAAGCTCCTGAAACTTGTGGCTATAACTGTCACGTGCTGCGTGATGTGCCCATGATGTGCATCCCTGTCCTGAGCTCCTCGTGCTGCAGGGCCAAAGGATCCTGCAGGTGTGGACGGGCACTGGCACACTCCCGAGGAACACCCCTGGTGTGAGTGTGTCCCCAGGCAGAACCAGCTCCTCAGCAGGTCCCACGACCAAAAACAGGCTGTGGGGAACAAGGTGAGAAGGGTGCCCTGCGTTTGGTGGTGCGGAGGCTTTGTTTGTTTGGGGATTTAAGCAGCAGTTTTGCATCCCTGGTTGCCATGGCAGCACTGCCTTGAGCAAGGCCGGCACCGGCCACGCCCAGCTGGGGCCCCAAAACTGCAGGGAGACCCCGAGCAGAGCAAGGAGCAAACCCGGGGCCCTGGGCCGGGGCTCGGACCCTGCCTGAGAGCGGGGACACACCGTCCCCACCCAGGAGCGCCTCGGCCGCCGCTCCCCACAGGTCCTCGGCCACTGCTGGTCCTTGGCCTTTGCCTGCAGTGAGGATGTCTTTGGCCATTGTTTTCCAGAATGTTCTCGGCCATCACTTTCCAGTGTGTTCTTGGCCACGGCTTTCTGCTGGGCCCAGCTGCCTCCCCTGTGCTGCTCCACAGCCAGACCCAGCGCTTCTGACACCAATTAACAGCAGCACTCATGGAAAATCCACCCTTTCCCGTTCCCACCTGGCTGACACACGCCAAGGACGCGACCCTGGCACCACCTTTTCTCAATCCCATCGTCACAGCAGCACTGAGGGGCCGTTCCCTTTGCTGCCCGTGCACGGCAGCGCGGGATGCAGGTCCCCAAACTTTACACCTTCAGCGCATTTCCTGGCTGCTGTTTCCCTCATCACAGCTCCCAGCGCCTCTGTTCCCATCTCAAATCCATGCTGTCCTTCTCCACGTTGTGTTGAGTGCTTCTCTTTATTGTCCTGTTTGTCTCCTCTCCACAGTGTAATTCTATCTTGTTAGAGACGCGCTGGGCAGTGTTTACTTTGTTTTACTTTTGTGGTGCTTTTAATTCTAAATTCTCTTCATCTGGGCAGCACTTTATCAGCCATGGGAAGCTGAAGGAAGCTATCTTTCATCCTTATCAAAATTCCTCTCCTTTCATTATCTCCAGTGCTGCTACAAAGCATCAAAAGGGCATCTTTGTTCTTGCAATCTAATATAATTCCAAATACAGCAATTCAAGCCTTTTGAGGAAGTTATGGATGCAAACACACATCCATGACCACCCCTCACTCCCCCAGCAATGCTCCCACAGGAGCCCCATGGCTGTTTTGGGGCTGCTCAGTTTTAAGGGGTGCAAGGTGGAGGAAAAGGACACTTTTAGGGCTGAAGATGAAGCACGGGGTGAGCCAGTGTGGGTCTTGAGCATCTCTGGTCATGATGTCACTCCATGGGTGTGAGGATGGCCCAGGGTGGCACAGGCGCCCACCCTCCCCTTCCACAGCCCTCCAGCCCCTCTGTCCCCGTCACCGCTCCAGCCTGACCCCTCCTCCCAGCTCACCCACATTTCACAGATAACCGGGTGTGAAGGTGGAAAAGCTTTTTAAAGCTCCTGAAATTAAGGAACATGAGGGGGCTTCGATAGGTTTTGGAATAAATTGCCCATGAAAGTGCTGGGGAAAACCTATCTAGGGAAAAAAAGAGAGAAAGAGGGCGAGATAATGATATATCTAGGAAGTGGGGAAGAGGAGAGATCGGGAAGCGACTGGCTGATTGTTCCGTAAGCACCTCTTAAAAGCAAACACAATAGACATGAGCAGTTTTTAAAATGACAGACAATACAATGGGAGATAATATATTTAAAACCCATATCAGTTGTTAACAGACCATAAAAACGCCGGTACATTAATCTGTGCTGTCTGTCATAGACTCATGAAGCAGCTGTGTTATTTTATAGTATCATTCCTGCGGGCTTCTCTGACACTTCCACAAATACATCTCAATTTATTTGGGTAAGAACAAACAGAAATATTGAATTCTTCTTACTCTCCTTCTGCTGCTCTTTTCTTTCCCACCCCCCCAACCCCAACAACTTGTAGAAGATACTTGGTACAGCTCTGACAGTGAATTTTGTCTGCCAAAATGATTGCTTCAAGAGAAATGCTCTGCGGACCCATGGCCATCCCACAAACCTGCTGGAGATGCTCCCAACCCTTCCCCGCTCCCTGGCACAGCCCAGGAGCGAGGGGAGCTCTGGCCCCCACACCACCACAAGCAAATGTTTAACATGAATTATTCCAGGCAACGACACGTGGTAGGTTCAAAGCTCGACACAGGCTTTGGTGTGGGCCCTTCAAAGAAGAGGCATTTCTGGTTTGGATCCCACGGGACGCTGGTGAGGAACAGCTGAAGAAGCTGCAAAGTGCTCGGCGTGTGTCTAATGAGGGTGGAAGGAGGGCAGGAGCCAGCCTGGGGAGAAGCAGGGCAGGGGCTGCAAAGGGCTGGCGCTGGGGGAGCTGGGGTGGCTCCTTTAGTGCTGAGCCCAGAGCTCTGATCTCCCTTATGATGCGAGCTGAGCTCGGGTGCCACCTGCAAGGGCAGGGTCACTGTGCCCCTCCCTGCTCAGCCTGAGCTCCAAACCCAGTGCCAAGAGCACGGGCAGTGCGAGGTGCTCCCAGGAAACCTGTGGGCCTCTCCAGCAGCAGCAAAAGGAGGACAAACCTCTGCACTGGCAGAGAAGGAAAGCGCCCACCCAGCAGCTCCCACAGGTGAGCAGCTACCCGGGAACTCTTCACCTCCCCACTGGATATGGCCCCATTAGGAGATCAGTGGTCAGATCTCCATCACTGCCCCGGGAGAGGGAAATCTTCTGCAAACAGACGGGTTGTACAGAGATGAGAAAACAAAACAATAATAATAATAATAATAATTATTATTATTATTATTATTAATACTGCTATCATCATCATCATCCTCCTCCTCTTTTTCTGCAGCTACTCACCCAAAGCAGAGCTGGATTCCAGCCCTTTCTCTGTACCCTGCCCCACAGGAGGAGGAGCATACCTGGTAAAGGATTGCCATTCACCCTGCCAAGCCAACACAATAACTTCCCTTTGATCAGAAAAATATACAAATAAATATCTGTTATCCCCACACAACCTTTTGGGTTGTCAGCTGAAGCAGTGCTGCTGTCCCTGTGTATTTGATTTCCAGCCCGACCCCGTCCCTGCTATTCCAGCTCTTGCTGCTGTCACTCAGCTGCAATTTCCCGCTCTGGAAGCTGCGAATCCTCTGCCCCTGTCAGGATATCATTAACCTTTGCTTCGGATTTAAACGGTCCCTTCCTGTCAGTGCAGAGCTGCGCAGTCGTTCGCTTCCAGCCTCCTTCCACCCTGCAGGTGTGGGGCAGCTCTCGCTTGGTCTCAGCACGATGTGGAGCTCACCCATGGCCACACCTGGACAGGGGAGGCCCTGGCACAGGGTGCCCAGAGCGGCTGTGGCTGCCCCTGGATCCCTGGCAGTGTCCCAGGCCAGGCTGGACGGGGCTTGGAGCAGCCTGGGACAGTGGGAGGTGTCCCTGCCATGGCAGGGGTGGCACTGGAAGAGCTTTAATGTCTCTTCCAACACAAACCAGTCTGGGATTCTGCGATAATCATGGATAAATCGCAGCCTGGGAGTTGCTCAGTCAGGCTCCTGGACAGGCTTAAACCTTCCATTAAAAAAAAAAAAAAAGAAAGAAGAAAATAAATAACAACTAGAAAAGCAGAACGCAGCGAGATCAGGCTGTGGGGAAGCAGCACGGATCAAATCTCGCTCCGGAGGGCTGGGAGCACTGAGATCTTCACAGATGATTGAAGACACATGGCCGGGCTGGCCCAAATCACCTTTGCCATGGTCAGGAGAAGCCAAACACATTTTGGGGCAGAAATTGGCAGTTTGGTGATGGAGTTACAGATCTCTGCCCTGCCAAGGCGCTGCTCTCCACTGAGACCCAGCGCCACATGAATGTTAAATCATCTACAAATATACAAATATAATGAGCAGCGGGGAAGGGCGGGGGGAAGTGGAGCCATCAAATCTGGGCCGGGAGCCAGGCGCTTCCATCCGTCCCGAGCCGCTCCCGGGAGGCAGCGGCAGCTCCCCCAGCTCCCGTGACGGGCACAGAGACTCGGGGTTTGCTTTGGAGCAAGGAAACAAGATTTTCTTCTTCCTTATTAATTTTTATTTTCCTCCCAGCAAGGGAATTTTCTTCTCCCAGGTCTCGCATCCCAGTCCAGCGCCAAGCGTTTAACACAGCCGTGGCGGGCTGAGGCTGGTTCCCGCAGCGGCGGCCGCTCGTGAGCCCTCCCTACCTGGTTACCCACAAAAAGAACAATTCCTGCTGGGGCCCTGAACAGCAAAGAGCCTTCGCCCATCAAACCAAGTTTTAAACCTACCACAACAGATTAATGGGAACTGGAGGTTTTGCAAAGGCTGGGGAGGAGCCGGGAGAGGAGAAAGGGCAGTGCTGGGTGAGAATTTCTGTAATATCAGGTATTTCCACCATTTGGAAATGGTTCCTGTCTTTCATCTCATTTCATACATGAATTTGTTCCCAACTTGAGCTGATGAACAGGGGAATTTTTCTTTCTAAGCACCAGAAAGGAAGTCCTGATCATTGCAGACTAGTTTTGTCCATCAAAACAAAATGTGAAACTCAGGAAACACACACAAATAAGGTCTGTCCAGCGGAAAATTTGATATTTAACTTGAAAAAACATGAAACAATGAAAACGTGGTTGCAGCAATGTGAATCCAGGAGCACCCGCCCACCCCGGGGCTTGTGGCAGATGAGCTGGACCAAATCCTTTGTTCTGGACAGAGCACAGGGCAGTGGGATGGGGATGCAGAGCCTTTGGCCCTATTTTAGCCCCATTTTGGCTCTCTTTGGCCCCATTTTAGCCCTGTTTAGGCCCTGGCCAGAGGGGATGCTCAGGGTGGGTGGTGCTGCTCAGCAGCGTGCCCCAGCCCACCCACCCGCGTGTGCAGGACTCATCTCCCCGCGGTGCCATCCTCCCAGATCGTTAGAAGAAAACAATTACTATGCAAATCTTAATGAATCAAGGCCACAACCCACAACTGGGAACATAAATATCAAAGTGCAGCCTTTGATTGAAGGCAGAGGAAGAACTGTAATTAATTCCATCACGAAGCAAGAGCCAGGCTGAGACTCGCCACGGGGAGGACAGGTGTGGATGTGCCCATGCCCAGTCCCAAATTGGGGTGCCAGACCCCATCCCATCTGGGCAGTGCCCCCCCAGAGGACACAGCTCCACATATCTGGATCTTGGCTTCCAGTTCAGAATTAAAAGCTTATTTGAGACTTTGCCAATTGCTTTTAATCTGGTGATGAAAGACGATGATAAATCTTAAGAGACCCAAATTAATAGAGAGGAAATTGATTTTGTAACGTGTGGACTTGTTTTATTAGACTCCTGCAGGCTGGATGAGATTGGGAAGGCAGCGCTGTTGGGCTGGGTAACGGCTCTGGCACGGCTCTGCCGGCCCCGTCCGTGCAGGCAGCGCCACATCCCACACAGGCACCACCTCCAACCCACCCTCACGTGGATCCAGGCAAACGAAACTCATCTCCTGCTCCTGCCCTGACAACAACCCCCCAGCCTTGCTGTGGTGGGGTGGGAGCGACTGTGCAGGTGCCCAGATCCTTCCCCATCACTGCCTCATTCCATTTTTCTATTTAAAGGCTGCAGATCCTGATTCTTCTCGCCCCTCCCCAAATTCCCCCTGAACCTGGAGCGTGACCTTTGAGCTGTGAAGATCTCAGCTGCTGCAGTGACAGCCTTGCAATTAAGGGAGTCGGCAGCCAAAGGACCAGGCGCCTCTGCTTATTAATTATAACGACGTGGTATCGTTCATTAAGAGCTAGAACGCATTTATCGGGCGGGAGGTGGAGTGCCATGAGGCATTAGGGCTCGATTTTGTTTTGGGAGATGGCAGAGGAGCCCAGGAATTAGGAATGACTCTGTGCATTGGGCAGGAAGGAGATGAACGGCCGGAGCTCGGGGCGAGAGAGGGAGCAGGATTGAGATCCATGGCACTCGCTCTGGGGGAGCAAATGGACGTACATATTATTATTGCAATATAATTTGAGCAAAGCATTTTCCTAGGATCTAGAGCATTTGCTATAGTTAATTGAGATCCCGAAGTTCAGTGCCTTTCATTATTGCAGAGCTCTGGAGCGGAATACTCTCAGCTAATGATCAGAGCAAGATGGAAAGGGCATTTACCGGGGCTGCATAATGGGGCTGGGAGGGGGAGAGTGTCAACAAACACACACTGGCTCTCGTGCCTGGTGGTGCAAGCCTGGAGTGAGCTGGGAAAGCCTTCCTGGGGTGCAAGTAAAGCTGCAGCTCAGCTTGGTGAGTCAAGGGCTTGCATGGAGAAGCTTCGCGTGTGCCAATTCCCGGGGTGGCTGAGCACCACGGCCTTGCCAACAGGGGTTTGCTCTCCAGGTCTGTGTTTCAGGATGCTGCCTCCCTGTCCACCTTCCTGGGAAGGAGCGGGACTGTACCCTCCAGTGGCCCTGGGGAGCCTCAGGGGACAGCAGGACTTTCCCTGCCTTCTCTTCCAGCTGCCCTTTCCAATGCATAACCACACCGCTTCCCAAGCAACAGCTTCTCTCTGCCTTTCTCCATCCCAAACTAATCTAAACTAACCACAGGAGCAGTTATCCTAATAACCTCCACCCTGCTGGAGAAATAATTGCTGCGAGTCCAGAAATAAATGTTAAAAAAGTAATAACAGAGCTCAATAACGGACTGAACTCACGGGATGGGAGCCCAGTGAGGGCAGCAGCAGCAGCTCCGCTTCTGCGTGTCACCGTCCCTGCCTGAGACCCAGCAGGGACAAGCTGGACATTCTAAAAGATCATCCCACTCCATCCCCTTCCACTAGACAAGGTTGCTCCAAGCCCCGTCCAGCCGGGCCTTTGACACTTACAGAGCTCAAGGTCACTCATTGAACCCGATTCCGTTTCATCCTTTCCCAGGGGCTGGGCACAGCCCTCCAGCTCAAGGAGGAAAACCCACCCTGGCCCCTGCCGGGGGGCAGCCAGGTCCTGCCCCTGCCAGGACACACCGAGCCCTGGCTCGTGGGTCGCGTTCATGCCCCTGGCATGTTTTTTACGCCAAGTCCCTGTTTATGCCCATGAACTGACCCCATACTTGGGGGATCAGCAAATTACAAAGCAGAGGCTTGGCTTGTGCTGTCGGAGCGATGGTGCAGCCACAGCCCCCCACCCCTCACCCCTTCCAGACACAAAGGGGATATTTTGTCACCAATCAGGCTGCAAAACCGTAAAACGTCAGGGGCTTGGGGGGTCTCCCCCGCCGCCCAAAAAGAGTCTCCCCTGGGAAATATGAGCCCTCAATCATTTTGACGTGTGCACCTCGGCGCCTGTCATCCGTCCCACTCCACCTGTGCACAGCAGGCTTCGCTTTTCATTAGAAATAAAAATAACCCTTGTCAGAAGGTGTTGTGGGTTTTTTCCGCGGTTGAACGCGGAGACGGCAGATGAGTGTCGGCTGAGCCGGGGCCCCCTGGCAAGGCTGGAAGCTGGAGAATTTCTCTGGAGTTTTTCTAGGTTTAGCGAGGCGGAAAATAGACAAGGAGAACACAAAAGCAAAGGCCGTCACTCAGGGTAACTTTATCTCGAATTAATCCTGCCAAAACGTGGCAGCGAGGGAAGGGCTGGGAGGGAAAGGGAAAAATGAAATCAAATGTAATATGGAGGAAGTTCTAATCAAAAGGTGTTTTTTTCCCCGTGGCCTGGGTGTGCAGCAGCTCCAGCCCTCTGGCACAGCTCCCCAGGTGCCAGATTTTGGATTTTCCCCCACCTGCTCAGCATGAGGCCAGGGTGGTGCCCAGCACATCCCAGCACCCGTGAGCAAGGGATGCACCAGCCTGTTCAAGGCTTTCACCAGCAAGAACCCAGTTCCAGCTTCTATTTAGAACCGAGAGCTGGGTGGGGTGGAGGATCGGCCCCAAAAACACAGGTGTTATGGAAGGCTGGGTGGTGCTGGGGATGAGGGGTGACAGCACCCACTGCTTGGGAGGCGTGAGAGAGACCCTGTAGGGACACGGAGCTGGGATTGTCACGGGAGTTTGGGATGCGCAGAGGACCCGATCTTGCTTCTCCTCCCTGTACCATCCTGCTCTGTGAGAATTTTTGGTTTAAAACTGCCCAAGAGAAATACCACTGGATGCTTTGGCACCGGGTTCCACCCTGGGGATCTCCTGCTCCTCTCCTCCTTTTACCATCACTCTACTTTCCACCAACGCTTTTATTTTATTTATTTCCCCTCTCAGCTTTTTCCAGGCACCTTCACGCGGTTGCTATAGCACCTCCTGTGCCAGAAATGTCCTCCTTGCCCACACATTTGAGTGATTTCAACCCCAAAGAGTTTGGAGGCTGCTCAGGCGGGGCAGCCAGGGGCCACCTAGCCACTGGCTTTGGGGTGCAGTTTGTAGCTCTGGTGCCATGATCCCCTTCTCCCTGGTTCCTATTTCTAGCTAAATAGTTTCTCGCTGGAAAAAAACCTCCTGATTGCTGGAAAAGAAACACTACACATCTGCCTGGGGTTAGCAAGGTGTTATTTTAAGGCAGATCTATTTTGAGGTGGTGCTGGTGCTGGGGGAAGTGAAGCAGAGTACGTGTGTTTACATGGGGAGCTGGGGGGAATCTGCGCCGCTGTCACTCAGAAACATCTCGTTTCCAGGGTTTTTATCCCTGATCCCCCACATCAGTGTGGGGAACAGCCCTGAGAGCTCTCCCTGCTGCTTCCCAATGAGCAAACTGGGACCAGTGTGAGAGTTGTGCTGGGCAGTGGGTGCTGAGTGAGGGGTGGCTCGGCCCCGAGCTGCAGCTGTCCCTGTGCCTGTGTGACACCGCTGTCGGTGGCCACGGCAGTGCCAGGGAAGGGTGACATCCTCACCGGGGCCAGGAGGGGACCGGGCGGTGAATGCCACAGTTGTTATTAGTCAACACCAGGGAAGAAGAGAACTGCAAAATAAACCCCACCACAACCCCTTCCAGTTCTTCCTTCCTTCCTTCTTAGCCCAATTTTCCAGGACATTTAAGCCTATCCTGGGGTGGGGGGTGACGCAGGGTGCGAAGGGTGGCACCTGCGTGTCCCCTCTGCCGCCGTGCCCCTGGTAAGACAGTGAGGGGGCAGAGGGGTGCAGGGACACATCTGGCAGGCGTGGGGCGGCTCAGCCCTAACACATCTGGACAGATGAGCGTCGGTCTGACAGAGCTCGTCAGGCAGGGAGCAGGCAGGGAGCAGGCAGGGCCTCTGCAGCATTAACCCCGCAGGTGCTGCGTGAGGAGAAGCTCAGCTGGGGGAAAATCAGCAAATCCCAGGCTCTGGCTCTCCATGGGTGACCCTGGAGGTGAGCCGGGCTGTGCACCCACCTCCCTGAGCCCCCTGCGCCTTTGGCAGTGGGTCACACTCACGTCCCAGCAAACACTAAAAGCCATGCAGGTGATACGGACAAATGGACACCGTGCCTTCGGAGCTGCTCCAAGAGCGTCTGGCACGTCCATAGGAAAATCAGCCAAGCCATTTGGCCAGCATCCAGGTGGCAACTTGAAGCTGGAAAGGGGCTCAAAATGCGAAAGATTTACAGCCACTCTGCACTCTGAAACCCTTTTACATGATTAGAGCAATGGCCACGGGCCGGGTGTCAGGCAGGAGCAGAACTGCTTGTACCCAGTGTGCAGCCATGGGGCATCCAAGACCATTCCAGAGAAAGGGAAAAACTGACTGAAACCTCTGTAGGTGTCTGGAGGCTCACAGAGGCCAGTGAGAGCATCCTGTGTGCCTGTGATGGCATCCAGGTGTATTGGTGTGACCTGTGTGGCTGCTGGCAGCACGGGGAGAGCATCCCTGTGTCGGGGGGAGCCTGTGTCCCTGGGACTGGCACCTGATGGATGGTGGGAGCACAGGGAGCACATCCCTGTGTCGGGGGGAGCCTGTGTCCCTGGGACCAGCACCTGACGGCTGCTGGCAGCACACACAGCGCAGCCCCACGCCGGGGTGCACGCAGGCACTGCGGCTCCGTGGGATCACATGAGCGAACCCGTGTCACACACAGCGTGCCCAAGGGTCAGGGCTGGCGTGTCCCAGTGATCCCATAGAGATGTTTCCTCTGAGGTTATCTACAGGTCACTTCCCAGCGCTAGCAGAGAAGAAAGACAATTTTTTCATGCCCAGTGACCAGGCTGAACTTCCCAAGCTGTTCGAGCGCCTGTGCGTGAAAACTTCAGCTCATTAATTAAGCCCAGAAAATTAGAAACTGGCCTAAATATAGCAGCCCAATGAGACTGGAAAACGAAAGGAAAACATCCTTCCAACTGCCTCGCCCGCCCACCCGCCTGCGCTGGCAGGGAAATAAAAGACAGAAATTCCCTTTTAAACTCTGCTTCCCCTGTGCACGAGCAAAGTGTCGGGACCCGCGCGGGGGAGAAATTCAATTAGAAAAAGAGCTGTTTGCAAAGAGGCTGGTCCTGTCTCGCATCCTGCGGGTCTCTGGGACGCAGAAACTTCCTCCAGGATGGGGAAACCTTCACTTTTCACTTCACTGGTTCCGTGGGCTTGTGGTGGGAGCAGCTGGGAGTAGCCAGATCTCTGGGGGCTTCTTAGGCTGACATGGAGCCAAATCTCCTGCAGCTTCCTACCAGGAAGGAAGGAAGGAAGGAAGGAAGGAAGGAAGGAAGGAAGGAAGGAAGGAATATAAATTTGTCTCTTCCTCCCTGAGGGCTGGCAGAGCATTAAGACCTCATTTGTTTGGCACAGGGATCACGGAGTCCCATCTGGCACATCTCATTCAGCCTTAGTAGACTGTTTCCTATTTTATATTCTGGATAATTTAACCCACTTCAAACAAAAGCTTCTCTCCCTGCCCTAAGCACAGCGATTCCCCACCACAGTCTCACACTCCAACAGGCCACAGACCTGCAAAGAGGCGTCCTGAGGATCAGATCTGGGGTTTTTTGCCCCTAGGGTCAGGTTGCAGGTCGTAGATCCTACAGGACATGTGCACACACACCTTTCCTCTGGATGGGCTTTTCCCTAACAAGGCACTAGCTTCATCAGGGAGCTTTGCTGGACCAAAGGCTGGAGTCAGTGATGGTGGAGCATCGTTTGCTCATGCCCACAGTCAGTCTCAGCCAGCTGCCACCTCCTAGGAGGTGACATTACTCTGCCCTCGGTGCCTGAGCCTGGCCTGGCACACCCCGGTGACGGCAGAGCCAGCAGAGCAGCCAGGATGGAGAGCTGCAGGCGGGCTCCCCCCTCCTGGGATGCAGGCTGCCGTGGTAATGAGGGCTGGATAAACACCAGGCATCCATCGGCCGCGATTCCCCGGCGGAGGGCAGCGGGGTGGTGGGTTAATGGCAGCCTCGGGGCTGGGTCTGCAGCCGCACCTCCAGGAGGGCACAGAGGGACCCCCTCTCCTCCCCGCGGCTCCTCCGGCCCGGCAGCCCCGGGCTGTGTCTGGCCGAACTGCGATGTTCTGCCACGGCCCTTTCCTCCCCTTTTAGCTTCCAGGGCTCATGAGGACAAAACCAAAAGCGGTGACGAGCTGAGTGACACCCATAAACACGGCGGGGGGGTCTGAGCAGCGGGGCCGGAGTGAGTCAGCTCCCGGTGACAGCAGCACCTGAGTGTCTCAATTAGCAGCAGCTCCTGAAGAAGGTGAAATGACTAATGACTGATCTCCCCGCACTGTTCCAACCAGTTTTGTTCTCATTTCATTCAGACAAAAAGCCTCTGCTGCCTGCTCCGGCTGGGGAGGAGCGAGGATAATGAGGAGTGAGTGTAATTCCCGCAGCAGCAGGAATGGGGGTGGCTCCTGCTCTTGCCGAGCTGCCCAAAGGGGTGGCATTTTGGTGGCAGCTCCGTGGGGTGACCAGGCTGGACGGGGTTTGGAGCAACCCGGTCTAGTGGAAGGTGTCCCTGCCCGTGGCAGGGGGTTGGAACAAGATGATCTTTAGGGTCACTTCCGACCCAAACCATTCTGTGATTCTACAACCCTGAGGACAGGGGAGGTGGAATGGGGCTGCTGGAGCTCAGCGGGACCTTGGGGTGCAGAGGGGAAAGGGATTTAGGACTGATTTGGCTCAGTCCTGCAGGGATCCCTCTGTGTTGAGCTGGGGAAAGCGATCGTGGCTTGGGAAGCCCCAGGGAAGCGAGAAGGTGAGGAGAAAGCACCGGGCCCAGCTGGTGGTTGGGAAGCCCCCCTGGGAGCTCCCCCCCCGTGCTGCAGCTCCTCATCAGCTCTGGCTCATGGTGGGGAAAGCCAAACCCCAGCGTGGGTGAGTTTGGACCTTCCATATGGAGTGGGTTACATCTGCGGCGAGGCTGTTCGCAGCATCCCACACAGCTTTTCCTTATTTAGCCCAATCCATATTTATCCCACAGTCTCCTCTCCCCACACCAAAACCGATCTCGATCCAGCTACCACGGCACAGAGGGCGAGCTGCAGCCCCACCGAGCAGCTGGGCTGGGAACATCCCTGCTGCGAACGAACCCGGAGGGGAAGCAGCTGCTGGGTTATTTCCCCAACAGAGCAATTCCTGTGTGTAACAAGTCACTACCAGCACTGGGCATGAGGATGCTGCTGCCTTGATCCGCAGCACCCACGTTTGCACCCAGCCAGGCAGGAAACCAAAGAGCTGTTTTAGGCTTGGAAGCTCAAAAGATTCATCAAGATTTTATAGCTTTTTCTCTGCAGTTATGAAACGGTGACCACAAGCCAAATACCTCTGTCCTTTACCTTCCCGCAACACCGATGACTTTGGTGCAATAGACAGCAAACCCCAGCCTGTCATTTTTCACTGCACAGACAGAATTCAGCCCATAATGTTCTTGATAAAGCAAAGTACCAATGACACAGCTGAAAAACATCAGCGGAGCAAAGAGCGGAGAAAACTTCCCTGGGCTTCCATATGGCATCGCTCCATCTTGGATCGCGTTATTATTATATTTCATCCCGCTTTAGCTGCTTTCTGTGTTATCTGACGCGGGGAAAATGTTGATGGGAGAACTCCGGTGCAGACACTCGGATTTCTCTCCCACCGGTGCCTGCCACATTTGTATTCTCCCCAGGACTGCGCCGTTTTCAAAATGTTTTGTTAAGTTAATTTGTATCCGCAGCCACTTGTGAATTTTTCAGATTATTTGATCTGTAACTGAACTAGCATGAAGAGTAACTATTGTTCCGCAGGAGCAGACGGTGCCAAAGCGTGTCTTACGTGTTTGACACGTGCCTGTCTTCTAACCCCAAGCGCAGTCGCCAGGCACCAGCAATGCTGCTGGAAACCGGTCTGGGGACAGCCCTGGATCCCTGCGCTGCTCCAGCCCGAGCTGCCGCCCTGCGGACCCCTGGCACCACCACCCCCAAAAATCCCTCCTTGGAGGCATTTGCCTGCATTGCAAATGGCCCCAGGTGGGTAATTGTGCCCCGAACGTGTTCCCGCAGCCCAGGGAGCTTCTCCGTGTGTCTCACGGACACGAGGGTTCTGGGCAGAGCCCGAGAAGGGCAGGTTTGCTGGAGCCGAGGCCGGGCTGGACGGGGCTTGGCACAGCCTGGGAGAGTGGAAGGTGTGGAACTAGAGGGGCTTTAAGGTCTCTTCCAACCCAAACCATTCTGGATTCTGGGAGCCCCAGTGGGGTGCTGAGCCTCGCAGGGCACCCCTGCCTCTGTCTGCTGAAGACCAGAGAGGTTTCAATCTCCTGTACCAGCTTTGGCAATTCTGTTGCGTTTGGGCAGTGCCGAGGCCGGGCCAGCGTGCAGCCCCCTGGGCTCCATCCCATGCTGCGCTTCTGCAGGAATTCATTCCTTGCTGGTGTTCTGTGGGAAACTGTGTTCAGGGCTTGGAAGCGAGGAGAGAGCACAAAGCTGGAGCGAAACCTCCTGATGGTGAGCTCAGCTTTACCCTTCCTGCTGCTCCTTCAGCCTCGCTCTCTTGGTACTGCTGCTGCGTGGGAGCCAGGATCCAGTGGGATGACAGCAGCAGAGAATTTCTCTGTAAGTTCCATCAGGAGATGAGTTTCTGCCTCACAAAGACCCCAGACTCAGAAAGGGAGAAGTTTTTTGAAGTGGTTTCTCAGCTGCTGCTGCGACCTTCTCCCAGAGGTTATGGATAAGGCAAGTTCTGGAAGTCAGGGCTTGGTCTGACCTGCCAAAACCTTCCGGTGAGCTGGAAGGAAATGGCAATTAAACAGGTACGTACCCATTTGGCATCTGCAGAAGCGGTGGCAGCAGTTCCCCCCTCGGCTCGGGGTCACGGCACAGGATCCGGGCTAATGGATCGGCACCTGCCCGTTCAGCCGGGAGCGAGCCGGCATCGATCGCGCTCTGCGCCTGGGCTTTAGCTGCTGTTTTGGCAGCGTTAATTTAAGAACTGAATTCAAACGCCATCAAGGGGGAGATCAATAGCTTTTTTCACAACCCACCAGTGACCGTGTCTGGGCACAGCGGCTGCAGCTCAGACTCACTCTTCACACAGCTTTTACATGGATTAAAACCCAGCGGAAACAAAAAAGGGTTGGAAAAGACGTCGGGAGTAAAGTTGGCTCCAGCACAAACCCCAGGTGTCAAGGTCAAGCCCAAGCCATCGATTCCCTTAGGTGATGCGAGGTGTGTGCTGGATTTCCAGGGTAACAATGTCAAAAAGTCTTCTTGCACTCTGCAGGACTCCCAAAATGTGTCTGCGGGGGCTGGATCACATCCCTGGTGAAACATGGACAGGGCTGGGGGACACAGGAATGTGTCCCCCTGCCCATGGCAGGGCTGGGACAAGGTGATGTTTAAGGTTCCTCCAACCCAAACCATTCCACGATTCCATGACTGTTTCACACTGCAGGAGCACTGCAGAAGCTTCTCTGCACCAACCACTGCTGGGCTGGTGAGAAGATGTTGTCATCCGCTTCAGCAGCTTGATAAAAAAACCCAAACCGGGATTTGGGGCACATCTCCACAGGCTCCACGTGCACCTGAAAACTCACCCATTAGTCATGAGGCCAGGCAGGAATTGCGCATCCCTGCAGTCATTCACGGCTTTATGGCAAGTCATGAGATATTTGGTATTTTCCTTCGAGCAAACAAAAGCAGATGATTAAGGAAGAGGCGCAGCTTGCTCGCTTTCAGGAGGAAGACAGCTTGCAAAATGCAACTCTCAGAGCTTCAATAAAACTCCAGAAAGCAAATAAACAGCCTGGCTGAGAGGAGAGTGCTCCCAGTTTCCCGAATTTTAAGCCAAAATTGGGATTTTGGGGGGGAAGGATGGGGATTACCTCCTGCAAAACTGGCACCAGTGAAATGTCAGGAGAGCACGGATACTAAAATGCCAAGACAAATCCGTGTCACAACCCCAGCTTGACTTTTCAGGCTATAGAGACACCAGAAACTTCCAACGCTTTGAGTGGAAAACCATCTCCAAATGGGAGACCAAAAAGAAAGCAACTGAGTTTCATCTTTCTCCTAATTTTATTTTACTTTTTTTGTTATTATTTTCGTTTCCAAAGCCTTTTTTGCCTAAGGCAACGTGTTTATACAAATTGCCTCACTCTCACGAGAAAATAATAAAAAAAATAGAACTATTTGCAGATGGAAAAATATTCTGTCAGAAATTTCCTGGCCACCTCTCCATTTCATGCCAACGCTCTGAAGGGCTATAAATGACTGTAGAGCAGCAAATTTGGCTACTGAGATTTTGAACCATGGTGTAGCAGCTCTCTACGCACAGGATTTAAAACCCCCCACTTATTTTACACTTTTCTACACAAGTATCTCTCCACTATAAAATATACATGGAAACATTGATTGCTCTCGTGATCAAATATCTCCCCCTTCAAAAATACAGCCCATCCAGAAATGCAAGCATCCAAATTAAGAATGGGTTGGAGAGTTGAATTGCAAATGAATCAATTCCTTCCCCCAAAAAATAATAAAAAAATAAATATCCAGTCAAGCAAGACCAGAATGGGCTGGTTAATAATTGATATTTACATTTCTCCCGTGTCTGATCAAAGGATTTGATTGCATGACAAATGAGGAAATTACTGTAAAATATTATACATCCATTAGGAACACAGATGCAGCAGATAGGACGCGGGGCCCTGGCGATGCGGCGTTTGCCACCGGGCCCTGCGGAGAGGGGCTGCGCTGGCGGGGAAAGCGGATATTTTCTGGATGTGGAAGAGAATCCGTGATCGATCCCTGGCCTGTAGGAGAAGATGGGAAAAGGGTGCCTGGGGCAGGGCCTGGGACTCTCCCAGCAGATGAGAAGTTGGGGCTGGACCCCGCAGCAGCCTGGTGGGCACCTCGTAGCTGGGCCTGGGGGTCCCTCTGGGCTCCTGTGGATACCTGTGGGGTTCTGTGGACCTCTGTGGACCTCTAGGGCTCCAATCCTTGGAAAAGGCCTTTTCTCACAGAGCACAATTACTTTAAGAAATCCGGGTGAAGGTTCCTGGCGCTGACTCAGGCACCTCGCAGCGAGGGCAGCGCTGGGTGCTGATGGCATTGTCCTGGCATACCTGGGAAAACAGAGCAGCTTTAATGCCTCTGATTCCTTTCCAAGGCCGCAGCAACAGCAACTTCTCGGCTTTTGGCTCTCATTGTGCAGAAAAACGAGCGAAACCCCCCATTGATGGCAGCGTCCCGAGGCCGTGCAGTGGAGCGGTTCCTCTCAGCCCTGGGAAGAGAAACGATCCCGTGTTTCTGCTGGATTTCCCAGGAATGGTTAAAACTCGGCTGACATTTGGTCAGTCCGAGGAGGCACACGGGGGATCAGGGAAGTTTCGGAGCAGCAGATGGGGGAGCGGGTGTTCGCCCTCGGAGCGAGAGCGTCCGCCTGCTCCAGCAGCGGCGCGGCCCTAGCATGCTCCGGAGCTGCAGGAAAGGACAACGAGGGGAACACTGTCCCTCCAATTCTTGCTGGGAGTGTGCTAAATGTGGGAAATATGAATAACTTACTAAACATTGGTAATAAATTAAACACAGGAGATAGGGCGAATGTGGAGAATTTACTAAACATTGAGGAGATATGAACACAGGGGATGCAGAGGCTGTTGGATGGTGGCTCTGTTGGATGGTGGCTCTGTTGGATGGTGGCTCTGTCGGATGGTGGCTCTGTCGGATGTCAGTGGTGGCTGCCCCGAATGTGCCGGGACGGGGCTGGACCGACCCCCGAGCCCCCCCCGGCCCCCGCGTCCCTCGCGCCTCCGCTCCCACGTGCGCGGGGCCTTTAAGGCGCGGCCACGCCCCAGCGGCTCCGCGGTGACGTCACGGCCCCCGCGCCCCC
>VZTA01029696.1:340005-361008 GCA_013398855.1 Mohoua ochrocephala
CGCCGCGCTCTTCTCTCGCTGCCCCCGCGCCCCCGCCCCGTCCCTCCGGCGCCTCCCGAGCGCGGTCCCACCGGGTGCGGCTCCGCGCGTGGCCGTGGGGGCTCCGGCATCACCTCCGTGCTCGGGGCTGCGTTCCCACGGAGCAGCGCCGTGGGACCGCCTGTGCTGGGTGCTGCTCGGTGGCATCGTCGGTGGCATCGTCGGTGGCTTCTCTACCTCCCGGCTCCGGGCGCACTGGGATGCTCCGGTGGCGGAGCCGATGCCGCTCCCGGAGCAGCATCGCCGGGATGCGGGTGTCGGAGGAGCCATCGGAGCGTTCCCCTGTGCGATACCGCATCCTGGGGACACGGCTGTGTCCCCCCGGGATGCTGCCTACTCCCACCCCAGACACCGGCGGTGCCTTGTCCTCCCAAAACCCCTGAGCCCGTCAGCAAGTGGGTTTTGCCCCGCTGTCATCGGCTGTGGGGTGGCTCAGTGACAGTAGCGAGGAAGGGACATGGGTCACCCCAAAACCACCCAAGTCCCTATGTTTGGGGGCGCCTCTCCCCTGCGCTGTGGAGGCTACACCAAACCTCACCCTTCGGAAAGGGGAATCGGGCTCTGGGGCTGGGGACAGCCCTGGAGTCACAGCGGGACACCCCTGGGGTGACAGCAGGTGGTGTTTTCCATCTGCCCTCGGGGATTTCAGCTGAACTCTCAAGCCCTGGGATCATCCCGCAGCAGGCAAGAGCTGGCCCCGGAGCCTCCGTGTCACCGAGCCAAAATTTGTCACGAGGAGGGCGAACCCCCCCACCCCTTCAATAAGAGTAATGATTAATAATGTTTGTGCTTCCCCAGGGGGATCCCGTTCCAGCCCCTCCTGGGCAAGCGAATGTGGGATAAGGGGAGCAGTGCGGGTGTAGAGGTGACACCCGTGGGAGGGCGGGCAGGGTCTGCGGCATGGAACCCGGACCCCCTGGGGGCAGGGGACATCTCTGCTCTTGGGGCATTCACCCTCTCCGAGTCCCGGGAGGCTTTGTCCCCGCAAAAGCACTCTCTGCAGTTGGGAGGAAAAAGCAGTTTTGGCTGGGGGGTTTCAGCCCTTCCTCCGAGCGGGAACACCCTGCAGTGAGGGGAGTGCCCGGAGTGTCGCCTGCTCCCTCCCCAGGCAAACCCCTCTGCAATTTGCAGGGGATGTTCCCCATGGCCCTCCTGCTCCTGCCCGCAGCTCCCAGCTGTCAGTGCTGATCGCGCCTTGGCCGGGGCAAAACATTACGGATTTATATCATTTTTTGCTATAAATCGTGCGTTGGGGGTTGTGTGCCTGCACCTGGCCAGGGGAGCTGTTTGTGTGACCTGAAGGGGATCCGGCTGTGGGGGACAGGGCTGCTGTCCCTGTGACAGCTCCCAGTGAGGGAAATGGGGCTGGATCTGGGTGCTGGGCACGAAGGCTGCTGGGTTCAGCGGGGCAGGGTGTGTGCTGATGAGGGGACCCTCCTGCCCTCCCTAGGGGGGAGATACCGCCCCTCTGCACACCCAGCAGGGGGAAAGCTGTTAATTGTTCCCTGCCAGATTGACTTATAAATTAACAGGTTTGCTGGCACTCTCCTCCTCCTTCCTGTGCGTGGTAAAGGCCCATATTTCAAATGGGAAAAAGTCATAAATACTTTGAGTAATGTGAGAGGAGCTTCCAGCTGAAGCTGTGCCACCAAGGGGTGTGGGGGGAGAGGGGTCCCCCGCAGCAGAGCCGTTCGTACGCTCCGGCATGGGCCGATGGAGGTGATGGGCGAGAGGTCCTCAGGTCCTTTTGTGGTTGTCTTCTGGCATTGGCCTCACTGGCAGGACAAGGCGGGGTCCTTTGTGTCCCCTGTGTCTCTGTCCCCCTGTTCCCTGGTGCTCACTGGGTTGATAAATGCAGGTTTGGTAAACAAAGCCTCTTCCTGGGGCGTCCCTTTCGTCTCGTCCCGAGGGGAGCAGGTTTGCTCTGCCTTTTTCTGGATGCTAAGGAGTAACCAGTGTGACATCTTCCCTAGGGAGGAAAGGAAAAAAGTGCCTTTGCTCTCTCTCCAGGAGCATGGATTCCTGTTAGACCCCTAATTCTGCTGCTGCCTTGGGGGTAGAGGTGGGAATGAGGGTGGAGAGACAGCTGAGGTCCAGCCAGCTGGGATGTCCAAGGAGATGATGTGGCCACACGCTGGGGACACTGAGGCTGGAGGGGGGTGGTGTTTGTGGCTCCTCAGAGCACAGGAACAGCTCCAAGGGGCTCGGGCCATATTAAGGGACCCCAGAGCCGACTTTGAGGTGGGAGACTCCGACCCCGTGCTGCTCTGGGGTCTGGGCATCCCTCCCGGGGTGGGTCCCTCTGCGGTGCCCGGCGGGGCGGTCCCCAGGCTGGCACCGGGGGCAGCCCCCCGCAGCTGCTCTCCTCGGAGCAGACTTACTCCAGGTAGTAAACGCCTGTTGAGCTGTTTATGCGCTCCCCACGTGGCGCCGGGGTTGCGTGGGTGGCGAGCTGCCGTGATGGATGCGAGCTGTGGCCTGTGGCCTGCGCTGCACATGGGTTTGATTTGAACTCGCTCTGTTCCCAGCTGAAACAGTTTTTCTTTTGCATTGCAGAGATAAAATTGCGAGTGTAGGAATCCGAGATAAAGCGAAGCCAGATCTAACCCGAGTCAGTGTGGGCAGTGCGAGCGTATGGTAAGGAGAGAGGTTACTCAGTTGCATTAAAAAGATGCTGCTAAGTAGTGTAATCCACAGTTGCTGAACTTTGAGCTTTAAATTCTTCTTATATGAGTTGATCAGAACATGCATATTATTCATAACTCTCTCCTCAAAAAAAGGGAAATCTGTAAATGACTTCTGTTAAATATCATTGCTTCAACAGCGTGAAAAATGTGCCTGACTTGTACTTCAAATAATCCCTTCCCTTGGCCCAGCTCCCTCCATCCATGAAGCTCTTTGCTTCCTGCAGAGGATGGTGGGAATGGGGTCAGGAGCTGGGGGCTTTGCTCTGGCCTGGTGTCTCTGGGCAGAACCCCCGGGACATATATTTCATTTTTTTAATATTTGCAAATGGAAGGAGCCAGCCAGGCCGGGCAGCTTCTGGCTATGTCAGTATTGCTTTTCAAAAATTGTGGTCGATTTTAAACCTGTGAGCCCTGAAGTAGTAACGCTCAGACCAGCTTCCTTTCTGCAAAGTTTATTACACAATAAGCTGGAACAATCTGCAGGCTCTGTTTGTTAGACCTTTCTTTTTACTCTTGTCCTCTCTTTCTGATTATTTGCTTTATAACTTGACCAGTTGTTTCTTTTTTTCCTTGACATCAGCCTAGGAAACCGAAAATTGTCTTTTATTTCCCCCCATCTTTCAACTCATAAACCCTCTGGAGTTCTGGGTCTGATCCAACATAATTCTTTTGGACTTTTTATTTTTTTTCTAGCTTGGGTATCATTGTCTTGCCTTGGTAATTTATCGAGCTTGGCGTTCCCGTTGCAAAGGCTGCCTGTGCTGTCGGGTTATTTGCTCATCTGACAAGCCCGTGCTGAGCTGCGTGTCCTGCACACAGATGGCCGTGTCCCCCTGCAGCCCCAGCATCCTCCAAAAAAAGAGGAATTTTCAGAGCCACGTTGCCTTCTTGACATCGCTCCATAAGGAGCTGGTTGGGAGGTGTGAGTTTCTTTGAACTTTATTTATTATTCTTTTATAATCCGTGAAGCCTCTTGGCTCCCGGCCTCCCACCGGCTCCCGAGGGCAGGCGTGTGGCTCCCACAGGTGTGTGAACAGCCCAGGAGGAGGCAGAGGAAGGGGACGGGGATGTGTATCCCCCTGGGATGCCCAGGTGGGAGGAGGAAGCACGTGCAGGGCAGAGGAGCGAGGCACGGGCTGTGCACACACCTGGAGGTGCAGATCTGAGGTGTTCGGGGATGCTCTGCTGGCTCTGGAGCCAAAGGAATGATGAGGGTGAGACAGCCCAGCTCTTGGGAAAGGGGGACAAACCAGGACCCAACCCAAAGCTGGGATTTCTCCCTCTTCCTGGGACTTGCTGGCCCCTCAGGGACTTCTGTCCCTCGCCCCAGAGAAGCGAGGCTTCACCACATCCCGATCCTGCCATCCTGCTGTGGTCCTGGGCTATCGGAGCCTCCCCTGGGCTTGTGCATCGTGGGTTTGGGAAGCTTTGGGAATGGCCTTTGCACAGCTCGTGGTGCAGCAGCGCGGGATTTGGGAGCTCTGCTGTGTGGGCACGGCAGCCCTGAGGGAGATGGGATTTCAGCATTCCCGTTCTCCGTGCGTTGCCGTCGCTCGGGCTGATGCAGGGTGAGTGTTGTACAACCAGGATCCATCAGAACGTCCACGCTCTAGTTCCCTGGCAACATTTGCACAAAATAAGAGCTGCTCTAGATTAGACAGCAGATATTAGTTTGTCTAAACAGGTTTAAAAACCTATCAAATTAAACTGGGCCAGGCAACTTGTACAATGTGTACACCTAAATTGGTTTAACATTTGCATAAATCAGATTAAATCGGGGCTGTGGGATGGTTTAGGTTGGGGAGCCTGTGGCTGTTTGTGCCCAGCTCCTGGAGTTCTCCACTCCTGCTGCCGTGTCAGGGTTGTTTTTGCTCAGCAGCAGCTGAATCCCCTGTTTTCAGCCCCATTTCGTGGGCGAGTGCTCTGTCAGTGCTGGTTTACACCAGACCGGGGGGCTGCAGTTCGGCTGTGACCTCTGAGCAGCTGGGCTGTCCCCACCTACCCGGGGATCACGGCTGGTTCAGCTGCAGCCGCGATTTGCAACGTGTGGCAGGTCCTGCAGGGGTTTTGCGAGAAGGGCCTCTCTCCCCAGGGGGATTTGGAAGTCTGTTGGGGTTTGAGTAGTGAAGGGTTCAGAGGTGAATCCGTACCTGGGAAGCTCCGTGCCGGGGGTCCCGCCTCTCCTGCTGCCGTCTCTGCATCAGCCGTGGGGTGTCTTGGACGTGGTCTGCAGGGATGCGATGGTGGGAGTGCATCACGTGTCCTGCTTCTGAGCACCGAGCTCCTCCGGCCAGCCTGTTTAGGAGCACAACAGGTACAAGCTGCTCTGCTCAGGCCTCGGGGGTGATTCGCTCTCCCCGCTCCCTGCTGTGCTCTGGGGAGGTGGGGATTGACACATCACCGGGGGACGGGTTGAGATACACCAGACCCAAACTTCACAGTCAAGATCCACCAGATCCTCGCTCCAGAAAGGCCCTGAGTTTACCTAAGGCTGTTTCAGGGTTCTCCCCTGCTTTCACGTCTCTTTGTGAGCAGTGCTACGTGAGGTGGTGTGGAGTCACACGGGGTGACCTCGTGCTCTGGGAGCAGAAGGCACAAAGCTGGGGGCAAAGCGCTCTCCATCTCCCTTGCTTGGAAACAGCCGGCCGGGATGGCACACAGCGAGCAGGAGAGGGAGGACGTGGTGCATGTGGCTTCTCAAACTGCAATAATCCCATCCCGGGAAAATAGCTGCCTTGTCAGGAATTCAGTGCTTTGTCTCTTTGTGGTGCTGGAGTTGAATCTCATCATCTTTCCCTCTGATCTGTTGTTTAATTGTTTTCTTCGTGGTGTCCCTGTATCCAAATCAGTGTTGTGAGTAATTCCACAGCTGATTTAAGTCTGAAAGCTTCTTTCCTTAAAAGTCTTGGTCGTGCTTCCCTCCATTTTGCTGTTGTGATCCAGCAGCGATGGACAGACCTCCTGCTTCCGTGCTGCGACACGCGTGTGTGCGTGCAGCAAAATCTGCAGGAATTCAAGATTTTTGTATTTTTTTAAGCTAATCGTCAGCTCTGACATCATCAAGTGTTTGTTCTGGTTCCTGTGAATCACAGATGGGTGCTGCTGCTTCGGGCTTGCACTGCTCAAGGTTTCCCTCCTGCTGCATCTCTCCTTTGTTTCCCGAGGTGCTGCTGCTCGCTGGCAGTGGCTTCAGCTCTTTGCCTCCATTGGCTGCAGAGGGGAGCTGGGAGCTGAGCAGCAGTTCCCACTCATCACGAGAAGTTCCCAGCATGGTCAGGATATGCGGGAAGCGAAGGTGATGGGCAGAGCCGTGTCCCGCTGGGAGCGAGGGGTGGAACGAGATGATCTTTAAGGTCTCTTCTGACCCAAACCATTCCACCATTCCGTGAAGGGTATTTCTCAGGGTGCTGTGGTTTCTACCAACAACTTGTTGTTCCTTGGGATTGTTCTCATCCCCTCCGGGCTGGTGCGCCGAGGACAGGGGCTGAGCACCACAGCCGGGTACCGGTGGGTCCCCTGGGAGCGGGCAGGGTGCTGCCTCCTGCCCAGGTGGGACCTGGTTGGGCTGAACCTCCTGCAAAGGGCAGGGGGTGCTCTGGAGACCCAGAGGCACTGGGGCAGGATTGATGCAGAGGGCTGGCTCTTGTGGTAGCCAGTGCAAACCAGTTTATGAGCCACCTGGTCTTTCTGTCCCCTGGCCCTGGCAGTGGCCGGCAGCGGAGCTCAGCCCTGTGGCGTTTTGCACTGGACCATCACGTGCCACAGCACAGAGCCTCCCAGCCATGTCCTTCCCTCCAAGTCGCCATTTTATTTTTCTTAAACGTTTATGTATAACCGTACACTAACCTATAAAAATTAGTTTAGGATGGCTGCCAAGAAAATCTCTGCGGTGCCTTGTGGGTAACTCCCTGTGAATTACCATAAAAGCTGTAGTGTGAGGCTGCGGTGGCAGTTGTGAGGATGCCAGTCATCATGCTCTGTATTTAAAATTCAGATGAATGTGTAATGCCTCCGTGGCTGGATTGCAGCAGCTCGGAGCATTCCTGGTGTCCCTGCCCTGCACGCTCTGCACCCGCTCTTGTTTTTTATGTCCTCTTACGTTCTTCCAGTGTTTTGCTTGATTGTAAAATGCAACAGGTAGCAAATTGTGGGCAAGCCATGCTGGGAGGGAGAGTGGTTTCTGATAGCTTCCTCCCTGGAGGGACCAACCTCCTGCTTCCACTGAGCCAGTGGCAATATTTCACTGAAGGGAAAAGCCACTCTGTAACCCTTCCCCTCCACATCCTGCCCGAGCCGTGTCCCGTTTCCGAGGGCCCTCTGACTCCGGGTGTGCTCAGCGTGGGACCGGGGCTCGCTCGGTGAACGGAGCAGGGCTTGTCCCCCGGTGCTCGGGGACATCTCACTGTCTCACTGCCGTGCTGGAGAAGGATGCAGTTCCCTTGCCACCGAGCCGGTTCGTGTTGCTGTTTGTCTGTGTGCCCTTGGAAATCCAAAGTGCTTCTCTTTATCTGTCCCCGCTGCTTTTCCCCCGGAGCCCTGAGCCAAGGTGACTGTGGGGCTCCAGAGCGGAGCCTCGGTCCCGGAGCTGCTCCGCTCGGTGCGGGGCTTGGCAGAAGGTGGTGCTGATCTGCTGGGCATGATGGATCATTTCATTTAAATTTTCCTGAAATATAATATTCATCTTAGTGTCACTGTCCCACCTTTATTATAGTTCACTGATAAACATCTGTAATCTGAGAGCAATCCGCACTCTGCCAGACATGGCCTGGGAATAATGAACACATTTCTGGAGCCAGGAGAAGGTGTCTCGGGGATGTGTCCCTGCTCTCCCAGCCCTGGCTGATAAATAAGGCGAGAAGCAAATCTCTTTTTCACAGGTGTATTTACATGAGGCTCTTTGGTTCCGGGCTCTAAAATGGTGGCGATTGGATATAACCTGGTGTCCCTGGTAATACCCAACAGGGACTTCTGAGCGCAGCCTCTGTCCTGCCTCTGGCTGGGGCTTCAGAGCACCACCCCAACGAATCCCCCCATGCTGGGCAGCCGGGCTGCCTCTTTCACCCTGTGGTGAATCCCTGCCCCTCTCCCAGCTGGGTTTCAGCGGGAGGGGATGCAGCTCTCCCGGGGTGCAGGGGCGGCGATGGCCCTGCACGTGCCACGGATGGTTTTACCTTCTCCCCGCGAGTCCAGAGCGAGCACAGGAGCTGACAGGACCCAATGCAATCCCAGGAATGGTTCAACCTTGGCGGCTCAGTGTGATCCCGGAGGGACAGGCTGGTTTGGGGCTCCAGCACAGCCTCTGTGTCCCCGCAGTGCCGACAGCCAGGGAGCGTCCATCGGATTGCTGCTCGTCTCCTTCCTCTCCTAACCGGTTTTACCCCAGAGGCTGCTGCTTCACCGAGCTCTGACTGCGGGAACTTGGGCTCACCGCCCTGTCCGGCACAGCCAGGTGGATCAGCGTGTCCCAGCTCGGCCACCCACTCCAGAGCAAAGGTGATGTGACATCTGCTGTGCCTGGGATGGATTTTTTTTTGCCGTTGCAGCAGTGGGAGGTGGCAGCTGCTGGTCCCACATGCTGCTGGGACTGCTCCGCTTCCGCAGGGAGAGCTGTTGGCTAATCATCCTCTGGGGAACCAGCTCCTGACCATCTCCGGGGTTTTGACCTTCACCATCAGAATCGAAGCGTTGCAAATCCCCAGAAGCCTCGTACAGACCTGACCTCTTGAGCTGCTCTCCTGGAAAGGGCTTTCCTCTGCCTCTGCTTGTGCCTCCACTTCCTCCTCTGCATTTGACCCAGAACAAGCTGAATTTTCCGCTGGTTTGGGATTTCCTGACACCTCTGTTCCTTTCTGGCATCCAGGTCCTGAGACTTGCCATCCTACTTCTGTCCTCTTGCAAAACTTGTCTGGAAGAGGAAAATCCCTGGATTTGGAGTCCCCTAGCACCATCCATCTGGAATTGACAGCTGCTCTACTGGGCAAGCCCTGGCTCCTCTTTGGGATGTGCTCAGAGCCCCGAGGAGAGCAGCCGAGCAAGATCCTTGCTACCTCCTTCCTGGAAGGACTTGTTGCACCACGCTGATAAGAAGATTTATTTTTTCCAGGAGCCCAAAGCACAACTTGGCGCTCTCAAGGGCTGAGGCTGAACCGACAGTCGTGCTCCGAGCGGAGCACGGGCCGCCCTCGCCGCGTGTCCCGTTTCCTCGGGGAGGGATGAGGACGAAGCTCCAGCCACCACCTTCATCAGCACCTTGATTTCAGCTGGCTGACCTGTCTGGTGCCGCGAGGTGGGAGCACCAGGGGTGTTTCTGGCCCCTGGAGCTGCTCGTGGACTACATGCCCCAAAGGCTGTGCTGATGGTCCTGTGAGGGGATCCGGGTGAGGCCGTCTGGGTTTTGGGAAAGGCCACAGACCTGCTGTGCTCTCAGCATCTGCTCCCGAGCAGTGGGATGGCAGCTTCCATGCTTCATCCAGTCGTCCCTCCGGAAAGCAGCTTGAAAATCCCCAGGCTGAGCAGCTGCCCCAGAGGTGTGGAGAGCAGGACCATCCCTTTGCTTCTCCTCCCGGCGGAGGTGACGCGGGGGATGGCACCCATCCGGCAGCGCTGAGATGTGCTGATCTAAAAATAGCTGTAAGGTTGCTTTGAAAAGAGGAAAAGAAGGGAGGTGGGAGGAACTGAAGTGTTTCTTAGAAGTAAGAGAGAAAGGTGAATGAAATCCTTAATGGCCCTCACAGCTGAGGCTTCTCATCCCCGCTGCCTCGGGGAGCGTGCTGTGGGGTGCAGGAGCTCGGACGGGGGCCCACACGGGTGCCATGAGCTGCTGGTGTGGCAAGGAGCTGGATTTTGGGCTGGGTGAGGAGAAATGAGGAAGGGGTGAAGAGAAGACGTGCAATTTTCACATTGGAGGTGCGTTTTCAGCTGGCAGGGTCTCCCTGGTCCCTGTGTGACCCGCCTGGGGCATCGTCCCCAATGTCCTACCTTGTCCTGTGCTTTAGTTCCTGGGCTGTCCCCTCTCGCCATGGACGGGTGACGTGGCTGTGTCTCTGCTCTGCATCTGGGGGGGGCTGGGGGCAGGACTGGTGAGGGGGGGGACAGGCAGGCTCTGTCTGTGCAGTCTTGGGGTGCCCCCAGTCGGGGTGAGCTCCCTGCGTGCTCGGGCGCTTCCCGCTGCCGGAGCAGCCCGGGCCGGGCGCGTACGAAGGGCACGGGAAGGGAAGCTTGGGAAAAGCTCTTGCCTTTCCTGCCGAGCTCTTTGCAGGGGAACGGAGGGCTGTCCCTGCAGGGTCTGTGCCCCAGAGCCGCTGTCCCCAGCGCTGGGCTGGCCAGGTCAGCTCACGGAGCATGTAGGCTTGGGTTTCTCTCTTCTAACCCACCAGAGCCAGGCTGTAATTAGGCTGTGTTGTCGTGTAACCGGATCTCCCATCCCAGTGCTTTGTTCTTGACTTACCCTTGACGTTTTCCAATGTCTCTGAGCGAGCTGTATCCCTTATCCGTGCCCCCATTTTTCATCCTCCGTTCTGCCTCCTGCAGACAGCTGCTCACAAGGCAGGGCAGCCTGGCCGTGTCCTGGGCAGTGTGTGTGTCCCCTGAGAGCCTTGTTCTCCTCCGGGCGCTCTGAACCTTCTCATGAGGAGCGTTTACGGGTGGCTCAGTTGCAAGTTTTTCTAGGAAGTATCAGAGGAGCTTGTGGTCCTCACATCAGGGCCCTAGAACACTCTGCAGAGAGCTTTAATCTTAAAATAAAATCAAAGCAAGGCTTTCAACTTGGATTTTTCTTTGGAAGTCACTATTTTAGACCCATTTTTTTCCTGAGTAGTCCTTTAGGACTGAAAAAACCCCCTATCGTGAAATCTTGCCTATGTAAATAATTTCTGGGCTTGGGCTTTTTGAAGTCACAAGAAGGGTGTGCTGCTCAGTGCCCTCTGCCAAGGCAGTGCCGAAAGTGGTGGCATCGCTTGGAGCCCCGTCTGTCCATCCCATTCCATCTGTCCGTGCATCTCTGCTTGTAGCCACAGCCTCCGGGTGTGGATAATGGGAGTGCAGGACAGAGGTACCTTCTGGGCTGCTTGCAGTCATAGAATCTGACAATATCCCGAGTTGGAAGGGACCCGCAAGGATCACGGGGCCTCTGGAAGCCTGCGCTGTGACACGACGGGGCAGCAGCCGGGAAAACCCACACTGCTGCCACGCAGCGCCGCGCTGGGGGGCTGGGGAAAGCTTTGGGACAGGTGGGATGGGGTGAGGGGAGGATGGAGCGGGCGGCAGCAGACGGGCGCGTGGGCCACGCTGCCGGGAAGGAGGCGGCGGCAGGGACGGGAACAGCCCGTGCGGAGCGGTGGCGGAGGGGACGCGTGGCCCCCGCTCAGCTCGGTGCCAGCTGCTTCCCGGCGCGGCTCCGCGCCACGGCCGCCCCCTCCCAGGAGCGCGCAGGAAGGAGCCCTGTGCTGTGGGAGTGGGAGCTCCCCGCTGCCTCGGGAGAGTCCGGGCTCCATCTCGGCCCTGCTCCCGTGGAACGCCCCCCGTGGATGTTGTGGCAGCGGGCGCGGGGCGGGCGGCTGCCGCCGAGCCAAGCTTGGCCCAAGTCGTGTGTCCCAGTTCTCTGCTCCTGGTCACCCACTGCTGCCTGGCCCAGCCCCCTGGCAGTGCTTCCCTTGGATTCTGTTTTCCCGTGTGCCCGAGAGGCAAACTGGAGCAGCATCCTTGCTCTGCATCATCCTGGGCAGAGAAGCCAGAGCCTTTCCCACTGCTGGGACCAGGAATTGTGCAGGAGCATGGCAGGCCACTGTGGGAAGCAGCTTTTGCTCTCCCTCCTGCTACCTGCTGTGCTCTGGGAGGTATTTTGGGACAGTCCCAGTGCTGCCTCTGGCATTGCATCGTGTGTCGCTGTGCTTTGGGTATTGCCCAGAGCCTGAGGCTTTGACCGATGGCGTCCTCTGAGATGGGAGGGATGGGAGGTGCTGCAGCTGACTGCTGTTGACCCCCTGTGCTGGGGCTGTGTGTGGGCTGGTGGCCTCCCTGTCCCCAGCAATCACGGTGGCCCTGTCTGCCCCATTCCCCTTCCCTTCTTGGAGAGCTTCTCCCGACCTTTCCAGCTCCGTGCCCTCAGCTGCCACCGAGTGACATGGTGACATTTCAAGTTTTGAATGTCTGAGCAGTTTTATGAAAAAAAAGCCAGCAGAAATGAAATGCTTTGGCTTTTTGTCTCCGACAAATTGGATTTGTTAACCTGAAGCTTCATCTGTCAGCTGGCAGGGCCCCTCTGCAGCTGGCAGCCGATGGGATGGTGGGAAGAGGAGTGAGAGCGTGTCTGGGACATGAGGAAGAGGGAGGGGTGTTAGCAGCAGCACGTAATATTTGCTGCATTTTCAGCAGTGCCTTTCTGGAGGCCCTTTGGGGAGAGATGGGGCTTTGCATCAGGCATGGGACAGCTGAGCTGCCAGTGCTGCACCCCAGCCTGGCCCGGGTGGCAATTGCTGTTGCTCTCTCCCAAGTCAGGAAGGCAGAGTCTGCACCTGCCTCCATCAGGTGCTGGTGCTGCCACGGGCTGCTCACCTCAGCACGTTACAGTGGCAAAGCAAGGTCGGCCATGGGGTCACAGGATGGTTTGGGTTGGGTTTGGCCTGGGACACTTGCAGGGATTCAGGGGCAGCCACAGCTTCTCTGGGCACCCTGTGCCAGGGCCTCCCCACCCTCACAGGGAAGAATCTCTTCCCAATATCCCATCTAACCCTGCCCTCCTTGTCCCCCAAAGTCCCTCCCCAGCTCTCCTGCAGCCCTTTTAGGTACTGGAAGGTTCTCTAAGGTCTCCCTTCTCCCTGCCAACTCCTCCCTGCAGAACCCACGGCCCGGGCGTGTCCGGGCAGGGCAGTGCCGGGAGAGCTGCGGGGCTCGGCGCTGGGCACGGTCCCGGCGTGTCTGCACCGCGCTGGCAAAGGCAGGAGCCAGCCTGTGCTGCTGCCCCGCGGCACTGCCCGCACGAGGGGCTGTGCACGGTGCTGCTGCCCGGTAACAGGTGCGTGTCCCGCCATCGATGGCGTGTGTCCTGTCATCGATGGCGTGTGTCCTGTCACTGATGGCGTGTGCTGTGTTATCTGGGGATGCGGAGGCAGGTGGAAGATGCGCCCCCGGGTCCCTTCTGCCGTCCCCAGGGAGCAGGGAAAGCGTGTGCGTGCAGGATTCCTTCTGCTGTCGGGCTCAGCTGGAGAGCCCTGCTCAGATTTAGTCCGGTTTAACTCCACTCTGGGCTGGGCACGAGGAGTCCTGGCTCCCTGGAAAACGGCGCTGTTGCTTCCCTCGCCTTTTCCTTTTCTCTAAAGAAAGAAAACAAAGAAGGCTCTCCATGAAGGAGCGTGCGTGGGGAGAGCCAGTTCCCAGTGGAGAGCAGCTCCCTGCCCGAGGGCTGCCAGCAGCCACTGCCTGGGGGCTCTGGGGACCTGCACCGGCCCAGCAGTGGTGGCGGCACCAGAGCTGCTGTTCCCACTCTGTCCCCGTGTCCCCTCGGCTGTGGCACGTTGCTGCTGCGGCTCCTTCCGCCCGCGCCGCGTTCCTGAGCCTCGCCTGTCCCCGGCAGTGGTTTTGTCCCAAGTCCTCGGCAGATCCATTACTGCCCACGTGGTCTTCGTGGCAGCTTCCAGCCTGCGTTGGGGTTTTGCAGGTCTCGCTTGGCTGCTCAGCAGGCTCCAGCATGGGATGGCTGCAGGCTCTGCAAGACTCTCCAGTGCTGCTCATATGGAAAACACTCTCAGTAACCACAAAGAATGGAGATGGCGCTTAAAAAAACACAAATAAAGGTCATCGGTAGGGGCCTCGCTGGATGGAGACGGCGAAGCTGCCTCGCGTGATTTCTGCTGGGGTTGTGTGACTTGAGAACCCCCTTCCTGCGGGGTTTGAAGCAGAGCTGTGCAGGAGACGTCCCGGCCTGTGGATGCCCTTGGACTGGGTTCTCCCTCTGCTCCTTCTCGCCTGTGCAGCCCCCAGGAGATCACCACCAGAACACCCGCCCGACAGCCCCAGTGGCCTTTTCTTCGGGAGGGCCGCTGCGTTTTTTGGTTGCACGAGTCCTTGCGCATCGGCTGCTGCTTGGAGCAATCCCACAGGAAGGCACACGGTGAATCCTGAATCCTCCCCATGTGAGCAGCCACGGCCTTTGGGACAGGAGAGCAGCTTCAGCTCCGAGAGGGATGCAGGCACCTGAGCTGGCCCCAGCTTGCTGCCAGCCTCAGAGGGATGCACAGAAAAGCCCCAGGCCGGGGGCTCTGTTTGAGGCTGAGGTGCCCAAAACCTCCCTGCACCAAAGCAGACCAAAGCTCAGGCACGGCGGGCAGTGAATCCATCAGGAACACAACTGCCAGGAGAAACCCAATGGAGTGAAAAATCCCTTTATTCGGTTTTCCCGTGTCTGAAGGGCAAGTGGGAGACTTGGGCCCGGCTTTTTCCCAGTGCAGAGAATGAGGTGGAAACCTCCTGTCCAGGTGCTGGTGCCATGGACGTGTGTGGCATCTCCTCCCAGCTCTATCGCCCTGATGTGAGGATTTGGTGCGTTCTGCTGCTTAAAGATAAATAGTGAGTTATTTTGGGCCAGGGAGGCAAACAAATCAACGGGCCACTGGATTTCCTCAGTCACCCTCTATGCTGCATGGGGGGAAAATTAGTAAAGTACCTGCCATGCCCAGGAGCGATTTGTTAAAGCCAGTGATAATGATGGGCAAAATTGAGTTCCTGCCTGTGGTGGGTTCCCTCACGATCCTGCACATCCACCCCCTCTCCAAAACATCACTGTTCCTGTCAGTGCCGTGGTGGGAAAGGAGACTCTGATCTGCTGTCCAGGTCTGAGCCCTTCTAGCATTGAGAAGAGCAGCACGGGGCTCTCCAGCCTCTCTGGGGACTCGTTTGTACTCTGAAAGTTGGGTCCTTTTATGCATTTTGGTATCCACGAGAAATCTGGATTATCCACAGAGTCACTGTCCTGTGGTTACTGCTCAGTTTTGGTGGGTTTGGGCCTTAGGGGGGCTTTTCAAGGCTCTTCAGGAACTGTGCCCAGCATGTTCTTCAGGAACCACTGGCCCTTTCCAGCTGGGTTCAGCTGAGGGCTCTGGGTTCCCCTGTGCCTGTCTCTGTGTGTTCTGCACCCTCTTTGCAGGCACAGCAACACATGGCCTTTGTAATGAAAAGTTGATGGGGATGCCCGTCTCCGTGCATGGAACTGTTCAAGGCCAGGTTGGATGGAGCTCTGAGCAAGCTGGTTTAGTGGAAGGTGCCCCTGCCCACGGCAGAGGAGTGGAACTGGATGATCTCAAAGGCCAGTCCAACCCAAACCGTTCCCTGGCTCTGTGACCTGGTTCGTGCTGGATGCCAGCAGTGGGTTGAATCCTCAGTCTCTTTCTTGGGCTGTAGGTGTCTTCATCTCAGGGCGTGAGGCTGGACTGTCCCAAGGGAGCCTCTCTGAGCTGCCCTTCAAGGGCTGGGTTGTGTTGGAGCTTCCCCATCCCACCAGGCAGGGACCTCACCACGAACGCTCGATAACGTCGCGTGGCAGCCGCTGCGAGCGGCCCGGCCCTTCTCTGGCACAGAAAGGACAAATTAAATAAACATGCTTGATTGCTTAAACATTTGTTTTTTAAATTAGCAGCAGCTTTTTTATATTAAAGTCTGTGGATATGCTGCTGGGGAACACTTTAGCAAGTTGTTTTTTTCTTCCTGGTGCTACTTTTCCAGAGTGGTTCATGATTTAGAAACCAAATGCAAAATGCAGGCCAAGTTTGAGGTTTAATCCTGTAAAAGATGTCGATGGGAAGAAACTGCAGTGCTTGGAGCTGTGGGGCTCTGTTTGGATGCATGATGGGACAGGCCTCGAAGGCAGCAGCATTTGCAAATTGTGCTGTGCGAGTGCTGGAGAGAAGTGTCTGAATTACGGAATCACAGAAGGGTTTGGGTTGGTTGGAAGGGACCTTAAAGATTATCTTGTTCCAATCTCCCGACACCTTCCACTAGACCAGGTCGCTCCAAGCCCCATCCAGCCTGGCCTTGGACACTCAGGAATGGCTCAAGGTGCTCCGTGATTGTCCCCAGCTTCTCGTGGAAAGTTTCGGTTGTCCATAAACTGTCCAAGTGTTGAAATCTCCTGCAAGAAGGTGTTTGGAGATGCTGTGTAGGGGTCTGTAGTTGTCTGTGTGCTCACAGGGAGTGGATTTGCAGCCCTTGCACTGCGCTCTTGGTGAGCTGGACTTGGGCACCAGCTGGGCTTGACATCTTCCCCTCTGTGCGTGGCACAGTTGGTGTCCCTCACCAAGCTCTCCCCTGACTGTGCCTCTGGTTTGTTACTGCCTTTTTCAGTATCTGTCCTGGGTAGGTGGCAGAGACAGCCCAGTGTGAGGGTCACAGCCTGTTTGCCATTGCAGGATAAGGGGCTTTGGGTGCTGCTCTGATAGGAACCAACGTTGCTAAATGGCATCTCTGGGAAGGCAAAATGCAGCCAGCGAGCAGCTCGTGCTTCACATTGACCTTGCTTGGAGCATGTGGGTTTCCGTAGGCTCGCTGTCAGTGCCCTGAAATAGCATCTGCCCAGGAGGATAACCCGAATAACCGAGCGTGGATCCCTGTGTGTACCTGCAGGAGCACCATCCCCGCTGGGGCTTCCTGGGGCGGGGGCGTTGCAGATTACCCGTGCTCCTGCGACTGCAGAAAAGAACAAACAGAGTCTCCACAATCCCACTGCTTTTTGTGTCATCCCTCTGGGTTACTCGGGGACCAGCCTGGCTTGGGGGAGCCCACGGGAGAACCCTGGGCTGGCGCTGCTCATTTTCCCTTTGCACGGACTCCAGGGCACATCCTTAATTTTTTAATTAGTGGATGCATCCCCCATGAGCGCAGCTCCAGCTCAGCTGTGAGTGTCCATGCATGGATGGAGGATTGCCTCGAGCCGAGCCCTGGCTCTGCACCCTCCCGAAAGGCGACCAGCAGTGGGTTTTATTGTTGTTTTGTTTTTACATATTAAAGGTTTAATAAATGGAATTAAATACTGTGAAACTTAAGGTAATTAAATGTGGAAGCAGAAGGAAAAGAATTGTAAAGCATCCTCTCCAGGAAACTAATAGGCTCCATGCCTCCTTATCTTAATGATTTTCATAATTTAGCTGAATGCAGAGATAATGGATCTGATGAACCTTTCTGGAGCTGATTTGAGATTTAATGGGCGTCTTGCTGGGGAGCGGGGTGGGGGCAGGTGCAATCAATGCGCTCGGGGAGGGAGATAAGAGCACGAGAGGCTGCAGTACAAACGGGTTTTCCATCCACGCCGAGCGCTCCCTCCTTCCCACCTGGAATTAACCTCGGAAATCATTTTCCAAGGCCACGTGGTTTCCTCCGGCTCCACGCTGCCAGCGGGTTTTGCCTTTCTGCACAACCTCTGACCCTCCCCGGGCCGAGGGAGCCGCAAAGCCGGGATCATCTGTGTTAATCTGGTCTCATTGAGGCGGGATCAGTGAAACCACCTCGCAGATTCACTGTATTATGGAGCAGATTGAGGGACTTAGAGAGCAAATTTAATAAATATCATTTCGATATTACTTGGCGGGAAAAAAAATAAAAAATCCTCTGAGCGGCCGATGCCGAAGCACCCTGTGAAGGTGCTTGATAGGAACGGGGGGTGTGTGGAGCTGGGGCACAGGGGATGGGGACAGCACTGGGCGTCGACATGGTGTGGTGGGGACAGGAGGAGAGGACGTCCCTCGGGACTGGGTCACGGGAGCTGGGTCACAGCAGCACATCCAAAAGGAAGCAGGGCTGGGTGTGCTTGGGGAAGGTGGGAATGGGGATGTTTGGTTCTCTCAGGTGCAGCCGTGAGTCTCCTGCTGCCTCCCTGGCTCTCCTGGCAGTGAGCAGAGTGCTCCAGCAGCTTTAGGGTGTTGATGCTGCAGCTGAGCCTGGACCCAAAGCAGCTTTGCTGTGTCAGTGCAGTGATGGCTGCTGGGGGTGCAGAGCCGGCCCAAGCCAGGTCCTGTGTGCAGATGGGATCTTCTGCCCATCCCTGAGGAGAGCCAAGCAAAGTCCTGCCACTGGGAGCCGGGGGAAAGCTCCGTCCGCAGGGGAAGGAGGGAGAGCGATTGCAATGGCAAATCCCACAGCCTTTCCTCCAGGGCTGGCCGTGGTGAGCGAGGTTTGGGCCGTGCCGGGGTGAGGGGATGGGCACTGCTGCCCGGTGTCTCTCCTGGAAGGTCCCTGGATGGAGCGCCGGGCACCGCGACGGAAGGGGCAGCGCTTGCAGCCAACACAGCCCAAGGGGCTGCTCCGTCTTTGTCCCCAGCAGGACCCCCTGCCTGCTGGAAAAACACTTGGGTTAGGAGCAATGTGTGACCTCTTGCTAACCCTCTTCCCTTTCCCCTCGCTCTGCACGATGTTAAAAAGAAGGGGGGAAAAAAAGGAGGAAAAAAACCCCCCCACACTGGGGCCAATCCAAGGAGGGTGAAAGCCGGGGACCATATCATTAAAATGCTAAAAATGAGCGTGCTGAAAACAGACACAATTGGGTATTTAAAGCTCTGAATGAAAAGAGTGTGTGTTAGCCGGCTTGCGGAGAGCCGGTCTCCCAGAGCCCCTGGAAAATATGTGGTCAAGCCCGCACCATTAACTTTTTGTTTCTGGTTTGCAAAGTAGCTGTGAAATCTTGGGGGGGAAACGGGCCCCACGTCCCTGCCAGCCCCGCAGGACGCCCGTGTTCTGATGGAGGGGCAGCTGTGCCAGTCCCCTGGGGTGTGTGGGGTGTGTGGTTTGTGCACACCGAGCCTTCCGCGGTCCTGCAGTGATTTTTATCCCAAAATGGGGTAAAAAAATCCCCCTCATCACACACTGCATCACCAGAGACCTGCCACTTCTGCCACTTCTGCTGGGATTTGCAGCAGCCAGTCCCTTGTGCCACTGAGGAGTGGGGTGTGTGGCTGCAGTGGGATGCAGGAGGTGTGACCCGGAGTGGCCGCTCCCTCAGCCCTGCCTCAGGCCAGCCACAAACTGACTCCTGGATGAATCACTGCTAAGTCACTTTGGGGCTCTTGTATCATTTGTTTGCAGCTTAGAATCATGGAACTTTTGAGGTTGGAAAAGCCCTCTCAGACCAGTGAGTCCAACCCAGCAGTGCCAAGGCCACCGCTGCCCCATGTCCCCAAGTGCCTCATCCACACGGCTTTAAATCCTTCCAGGGATGGGGACTCCACCACTGCCCTGGGCAGCTGTGCCAGTGCCTGGCCTGCCTTGTGGTGGAGCAACCTAAACCTCCCCTGGCCCAGCCTGAGGCCGTTCCCTCTCCTCCTGTCCCTGTTCCCTGCCAGCAGAGCCCGACCCCCCCGGCTGCCCCCTCCTGTCAGGGACTTGTGCAGAGCCACAAGGTCCCCCCTGAGCCTCCTTTTCTCCAGGCTGAGCCCCTTTCCCAGCTCCCTCAGCCGCTCCTGGGGCTCCAGCCCCTTCCCAGCTCCGTTCCCTTCTCTGGACACGCTCCAGCACCTTCATGTCCTTGATCCTGGACTTCTTAAACCTGTGTAGCTTGGGCTGCTGGAGGCCACCGGCTCAGGTGCCCAGGGCTGTGCCAAGAGGTGTGAGGTCCTCCAACATTTTACATGGAAATGTGGATCTTTGCAGCCCCACTCCAGCATGTCTCCTGCATCCCAGCTCACCCCTGGGTGGAGGTTGTGCCCTGTGTGCCCTGCAGGGTTATTTCTGCGCGGACGCGGGTTTCCCTCGTGAGCATACGCGGAGAGATCCGCGGGGGTGCAAAATGCCCCTAAAATGTCTCCCAGGGCAAGTATTAACTGCCAGGCTGGGCTGAGCTCCAGCAGGCAGGAACAGATGAATCAGACACTTAATGGTAAAATCAAACCCCTCAAAGTATTAAAAACAACCCAGTTCCAGTGGGCTTCTCTCCGCCGACCCCAGAGCCCCCAGCCGAGCAGGAACGAGAAGGGATTTCAAACCAAACTGGGATTTTTTTGGGGGGCCCCCCACCATATCTCTTGGCTGCCAGCCTCTCTGAAGGGAAGTTTCACCCCGCCTCCCGCGGTCTCGGATGTCAGGTTGGCAAGAAAAATCCCATCTGTTTTCAATCTGGATCCTCACTTCCATCCACCCAGCCTTTCTCCTCCCCGCGCTCCCCCGCTCCCAGCCCCCAGTGCTGGCGTGTGCGCCAGGCAGGCCTCGGTGACGCTTTTTTTTTTTTCTCCTCGTTTTTATTTTTTCTTCTAAAAATGTATGTGGCCTCTTTTGCCCCCCGCAGCCCCCCTTCTCCCAGGCACATGCTCCAGCGCGGCCCTCTCTGCCGGGGCCTGCCAAGAACCTCTCTGTGCTCAGCCCCGCTACGGCCGCTGGCTCGGAGAATTCCCAAATGACCGAGGATTTTCAACCCTGAGCTTTCAAAAAAAAAACCCCAGAAAAATATCTCTCTGTGTGGAAAAGGGAAAAAAAAATAGGCAAAATTGGGAGGGGAGCGGAGGGAAGAAGGAATTTTGTTGTTGTGATTTTTTTTTTTTCCTTGTCGGGTCCAACTTTTTGGTATGATTTGGAAAAGAGCAAGTACAGAGTGTTTTGTTCCTGCCTGGAGATAACAGAGCTGCTCTGAAATCCCATATAGAGTCAATGCAAAGGCGTGTACGTTGCAATCGTGATATCCTAATCTCCCTCTGAAGAAACCCTTTTGTTGCACACCCCCTCTCGCCGCTCCCTTTGCCGTCCTCTCACACTGCGTTTATATCTTATTTAAACTCAAAAGTCCTTAGGCTAGGAATTACCTTCTCCCTTTACAGATGGCTGCAAGAGCTCAGCACGGCTGTGCAGCTCCATGAAAAATAAATGAAGAAGATTGTGGCTTTTGTTGATGGTTTTATTTCCTTTTTTTTTTTTTTTTTGGTGTTTTTAGAGGTGAGAGTTTATCTCATCACAGATGAGTAGTGCCGGGCTTTGTATGGCCAGAAGTGTTGCCATGAATCTCAAGGCAAGGGTTATCCCAGCACCCGCTGCCGTGCCTCAGTTTCCCTTTTGGGCACGAGGCTGCCTGCCTTGGGGCGACGAGCGAACGGGGACGTGAACGGAGTGCTGGGGAGCAACAAAGGGGATGTTCCCTTTATTCTGTGGAGTACTGCGGGAGCTTTGTGGAGAAGGGTGGTGTGCGAGAGGACCCAAAGGGCCCGGAATGGGAGAGACAGACCCCGAAGGGTCTGGTATGGGGGGGCAGACCCCAAAGGGTGCGAGGGAAGCCCAAGGGCAGGCTCGGAGGGACGCTGAGTGGCCAGGCTGCGGC
>VZTA01029696.1:361278-377291 GCA_013398855.1 Mohoua ochrocephala
CCGTGCGGGGCCCGGCTCCGTGCGGGCTCTGCCTGCGGGCGATGGGCAGCGGGGCTCGGACGGACGGGAGCGGGGCTGCGGGGCGGCGCTGGGGAGGGAATTCCCTTCCCTCTCCCGCTCCCTTTCCCTCTCCGCTCCCCTCTCCCCGTCCCTTTCCCCCTCCCTTCGCTCTGCCCATCCCTCTCCCGTTTCCTCTCCCCCTTTTTCCCCAGCCAAGGGGCTCGCAGGAGCGTTTCGCTGCAAAACAAGAAAATGTGAGAACCGCATCCAGCATCCCCCTGTGCTGGGGCGCTCGCCTGCCGTACAAAGGACCGGCTCTCCAGCTCGCCCTCTTCCCCAAATTACCCCTCTTACTCCATGTTTTCTTTCCGTACTGGAAATGCCTTTTATTTTTTAATGAGTTAAAGGCAGCCCGGGGCTGCAGGAGTGCACGATGCTCTCGGCAGCGCGGGGCAGGACACGGGCTGGAGCCTTTGAGTAACGGGCAGAATTTATTCACTGTAAACATTGCACAACTTCTGTGCTCCGTTCCCAGGATTAAATATAACTCATTTTCTCGGCTTTACATGACTTGTTTGCTAGCTATTAGGCTACTGCTCAAGCTCAAGATGCAGATTTGTCTAAAATGTGTAATTTTAGAAACATAATAGATGGGGGGAAAAAGCTCCATTTAGCTCTGGGAACTGTGTAGCTGGAGCTTTCCTGAGAAATAACCACATTTTATCCCTTTATTATTCTTTTCTCACTTTGGCAAAAGCAAAGAACTTTTCTGTTGCAGGTAACTCAGGTAACTTTTATGTCAAGGCTCTGACTTGAGTTCGCAGCAGTTGGTCTGACTGGAGGCAGTTATAGCAACACTTGAAATTAAATTTAAATTTATATTGTTCATTGTTGGAGAATTCTCCTGCAGCTAAGGAAAGAAGTGTAAAGATTAAATTGATCATTACTATATCTGAAGAGTGGTTTCTAACATTAACATTATGGTTCTTCTCCTAAAAAAAAAAAAAAGAGAATTCTCTAGCCTGTATAGCTCTAGCTTTCTATAGCTGCATCTTGTTATCTTTTAATTTCCCTTTTCCTGAAAACGTCACTTAGCGGAGGAAAAATCACAAATTCGAGCACACTGGGATTGCCACACATGGTACAGGGGAACAGCTGCTGGAAAGAGACTTTCTGAGAATAACAAACCACCTGCGCTGAGACGCTTTTCTCCTCTGGTAACCAGCTCAGTGTTTGTTGGTGTGGGGCTGCAGCCCACGGGCGGCTGCTCCTGGCTACACAAGGGCCCGTCAGCCCTGCGATTTTCAGGGCTAGCACTGCTGGCTGGGGCTTATTTAGGACTTTTTCTTCGCCAAAAAGGAAGAAGTGAAAAATCTGGATCTGAGCGAATCGGGATGCTTTAACAGCTTCTTCACGATTTGTATTTTCTGAAACGTAAGGAGCGTTCGGAGGGGGTTGGTGCCTTTCGCCGCCCTCTCGCTCCCTGGCTGCGGCTGCGGAGGAGGGCTGGGATGCGGGCTGGGGGCGGTGAGTGAGGCTGGCTCGGGTGGCTCAGCGAGGTGGGACTGAGCTGGAGGAGGGGTCTGCTCCGGCTCCGCGGCTGCGCTTCCCTCCTTCGCCGTCCACCCCCGGAGAGGGAACCGTGACGCTCGCCTTCCTTTCGTGCTACTGCTCCGAGAGCCGGCCGCGTAGAAGGGAGGGGAAGGGATCGTTGTCTTTTATCAGCACGGGAGTGTGTCGTTGATCCCCAGTGCAGGAAGAGGGACATCATCTCCCGGAGAATTCTTCCAAATCCTCCTGGCAGTCAGAGTGGAACCGAGGGAACGAGGCAGTGTCGGGGCTCCTGCTCTGCTCTCCTGCTGCTCTGCAGCCTCCTCAGCAGCCAAAGCAGGGATTTATCAAAGGCATTGAAACCAGAGAAGGCCCAAGTATACTTTTGACTTGGAAGAGATGTGCATCGGTTTTTTTGGGAGGTGGAAATTCCAAAATAAACCGGCTGAAGGTTCAGTGTGCAGACAGAGAGTGAATTTAGTATTAAGCACTAAATTCCTGCAAAGGTGACAGTTGCAGCAGATATATGAGGAAATCCCTCATTACCCTGAAGAGCTGGAAAAGCAGGATATGGTGTTTTATTATGTTTCTTAACCTTGATCACAGCAAGTTTCAAACACCCTCTTTACCCTGGCTGTTGAGTCTGCCCTGTGGGTACAGATTCTTGTAAGGCAAAGCTATTTCACTAGATTTAATCTCTAAGGAGCGTGCCAGAAAAACAGCCTTTGGGGGAATGGCAATCTGCTGGCTTCCTTGTCTGCAGAGTGGGAATAGCAACATGCAGCTCCTTGCTGGGAAGAGTTTTAGGGTCCACCGGTGAAAAGAGCTGAAGTGCCATGGTTGAATCATTCAGCCAGAAGTGAGGAGACAGCAGCAGAGGCGAGGCTCGCCCAGCTCCCGCGGCAGGTCGGCAGCGATGCCAGGAATAGATCCGGTATCTCTGATTCCTGCTCCGGTGTCCCTGTCTGCGGCGTGTGGGCGCGGGCCAAAAAGAGCAGCAGCGCCGGTGTCACCCGGCTACGTGCAGAGGAGAAAGCGGAGGTTGCACAACCCCGTCCTTGGTGCTTTTTTGGGGGCTGCCCTGCGGTGCCAGGTGTAGGAGTGACACGTTGTCTGACGCCGGGCGGCCAGGAGCTGGAGCGAAGCCACCGAGCCTCATTTCGCGCTGGCTTCTGCGCAGCCCTCGTGTAGTAACAGCTCTGGAGAGGCTGCTCACCTGGCTGAGTTTTAACCGCTCACCTGGAGATAAAAGGCACTGCATCCCATTACCACTCCCCCCAAGCCATCCTCTGCCCTCTGTTTGAAGAGATTTTGAACCCTGGGTATATTCTGTTCCCATGCAAGGCTTTGCTGTTGGAGTAGGCAGAGTTTGCAGCACATCTCATGGCACCAGGGAAGTGCAGTCTCGTTACATTGGAATTTATTTCATGCTGCGTTTGCGGGTGCGAAGAATGAACTGGTAAAAAATTAGGGCCTGTGGAAGGTGTGAGACACCGTGTTTGTTCAAATGCTGACGGAGGGAAAACATCTGTTGGAAGCGCTCTTTGAAGGAGTAGCTGCCCTTCCAGAACTCTTTTGTAGGAGTAATAACTGTTGTGGTAGGTGAAACTTCCTGAACCAGGAGGCACCTGGGAGCTGTGAACGTGCACAGGCTGAGGCAGGGATGGAGATCTGAGGTCTATCAAACAGAACCCTACGAGACCTTGATTTTTCTGTCTGTCTTATGCCACTTCTGAAGTGACTTCCGCCTTACCTTGGCATGGGCTCGTGTGCACTTGGGTGAGTTTGGATTCTCGAAGAAGCTCTTCTGCCCTTCCTTGCTATTTACAGATGACTTTTATGGGGTGGTACGGGTAAGGGTGTGTGTTTCCACTTCTCCATGTACTGATCAGTGCTCTCATTAGCACTTAGTAACTGCGTTGCAAAAATTCTTTATTAAATCTGTGTGGAGGCAGATTTTATTTGTGTGATGAAGCCACAGAGTGCTCAGTTTCAGCACCGGCTCCCAAATCGCAGGATGACTTACCTGCTAATTTTGACTTGCTATCTATTTATGAGCAGGCAGGAAGTAGCGCTGCAGCCGAGGGAATTGAGGCAAGGCCCCTGGTTATGGTAATCCTTAAGTAGTTCATTTGGGTGTAATGCCTTTTTTTACAGTTGCTTCCCTATTACAAACAGATTTTCTGATAATGGCACCTGTGCCGTTCAGATGGGACCATTATTATAATAGCAGCAAGTATTGTTAGGGCATCGGGATGTGGAATTTATGTAGGATCGTTACAATGGCAGAAGCAATACCATAAATAAAATGATGCTGTAGCAGCAGCACTAAACCTGGGTGTAAGAGGGAAGATGACAGTTCAGATTTCCCCCGGATTTGTGGCGCAGGGGCCCTGCCTGCGGAGGAGGTGGGAGCGTGGGTGGCAGGGGCTGTCCCTGCGGCGCGGGGATGCGTGGGAAGGAGGAGGGATGCTCGCCGTGCGTAGGAACCATTAGCTGGAGTCGTTTCAGAAGCCAGCCGGGGAGATTGTTGCGATTAATTAGTTGTAGAAACGGGGCGTTGCTCCTGTCCTGGCTGTTGTTCCCGTGCTGGCTTTATTAACACAGATTTTTGGGGGTGGGTTTCAGGCGAGGCTTTTGCATGCCCGGCCCGTCCCGCCTGCGTGGTTGGGACAGTCTGCGCCTGCCCGCACGTTGCTTCTCCCGTGTCTCTGAGGGAAACGTGGGAAAGCTCGAAATTGCATTTGTGAAATAAGGATGGGGGTTGAGAGCGTAAACAGCCCAGCAGGACCTGACAGAGGAGGCTGATGTAGTAGCATGCCTGGATACTGGAAGCAATAGCACCAAACTGAAGGAGAAGGGAAGGAAGGGTGACAAATTCGTGCATTTGAAAGGTTACTGAGGGTGCGGAGTGGAAATCATCCTCCCCTCCACCTCTTTCTCTGAGCAGATCCCTGGAGATGGGTGTGTTGTCTCAAAGGCCGGGCTTGCGGTCAGGTTTAGCAAAGAGCTAAAGATAATCCAGATGGCCAATCTGGAGCGTGGTTTGGCCAGCAAAACCCTCCTGGCAGGCGGCGCGGAGGGTGCCGGGAGGAGCAACAGTGGTCTTTAAACAAAGTCGCCGCTAATGCCGCTTCAGCGTCCTGTGGACAGAGCACAGATGTCTTGCTCGGGGTTTGATTATTTTTTTTTTAATAAAATCCCTTTTGTTTTCCATCAGTGACCCCTGGTTTAAATCCCTGATGCAAGAGGGGAATTGTAACCCTTCGGTGGGCTCAGACGTGGCTTGAGTTTTGTCACCGTGTCCCCAGTGAGGGAAGCGGCCGCTCCGTGTGCCCGGGGTGTGAGTGGCAGAAGGACGCTCGGATGCTCTCGGGTTGTTGGGCCTTGAACTCGCTTTTTGCCCGGGGCCCCGTCGGGACAGGGATGATGGGCAATTGCTTTTTGATGCTTGGCGCTGCCTTTGTCAGTGGACATCTGGTGCCAGGATTGCTGCTGTCGGGGCTGGGGGTGGGCTGCAAGGCCAGGGAATTTGATGGATTAGTGTGGTTGGAGGGCTGGGGGAGGGGACGGGTAGGGTTTCAGCTCTCCCTGCAGGTAGAGAGAGAATTTGGGGATTAGGGGCACTTTGCTGCAAGCTGCAAAGCGGGGAGGGTTCGGAGAGGGGGAAGGGTTGGGAAGAAAATATTCTTTCCAGTTTTCCCAAAGAAATGACGTTTGTTTGCTCTGTGAGGCAGCACAAGGGAAATGTGTGTGTGTCCGGAGCAGGGGATGAAAGAAATCCACAGCAAATCTGGTGCCGGTCTGTCCCCCCAGCTTTGTCACCCTTGGGAATCCCGGTTGCTCGTGCCTGGCTTCGGGGTCACTCGGTTCATTCCCTGCTGCTTCCTATGGATCCAATAACCTTCTTCTCTCCCCCGAGATCAGCTTAAATTAAAACTTTATCCTTTACTTAAGGAAGCGAGCAGCAGCCTCTCCCCATGCTCTGTTACAGGATCTGGGTAGTTTGCATGGCCCCGTCCATCCCTCTGTCCCTGAGGTCACCCAGTGGGCTGTGCTGGGAATTGGCCCTTTCGGAGCCCCTGGAGCAGCAGGAGGGGGATGTGGGGTATCCTCTGCCGCTGATCTCCTTGAGTGAAGGAGTAGGAAAGAAAACCTTGATTTTTAAAAGCTGTCCTGAGGGCAGATATTTCAATATGCCCTGGCCTGGGAAGGGGAGAGCGGCTGTTTTTCCCGGTGTAGGAGCAGTGTCCTGGCGGTGTCACAGGGATGCATCCCACGGCCCGTTCCCGGAGGCCGCCGTGCCAGCCGGTGTCCATGGAAATGCCACCTGTCCTCCTGCAAGAGCAGGAGGATTTTCATAGCCATGAAGGCCACCAGGAACTGGCCAAAATGGGGACCTCGAGGAACAGCCACAGTGAAATCCAATCTCGGACCGGCGCTGCGTTCCAGGATCAAATCCACGTGTAGACTCTGCCCAGAAGGTTTAGCGTCTGCTGGCTTTGCCTCCTGGAAACGCTGTGGGAGGGAGGTCACCTCCCCAGGAGGCACAGCCAGGCCTTCAGTCCGTGTGTCGGGGCTCCAGGTGCACACACCGGGTGTGCTCAGGGCTGGACTGTTCCGTGCGGGAGGGACGCTGGAACATGCGGGACCTGCCCTCCGCCTGCCCCGTGCAGCAGCGACACAGCCCCAGCCAGGCAGGGAATTCCCTGCTTGTGTTGTAAAATAAACCCTTGTGGGTGATGTTTTTACCCCTTTTCCATCAGAAATTGAGAAGATTGGGAGCGAGGAGGAGCAGGAAGTTCGTGTGCAATGAAGGAAACGTTGGGACTGAGATGAGGGTGGTGCTGCAAAATATGAAACACTTGAGGAGTGTTGGGACTGTGGGATCTTTGGTCCTTCCTAGTGTTGCACAATGTCAAGGTGTTGAACTGCCTTTTGGATTTTGATTTCTTCTCTGTGTTGAACAAAGTGGTGGCCAAGGGCCATGGCAGTGCAGCAAACCTTGTGTCTGCAAGGTTTCTGAGGATGCAAAACCTTTAAATACTGGTCCGAAGAAGACAGGGGAATGAAAAATAAGGGATAAAGTTACAACTCCCATCCTGAAAATGCGTTTATTTGAACTTTAGCAGCAAAAGGCAGAAAAATTTGGGGGAGGGGGAAAGGAGGGAAGAAGTGACTGTAAAAATGTGTGCAGGGAAGTGAACAGCTGTGTCCTGTGAAATGGGAGCTGCTGGGATTCAAAGGATTATGTCACTAACCAAGACCTGGTGTTTGCACTGGAGCTGAAGGCTGGAGCCCCAAGCATGCAGGCAGGAGGAGAAATCAGAGTCACGCAATGGGTGAGGCTGCAAAGGACCTGCAGAGGTTCGGGCTGCTCCAGGCTGCCGGGTGGGCTCTGTCCTGCTGGAGATGGGCTCTGGCAGCCAGGAGGGCTCTGGTTCTGCAGTGTCTTGTGGGTCCTGCTCTGGGAGTGCTCCTGTGCCATCCGTGCCTTGTTCCTGGAGCACTGAGTATGCGTGGAGGAGTGAAAACTCGGTTATTTGCCCTTCTCCAGCGTTTACAGATTAGGAGTCTTGAACGCCTCAGAAAGCCACAGGCGAGCGCTGCTCTGCGCTCCCTGCCCGGTCCTGCTGCGGGTCCTGTGCCAAGCAGTGGTGGCTTGGAGCTGGGAAAAGCTTCACCCAGACAGGTAATTCCTCTGAAGCATCTGCTCTTGGGTGCTGCTGCGCTAGATGAATCACCAGTGCCTGCAGCCTGACGCGTTTGATGGTGGCAGTGCTGCCTGCCTGCAGGGGAAGGAATTGTAGTCCATTACCAGGAGTCCATTTCTCTTGCCGAGGGTGGAGCGCCCGGTTCCTCGCTCGTGTGCCATGAAACACTCTCCTGACAGTGCGTTCCAGAGCAATATCCCCACATGAATGATGGCCCCACGCTTGCTTTATGCACTGCCCTGAGAGGTGGGAATGTGTAAATCGCACCATCCGAGTGATTTAGCCCCAGGTATAGTTGTGATTCAAAATGAATTTCTATCCCTGCTTCTCCCTCGTGCCCACGCTGGAGTAACGACTCGTTGTAAACCAGGAGGAGATTGCAGCAGCCCCCGTGCCGGGAGGACGTGGCTGTCCCCTCTCTGTCCCCTGCATCTGTGAGCCCTGTGCCAGCACAGGGGCGCAGGGTGTGGGCTTGGTATCGATCCCTGTCTGTCTCTGGGATGGAGAGATCCAAATCCATGTCTGTCCCTGAGCAGAGAGCTGTGGCACAGTTTCCATTGGGCTTAATAGGGAAGATGAGTGACATGTTAAAAGTGGCTTTAGGTTTTATGCAAAGCCAATGATGCTTAAGACAGCTGGGGGATTTTAGGGTTTTCAACGAGTTTTGTTGGACAAAAAATTCCTTTGGAAAGTGTCTCCGGTCCAGTGTGAAATTTCGGTGGATTCAAGGTGATGGGAGTGGGTGGCTTGTGCTTCACACCTTGTTGCCACTCTGGGGAGTTGATTTTCTTCCCTTCTGCTTTGGGGAAGAAAATGTCAAAGTCAGGAGAAAGACGCATTTTTCTTTGTGGACATGAACATTAATATTAAAACTTCTGGGGATTTTTTTTTTAAAGATTAGTTTTGCTTCTTGGCCGTACTCTGGTTTAGATCTGGAATTGCTCTGGAAATGCAGGTTTAGGCGAACACAGAGAAGAGGTGAAGCGTGGGCTCCACTGTGCTGTTTTCTTCATGGTTTGCAGAGCTCTTCTAGTGCCTCACCACCCTCCTGGCTCTGCCTGATGTCCAGGATTTGGTTGTTCCTGAAAATTTAAAGGTCAGAGGTACCGAAAAGGGATGAACCTCAAGGACTCAGTCCCAGTTTGAGGCTTTGGCTCTCCCCGCACAGACATGGTGTGGGCGCTTTCTTACAAATTCTTAAATCCACCTGTATTCATTTCACTGTTTCAAAGTGAAATATTTTTTTGAGACAAATCTGCATTTGCTGTTCTTTGCCTGTAACCAAACGTGGCTTGTGGATAGCCAAATAAAATTCTCGGTTCAAAGTGTTTCAGCAATGTGTTAAAGTTTATGGAGCATTTAACAAACTTTTTTAGTGTGCAATAGTTTATAGTGCCAGCAAACAGCCAAGTGTCACATCAAAGTTGTAGTCTTTTCTCACTTAATGGCTCAATGTTTAGTGCTTTTGGGGTTTATCTTGGGTGGCTTTTCAGCCCACAGCTCAGAATGGCTTTTCCTTTCCTTTTTTTCTCCCCCAAAAACTCTAAAAGTCAGATTATGAATACTGATTTAGGGCCCACAATTCAAGCCAAGTGCTTGGATTTATCTTTAAAGAAAGAAAACCACCAAAGGCAAATAATCCCAGTGACTTCAGTAGAGTTCTGCCTGGGCAGTTCCCTGCTGGGCTGGGAGAGCAGAGGAGCAGGATGGAATCCGCTCCCATCTGAGGCAGGGAGAGTTTTGCCATCAACTCCTGCAAATCCTTAATGATTTTTCTCTTAACCAGGAGCTGGGATGTGATGCCAGTGGGGCTCCACGTTTGCTGCCTTTTGCCCAGATTTTGGGAATTGCTCCTCTTCTGGACTGGAAGGGGATGGGCTTCAGGGAACTCTGCAAGGGTTTTCCTCTGCCCGGGTCCTGTAGGAGAGGGATAAGGAGGGGTTGTACAGAACCTGAGCCTCCCAGAGCAGCTGCTTCCATTGGGAATGTCCCGGAGCTGGGGGTTGTCATTTCTGCTAAATTTGAACTAAATAGGTGTAAAAACTCCATAACAGTTTCTAGATAATGCATCATAAACCATCTGATTTACTTTATTGTAGATTTAATTATGATAATGCGCATACATATAATCATGTCCGTGCCCAAGATCTATTCAGTAGTAAAGGGTTTATATAATGTTATAAATAATGGAACCTGAGCTGTAGCAAGAGCTCCCTGTAGCATCCTTCATCGTACCCCGGGAGTGGGAAGTCTCCTCTTCCGTGTGAGCGACGCAGGGCTGGGTTACTGAGGTTCAGCCATTTCCAAGGGGTTGGGTTGTGGCAGGGGTGTGATTTCCGTCACAGCGCCTGCGTTTCAGCCTGAGTTTGCTTTGGAAATTTTCTGTGGAGTGGAAGACGGCATAAAATGTCTTATTAATGCTGATGGGATCTGGCATTGGCAGTACCCAGTGAATTGCTATATGAGAGGCATGTAAACAAATTTGAAACCAAAATAATCTGCCTGTGTGTTATTAAAAAACAAGCCAATGTGCAGCAATGGGATGTGAGGAAATGCCATTTTGAGTTTCTAACGACAAAGCTTTCGCACGTTCCTCCTATGATTTGTATAATTGCCGAATCGCTTTGATGGCTTGATGGAATTACAGCTCTGCATTACACGATGGATAATCAATCAAAATAAACGGTGTTTACCCCTCTGCTGCAGCGTGTGTATGAAACAGATACATCCGAGCGGGAATTGTTCTTCAACGCTGGCATTTGCACGGAGTTTCAGGTGTGATTTTGGGATCTGATATCTGTGTAAACCTGACCTCACCTCGTAGGCTTCAAAATCGTGCTGGCTTCAGCAGGGGCTGTAGTAACTTGCTTTTTCTACGGTGCATGTAGGAACATTTCTGCCTAAATACGCAGTGGGCTTGTTTGTTTAAATATCATAGAAAATCAGACCGCAGCGAGGAGACAGAAGGTGCCAACACCTGAGCTCTCTGTAAGGGCTGGGTAAAGCTTGTAGGCTGAAACTCTGCCTTTCTAGGCAGGCTTGGAGTTGGTCTTGGCTGATATTAAACGGGCTCTTCTCCGCCTCATTTGCTGCACAAGTTATTGGAGTTTTATTGTCTGGCTTTAGAAGAATTTCTTACCCTATTTACCAAATGTGCTGTTGTGGAGTGTGAAAACCCTTTCCTGCAGGATTTCTGGAGTAAAAATTAAGCCCAGTCTTTGTAGCGAGCGATAGCTGGGATAATGGATCGGTGGTTGATATTTGTATTTAAATAGGTGACTTTGCAGGAGATGATGCTGTTCGTTCCTGCAGAGAGCACAGTGCCTTCCTTCCGTGGGTCTCTCCCTCTTGCCTCCCCCTGTTTTCGGTCCGTTTCCCTGATGCCAGGGGTTTTTAGGGAGGCTCTGGAGCGCGGTGCAGGTCGAAATGGCTTCCCCGGCGCTGCAGAGCCGGACTGCGCGCACGCAGCGGCCCTCGGGTCCCTCCTCCGCGGGCAGAACCTGCCAGATCCTGAGGAGAGGCGAGAGAATGGAGAGGCTGGGGCAGGGCTGCAGGCACAGCACCTCGGCCCTCGCCCCTTCCTCGCTGCGGCAGCCCCGGCTCCGGCGAGGGGGGGATTTTTGGCGTCTCTCCCCATCGCTCTCCCCGGAGGATCCCTTCTCCTCTCCCTCCTTGCCTCGCTGTAACGGGATCACAGCTGCTGAGTAAATGTTAAGATAATGGTGTTATTACGGAGTAATTATACTGCAAGTTATTGAATTAAAAGTGATGAGGCTGCTGGTGCCGCTGAGTGGGGAGAGGAGGGAGAGGCTGGGTGGGAGAGCGCGGAAGGTGGGGAGTGGAGAAAACCTAATAAATTTCCTCTTGTCGAGAGCCCCTCGCTGCCAGGACTGGGACTGAGAATGAATGAAAGGGAAGCTCAAAAAGCTAATAAATAAACCATTTCCCTGAGAATAGAGGGTATAATTAGAAACCGTGGCCCTGTGGTTTTGTGTCTGCCCTGGGGTGGAATCTGCTCAGCGCTGTGCTGTGGCGATAAAACAGGGAGACAATGTGGAGATGATGTCGCACAGTTGTTAACTTTTGAGGAGGGAGATGCTTTGTTCCTCTCTTTTTCTAGGAAAAAAAATAATAATAATAAATAATTTAGGCTTTATGTTGCAAAACTTCAATAACTGACTGTACCCTGGGGCCTCTCCATCAGCAACTCTGGCTGATCCTGCATTTTCCTTTCTGTAGATTTTCTTGGAGGGGAGGGTGGTTTTCACTGTAAACCTTAGAAAACTTTACTTTTTCCATTTTTCTTTTTTTCCTCTCAAGAGAGACAAACCTGCTTGTTTGTTGGGTTTTTCCCCTATCTCAAGATGAGATTTATCTGCAAATTGAACATCTCCCACTTCTCTCCAGCCATAGCATTGGTATAGCCCCGCTGCCAGAGCTCCGGGAGCGTTTGGACACCGCTCTCAGGGATGCCCAGGGTGGGATTGTTGGGGCTGTGCGGGGCCAGGGGTTGGACTCGGTGCTCTCCGCGGGTCCCTTCCAGCTCAGGGTGTTCCGTGTTTCTGTGATTCCATTCTGCATTTTTGAGATGGCGATAACGAGTGCCATGGCCCATGCAGGGAGCACCGTGGGCTCCCCAGTAACTGCAGCAGGAGCCGTGCCGGGGCTGCACGGGTGGAAAACCATGGGAGCGGGAGAAGGGCATGTGCACCGGGCTCTCTTGGGGTCTGGACAGTCTTGAACAGCCCCAGGCTTCCCGTGGTTTCTAAGATGGATAAATTGCTGTCCCCTGCTCTCCCAGCGAGGCGCGTCCCTGCGCGCCGGGTCAGGCGTCGGGAGCCGCGGAGCCACGGGCTGGCGGTGCACGGGGCCCGGAGCTGCTCCTTTTGTTCGCGGTAATCGCGGATCTGTGAGCAGAGGAGACAATAACTGGTGATGAAATCTGGGGGAGGAGGGAGGAGCGAGCGTTTCACTGGCGTTCAGCCTCGGAGGATCCTGGGTGGCTTTGGATGAAAAGGGGATGATGCTCTCGGTTGGGAATAGGACGGGTCCCCCCACACACGGGTGTTTGTGAAGATTAAGTGATTCTTTCTGAGAAGCTCTTTGGTAGGTGTTAGAGAAATGTGGAGTGTTTACCTTACTTTACAATTTAAAAAGCCCTAATAAAATACACAACAGGAGTATTAACAATGAAACTATTTTGAGGATTATTAAGCTATTATAAAAGAATGGAAGGAAATCTGCCTGGCGTTATGTTCTATGCCACTAGATATTTAAATTAATGCCTTCCTATAGCAGCTCCTTCAGAAATCTTTAAGGCACTTAAACATCTTCAGTGAATTAGATACTTGGTGGTGTTAAACAGCTCTTCAGCATCCTCTGTTCGTGGAGCGCGGGAGGAAACTGAGGCAGAATGATTTGGGCAGCTCGTTCACCGTGGGAAGGGTAAAGTGGGAATTTGATTCACGCGGGTTGGCATGATGTATGATGGAAAATGCCCTTGTCCAGCAGTGCTTCCCACTGCCTGGGAGTGCTGGATCGTGTTCCTTTCCTCTTCCCCACCTTGCCCTGCTGTTGAGGAGCAGAGCCATGCTGTTGGCACCAAGAAATTCCTTATGGATTTGCCTTTTGCCTAATGGCCGCCGTGGCAGTATTTACAGCTCTGCCTGTGCCCATCTCAGGGAGGCCCATAAACCCTGATATAATGGTATTTCCTTCTAAAAGGCAATTTGTAAAGATCTGTCCGTGGGCTGCTGTCACCATATCCATGGGATTTATTTCCAGTTTATTTACGGTTTGTGCTCATGTATATGCAGCTCTTCTTTCCCATCATCATCCAAAACTTGATTGTCCCTTGGACTTACTGTCACTTGCAGCATCAGCTGAGCAGGTCCCTGGGCTGCCTCTCTCATGCAGGTTGATTTTTAATTTTATTTTCTGTTTTGAAGGATGGAGAGGAATGTCTGTAGGCATTGCATCAACCTTGGCCTTGGAATTTGCTTCAGGGAGCCGCAGCTGCCAGGCCGCTGTGAGTGGGGCGAAGCCCTTCGCGTGGGGCAGACCCCCGGCACCACAAAGGTGGTGTGTGGAATTCCTGGCTTAGATTTAGGTTAATAAATGAAGGATTTCCTGACTTTGATGGGGCACAGGTTTTTTTTGTTTAGGAGTGGCTGATTTGAGGGGTGATTTCTCCCTGGTCTCTGTACTCTGATTGTGATGGGATCTGGGGACTCTCCTTGCTTTACCTGTTCTTACAAGTACTGAGTGTAGGAGGTCAGTACCTGGAAGTGCTCATTTTAAAATAAGGTTATGGCATCGAGCAAAGGGCTGCGATGCTTTAAACGACTTCAAATGCCAGAATTTGGTGTGTGCTCGGGATTTCTACTTGCTTTCACTCCTAATGATCCCACCCAAGAGAAAGGCTCAGCTCTTCTCCATGCTGGACATCCTTGGTGGAAGTCCAACCTCTGCCTTGAAGGGGAGCAGCCGCTGCAGACCTGCAGCTGAGCTGGGAACAGCTCCAGGATCTTCAGCATCAAGGTGCAACCCCTCGTCCACTGAGCAAACCTTGAAACAGATCCCGGCACAGCCACGGTCCTGGGCAGACATCTGAAGAGCTGCTGACCCAGGGGTGCTTTCTTCAAGGAACAGTTCAGAAAAGGGACCTGAGCTGGTGGATTCCTTTGGTACGTGGAGGAACACGCTGTAGATACTCTGAAAAAACAAAATCAAATGGGAGAACAGGTAGTGGAGCTCTTTGAAAGTTGTTCAAAGGGACTCTGTCAATGTGAAACTCCTATTTATGTTTTTTTTCTGCCTCCTCCTTTCTTTTGTTGATACAATCTTGGAAGTGGGAGGAGGATTTACAAAAATGCTTGTGTTTTTAAGCTGCTGCTTCAGACACCTTTTTTCACTTGTAAATATTGTGTAAGAACCCGAAAAGAGAAACACAGAAAGCAAACACAGAAAAGTCCTCATCAGACCCTTTCTCTGATTACTTCAGAACCTGAAAATCAGCTTTGTCGTGGGCTGTGCTGTAAATGTGTCCCCACAGATGCACCAAGGACAGACCTGTAAAACCCACCCCAACCTTTAAACCAGACCAGTGACTCCTCCAAAGGTCTCTTGGGACAGAGCAGGGGCTCAGCACCGCTGGGGCTCTCCGGGAGGCACCTCCAGACTCCTTTGGTCCTTCTTCAGGTGGATTCATCAGTCTCTGACTGGGAAGGATTACTCTGGGGTATTGAAGGGCACATGGAATAGCCTCGAAGTCAAGGGAAGAGGAGCATCCTTCAGCCTCCACTGTGCTGGACTCCATCAGGGCATCCCCACAGCCGGTGATGAGGACCACGCCAGCGGAGGGAAGGCAGCCAACACTTCAAGCAATAAAAGTGAGTTTTTAGAAAGTTTTCTGCCGCTGGTTGCAGCAGCAGCAGCAGCAGCACTGGGGTGGTGCTAGTGGTGTACAGACCTGGCACATGAAGCCAAGGGGAACTGAGGAAGGTGTGAATTTACTGAAGCACCAGAAGCTCTGTGGATGCTGCTTTTTCTCTCCTTCAGGTGCTCGCTGGTTACTTGGAGGCCGTGTATGGGCTGAGCAGCCTCAGGAGAAGGTTATATCAGAGCAGACTTAGATTTTCCTGTAAATTAACGAGTGAAGGCAGAACTTGTGAGGTCCTTTGGCTTTTCCTTCCCTGCCTGGCTCATGGGAACTCCATATGGGCTTTGGCTGCTGGCGATGCTCGAACAAGCTCACGCTAGAGCCGTGCCAGCCCCGGGTTTGCAAGGAGCAGGGCTCTTAAACGAGTGTTTTTCTTGGGGATTTGCATTGGTTTGGCTGAAGCGTTTGCAAAGGTGCAAGAGAACAGGGCAGAGGGAACGGCCCAGCTTTCCTCCGTGGCTGGGCCACGATCTGTGGCTGGCAGGGTCATCGTGCGGCACACGCGGGCGGGGAACGAGAGCAGGCGATGAAGGGCTGAATTACAGGGAAGGATGTGGAAACCAGTGCTCTGAAAGGCAGCTCGGTTTGCCCGAGGACGCGGGGCGGTGGGGCTGGAGCTCGGCAGCTCCGGTTCTTGTGCCGGAGCGCGGTGTCCAGGCTGGTGCTCCTGCCGGGAAGTGGTTTTGGCACAGATTGCCAGTACCTTTACCTTGATTTTTCTGGCTGTCAAAAGAACTGTAAGGGCCTGGAGGACCTGAGCTCGGATGACTGGTCTGGATGCCTCTCCCTGGAAGCTATGGAAAGCAGTACTTGCAAGTCCTGTTTGAACTTGTTAGTTGACAAGTTAAAAGGTTGTTTTGACCCTTCGGGATATTTTTTTTTAAAAAATACTTCTTTCACCTTCCTTCTTCCAGCTTTATGAGAGGGCCAAGCCAAGAGCTTTGTATCCAGCAGTAGGAGTGTAATTACAGCAAGTCTGGGCGAGCGACTCTCCCCCAGGGCTGTTTCAGAGTTGGGTTTTGCTTCTCTTTTTCTCCCTCCCCTGCTCCGTGTTATTGTTCTCGTCTCTCCGCCTCCCCACGCACGTGCGGTGCCACAGCAGCTGCGGGACCCCGGCCCTTCCCCCGAGCCCCGGCGGGAGCGGGCNGGCCGGGGGATGCGGCCCTGGCCGCAGGAAGCAGATGAGGCAAACTGGGGCTGCAAGGGAGCAGGAGCCAGCGGGCTCGGCCGTCAGCCCAGGGCGAGCCGCGGCCGGGGAAGGGCTGGACGGGGCCCAGCGCAGCTGCTCTGGCCGGGGGAGCCGGGCC
>VZTA01029696.1:377343-516660 GCA_013398855.1 Mohoua ochrocephala
GGAGCTCCCGCTCCGCTCCTTTGTGCTGCGTTTATGCCCCATCCCTCAAGTGTCCAAGGCCACGATGGGCAGGGCTCTGAGCACCCCGGTGTCCCTCCCCGTGGCAGGGCTGAGGCTGGATGAGATTTCAGGTCCTTCCAACCCAAACCGTTCCGTGATGCCATGAACTGCCCGAGCCGTGTGGTGCCAGCCAGGCACACGGCAGCGCGTGGGGAGGCCGGAGCTGTGTGGGTGTGCAGAGCCCTGGGCGCGTTTTGGGGCTGAGGTTCCTCCTGTTCCCCAGGCACGTCTCTTGCCCCAGGTTCCTCTCACCCCAAGAGCTGTGCTTTGAGCCCCTTGNGCCGGCCGGGCAGTGCTGGGTCTGAGCCGCCCGCGGGGGAGCTCCCGCTCCGCTCCTTTGTGCTGCGTTTATGCCCCATCCCTCAAGTGTCCAAGGCCACGATGGGCAGGGCTCTGAGCACCCCGGTGTCCCTCCCCATAGCAGGGCTGGGGCTGGATGAGATTTCAGGCTGGACAAGCATCAAGTTGTTTCTAAGACCTGTGGCATCCACACCTCCTCCTGCACCTGGGAAATGCTCTGGTTGGAAAAGTTCCTAAATCCTGAAATCCTCCTGGGGCTGGACTGCAGCCACAGCCTGATTTGTTGTTTTCTGCGGAAAAGACATTGTCTTTGGGGTCTGATATTCCCCTGTGCAAGTTTCCATTGCCCTGTGCTTTTCCATCTCATCTAGAAGACTGGATTTATCCTGGAATAAACTGGGTGCAACTCCAGATTGCTTCTGCTGGGAGAGCAGCGATCATCAAAGTCCCTTAATTCTCAATTAGTCTGTCTGCCTAAGGCTTTAAAATTGGTTAGATAAACCGCATTAGAAGTTAAATCTGAATTGACCTTTCCTTACACAGGCGACCCCTGGGGACCCCAGTGGCAGCAAAGCCAGATCCTGTTGGGGCAGCCCCTTCCTGGGCCAGCGTGGGAGCATTTGGGTGCGTTCCCCTCACAGGACACCCATCACAGCAGGGCTGCTCCTCTTCCCATGGCTCAGCCCTGGCACAGGGCTGCCGTGCTGGGGTATTTTTAGAGAAGATAAGAGTGGTGGCAGGAGAAAGGTCTCCATTCCAAGGCACTCGGACTCTTTAATTATGTTTTTGGTCTAGAAAATTACATGGTTCCTAGAGCATAAATAGAGAACACACGGAAGGTAATTGCACCTCTGGGTGCAGATGAGCTGGTAGCGGGGAGAGGCCATGCGGAGTCCAGGATCAGTGGGAAGAGGTGCAGGGAGAGGGAGGAATGGGCTCCTTGGAGCTGCTGGATATTGCCCCTAATATTGCACCGGCCTCACCCCGGGTTCCTGACACCCCGTCCTCTCCATGGTGCTTACGCGGGACCCACAGCCCCATAGAGGTGGGGACCAGTCCTGTGAGTCACCCCACTGCCATAAATCCCTGCGTTTTGGGGGCAAACCCACCCTTGGGCCTTCCCTGTGTTGTCCACAAAAATCGTGGTCGCGATCTGCCCCTGCCGGAATTCCCTTTTACCCACTTGGAGCTGATTTCAGCACAATTGCTGACTTGGCTTTATTAGTTTCTTCCTTATCTTTGGAGTCCTGCCAGATGTCCTTGTGGCCTGTAAATTCTGCATTCTCTGCGTCCATTATCAGTGGTACATCCTTCTCTCCAAGCTTTGTTAACCTCCCTCTAGGTCTGAGATCATGAGAAGCGTGTCCAGCCCTAAACCTTAACAAGGCAATTTTACCAACGAGGGATTTGTTTTTCTAACACCTGGATATCACTTAAGAGATTGTTTGCTACTGTTTCACGGATTAAATCTCCCTTTTTGTTGATTAGGCTTGAAAGTACACAAGGACTGAACATCAAAGAACATTCTTACTTAAGGAAATTTTACATATTCCACCTTTTGGAACACCTGGGCGCAAAGGCCAGTCCAGGTTTTCCAGAGATGGTGGAGATGTGCCCCTGCCTTTGGCTGGGCTGTGCCCTGACCTGCTCTTGGCTCCAGAGAGAGGAAAGACATTTAAAAAGAGTTTCCATGTTTGTCCCTTCCATGCTGCTCACGAGTGGGGAACCTGCAAGGAGGGCCTCGGTTTTCTCTGCATTTCCTTTTCCTTCAGGGCAGCCCTGGTTTCCAGCCGTAATCCAGACGTGCACGGTGGAGGATATGGGCCTCAACGTGCATCTCTTGCCTCTGTGCGCTGCCCAAAATGATGTTCTTGTTCTGCAGCAGAAGGGGCGAAGCAGGACCATTTTCTTCTCAGTGCCTTATTTTAATACAGACACGTTTAATATTTGGGGTGTGCTTTTCTTTTAAAGCATTTAATTAAAAACCCCGAAGCTCTGCGTTGGCAATTTTCTGTGTGTCCCCACATTTGCATGGTTCCCTGCGATTGCACAAGGAGCTCTCTCCAGGTGGGACCTCATTTTCCAAGCACTTCCCGCCCCATCCCTGGAGTCCCGATGTTCTCGGGATCTGGAGCCTGTGTTTGGGGTGAGTCCAGCAAACTCTTTGCTTGAGAGGGAAATCAAAGGTCTTGATGATGGGAGGAAGCCTGACAGCTGGAGCTGGGAGATAGGAGAGGGACTCTGGAGAAAACAACTGGGATTGGATAAGGAAATTTGGGCTTCAAATCCATCTCCAGCTGCAGTTTGTGGAGCAGTTTTGCCGAGCCTTCCCCCAGCCTCCCTCCTCCGGTTTAACCCTCCGCGTGGCCGAGTGCTGGAGATGGGGGATTTCCCCCTCCTTCCTGCTCACGGCTCCCAGTATAAATACATGGAGCAAAGCCGCCAGCTCTGTTTATTGAACACAAATAGAAGATAAAATAGTGGAAAACTAATTTTTTCATGCTCATTGGTGGGAAAGATTAAAATTATGCAAATCCTCGGCAGCGAGCTTGGTGCAGAGATAAGGGGATGTTCAAGTCAGCTGGCTGCCTGCTAATTCACTCATTGAAAACGAAATGAGCAGGAAAGCTGTGAGCGGCGTCACCGGCCCCTCACGGCGCTGGGATTTCTGTGCTGGGAGGAAGCTGAACAAAGAAAACCCTTTTTGGAGGCGTGCGGGATCCGTGCTGAGAAGCTCACCCCGGAATCACGTGTCTGCCCGGTGCCTGGGGAGCTCCGGGATGCGGCACCTCCACCTTGGCCAGGGTCCATCTCCAGCCAGTGTGCAGTGACCTGAAATCCCCTGACGTGGTGGTTCTGGGGGCGAATCAGGTGAAATCTGCCACCTTGATCCCTCGGCTGGATTCCTTAAGCAGAGCAAGGCTGGGAGTTGAGTGGGAAACCACCAGGTATGAGCGATGCTGGTCTTAGCGCTTTGTGCTGCACCAGTGTGGCTCTGGGGGGCTGCAGGAGGCAAAGGGGGTTCGGCAGGACGTTCCCTAACCCAGAACAAAGGGTTCTGCAAGGCAGGGGAAGGGCGGGCCCCTGCTGAATGCTGGGTCTGGGCTTCCCCCCACGGTCCCAGCGCTGCCATGGAGGAGCCAGTGCCCATCTCTCCCACCCATCTCCCCCGGACACGCCCGCTTTGCAGTGGGAACCGAGTCTTGAAATTCCCCGTATGGGCACGTTAATTAATTTTTGCAAAGCAACGGTGCTGTGGGGGTTTTCCCGGGATGAAAGGCCCGGGTGTGTGTCTGGGGAGGATCAGGGTATGTGCAGATGCGTTTGTGGTCGGGAAGAAGCGAGCGAAGCAGCATCCCATCGCCCTCTGACTCTGGGTCTGACTCAGCCCTGAGCTTTGGCTGAGGGAAACTTAACTCCTTTAGACCGAGCTGAGCGTGTAGTGCTGGAGAGCATTAAGTGGCCACCTCTGGAGAGGTATTAGGGTGAATAGTGGGGTTTTTGCTCACTGTGCTGCTCGCTTTGCCCAGCACAGGCTCCTCGGTCTGTGCATTTATTTCTTGGGATCTCTCAAGGTGTTCCAGGCACGGGGGAGACCAAAACCCCCCACAAACCAAAACCTCGCAAAGCAGCTGAAGCTGCCGACCATGCAAAGGCACCCAGGAAATGATGACGGCTGCTCATTGTGCTGGGAGAGGGACCCGGTGCCAGCGAGTGTTTTTGGAAGGGTTTGTCTCACTTCCTGTCAAATCAATATTTATTCACAAATCTATTTGTTTGCTTTTGTCATTGAAAACTCTTGTGGGCTTTTTTTTGTGTGTGCGCGTTGTTTTGTTCCCCTTGTGTATTTTTGGCTGCGCGGTGCTGGCGAGAGGGGCTGCCACAGCCTTTCCTGGCTCCAGTCGTTCCAGCTGCTTCTCCTAACCCGTGCTTTTGAGCCTCTTTTGTAAGGTGGGACCTGGCTGGCAGCTCTCCTCTGCCTGGGCACGGCTTCCTCCCCGCTCCCCCCACGTGCCCTTGGGCTGGAGGTGATGATGGATGGGCAGGGGCTGACCTCAGTGAACACGAGCGGTGTTTTTCCATTACTGTGTAATGGATCACAGTGGAACAGGGGCATGGAGGAGATCAACTGCCCCCCAAAATCATACAACCACAGAGTGGTTTGGCTTGGCTGGACCTTAAAGTCCATCTCATTCCACCCCCTGCCACGGGCAAGGACACCTTCCACCATCCCAGGCTGCTCCAGTCCCTGTCCAGCCTGGCCTTGGACACTTCCAGGGCTGGGGCAGCCACAGCTGCTCTGGGCACCCTGTGCCAGGGCCTCACCAAAATGCAGTGGCAGTGCTGGCTCTGCTCCTGGGTGCTTGGTTTTCCTTCATCTCCAGAGGTGTAGCCAAAGCCATTGCTGGTTCGTGGACACGATGGGATCGTGCTCAGGCTCCTGGGGAGCGTGGCACACCCCCTGCACCCCTGTGATCCCGCAGGTGCAGGAGCTGCCTGGATCAGCGTGGGCCAGCCTTCCCCCCAGGCCTTTGGTCCTGCTGGAGTTTCACCATCCCCACCAACCTTCCCCTTCATTTCTTTTCCATTTTACTGTGAGTGAAACAAATAATGGCTGGAGCTTCGCCCTCCCTCAGCTGCTCTCCCTCTTCTCTCCTCCTCCATGCCCTGACTCATTCCTGATGCCCCAGCCCATGCTCTGCCGTTTGTTCTCTCCCTGCCCGTGCTCTCGCCTCCTCGCTGGTTCGTTTGCGCTGCCGTGGTGCCCAGCCCTCTGCCCTGCTGGGGTTGTGGCCGCTGGCCCAGCCCTCTGCCCCTGCCCAGGGCTGCAGGACGGGGCCGGCGCCGCGACGGAGGCAGGGCCGGGGCTGGAGCCGCAGGTGGGGTGGAACGGGGGCTTTTAGAGCCAGCTGAGGACCTACTGCGCTCCGGGGTGTGGGGAGAGCTTTGCCTCCTCCTGGGTTTGTCTGCTGAGCCCCATAGCTGGAATATTATTTATCTGCCCCCAGCCAAATCACGCAAAGCTAAATTGAGCTGTGGCAGGCGAAAGTGTGAAGCGTATTATTAGGAACAGGGAGCTCTTGTTCCACAGCTGCTGCTGCTGCTGCCGTTGGTAATTAATGTTTGAGGAATTGCAGATCTTCATTAGGAGAACAATTAGATTAACGAGAGAACTCGAGCCGAGGCTGTAGTGGGAAAGGGCTGGGGGGAGGCTTTAAAAACAAAATAAAATCCCTCCCTGGCACCCTGCCTCGCTGCTCCAGAGACGTGCCGATGCTCTTGGAGGCACTGGGAGGAGACTGGTCCTTCCCTTCCGAGCAGTGACAGGCACTCGCGGCCTCGTGCTGGGGAGGGAGCGTGTGGGGACTTCATTACGGGGAGGAAAGAAGCAATCCGTGATTGTCATAAATATTTCAGGCAGCCCAGCGCCCGTCGCTCGGCCGCGGCACAGGGTTATTAGCGGAGAGAGCTTTGGGCAGAGGCTGCTCGGGGCTCTGCAAGGTCCTGGGCTCGCATCGTTAAAAGCTTTAATTGGTGTCCTTGTTGCTGGAAACGCTGACCCCTCCGAGGCAAGAGCACCCCGGCCACGAGGTATCGCCTGCAGGGCCTGGGCTTAATTCAGGCCGATAAACAGGCCTGAAGTTGACGGATTTAAGATGCTTCTTAACAATATTCTTTCAGCAGGAGTTGTTTGGGGTTCCCCCCACCCCCTGTTTTCTTCCCCGTGCCTGTGCCGGGCCCATCCATGAACCTGCAGCAGCTTTGCCCTCACACGAGGAAGGTGCTCACAGCTGGCTGATGAGCAGGATGCAGCAGGAATTCACTCAGGATAAATGAACCGTTTAGAGAGGTTGTAAAATCACAGAAAGTAACGACAGAAGGGAGGTTGGAAGGTCAATTAGTCCCTCTCGCTGGCCCAAGGCAGCACCGTGCGTTTGGAAGTCGTTGGAGGCAGATGCATGCCTGGCCTTCCTGAAAACCTGCGGTGGCGGTGTTCCCGTCCCTGGGCTGTTCCCTGGGTCCCCGGCTGTGGCCCCACTGCTGGCCCAGCCTCACACAGCCTCTCCCATGGGGCACCAGCAGTTTCCTCCCACCGGGAGATGCTCCAAGCCCCGCTCTGGACCGGCCACACCGTGCCCAGCTTCTGGTGACAGGGACAGAATGGAGGCTTCTCATCTCTTCTGGTTTTAGGAAATTTAACCACAAGAAACTCTCGCTCTCCAGCAAGAGCGATGCCAACGGGTCTGAGCTGGGATGGTTCCACCTTCTAGTGGAAGGTGTCCCTGTCCGTGGCAGGGGATTGGAACGAGAGGATCTTTAAGGTCCCTTCCAACCCGAACCACTCTGGGATTCTGAGGGGGAGGCTGTGGGTCAGCTCCCAACAGCAGAGAGAGTTGGGGTGTTATAAATCCCAAAGGTGTTGCGGGGGGCTCAGCTCCCCATCACCCGTCTCTTCTGCCCAGCCCCAGGAGAGAGCTGGAAGTTTTGCCTTTCAGGGAACAGCAGATTTCTCCCTTCGGTAATTGACGGGGACAAAAAAGTTGCATTTCCTGGCGACTCCAGATGGTGCAGGGACAATAAAGCCATTTTCTGCAATATGGTGGCTTCTGCGTGTCCGAAGGAGAGATTTGTTGTTGGCCCCGTTCCTGCTTGGCTCGGTGCCTCCGAAGATGGACGAGCCATTCCCGAGCGCTGGCTGAGCAGGCGGAGGGTCGGGGCCCCGCGCAGCTCCCGCGGCCGTGCTGAGCAAGGGGGAGAGAATCTGCTGCTGCGAGGCAGTGCTCTGCCCTGCCCTGCTGGAAATGGAGGACACGTGGCACCCTCCTCCCCGGCCAGGCACAGCCCGTTGCGTGTGGATGGTCCTCACCTGCCGAGGAAATGTTATTGCATGTTTAATTCATGGCCCGCTCCTCGCGGCGCCGCAGAAACAGCGCCGTGAACGCTCAGCCAGCCTACTCGGAAAAATCTCCCTGCCTGATCCTTCTGATGATTGACTGCTACAAAGACACCGAGATGATCTCAGCAGCTTGTCAGAAAAAGCCCTTATGTTGGTTTAAAGTAAAATGTAAAACGACGTGCCGAGCAGGTGGAGACTTTTTGAATGCTGGGTAATGGGAAGGTTCTCCCATGGTGCTCTCACAAGCTCCTTTCCTACAGCCTGCTCCAGCAGGGATGTTATCAATCTCCAAATGCTTATAAATGTTTTAAGCCACCTCTGATGCGTGCCTGGCGTGCCTGGGCTGTGCGTGGGCTGCCGTATCCCACCCGATGGAAGCAGCCGGCTCTGGGCTGGGATGTCTGGACCGGCCTCTACAGCTGCTCGGAGCAGAGAGGGAGGAAAATCAGATTCAGTAGAAGCAAACTACCTGGGTGAGATCAGGCTGTCAGGCAGGAGCTGGAGTGCTCTGAGGATGGTGTTACTCCCGGTTTCTGCCTATTTAGCAGCCTCTTAATTTTGCCTCTTGTATGGAAGATGAAAATGGCAGCAGAGCCCTGCCTGGCTGAGCTGCTCGGCTCGGAAGCGCCGCTGGCCTGTGCCACCCGGGGGTTGCTGCACATTGATGTGGTTTGTGGGGCTTCAGTCAATGCATGAAGGTAATTTCTGGAGGCACCCGCTGCAGCTGGGGCTCTCTGCAAGGATGTGACAAGAGCCAGAGGCTTCCCTAGACAGACAGCCCAGAATTAAATCAGAGGGAAAGCAAGCACTGAGCATGGATGTGGCTTCCTGACCCCGCTGCTGACCTTGAGCAGTGCAGCCTAAGCCTCTGTCCAGTCTGTTCTGGTGTCTACTGGTCTGCAGGGCTCCACCAGCCCAAGCAGTGACCCAGCATCCTCCCAGCTTAGCTCTTAAATTCAGATGAGATCACGACAGCAAGTGATGGATGGGTTTTTTTCTTTCTCTCCTCCTTTCTTAATCTCCCCTGGCTGGTGGGTCTGAGACACAGGATTCCTGCCAGAGCAAGGGAAGGGATTTGCTCATCTTGTGTCTTGCAAGCTCAAAACCAAATCCTCTTTATGGAGTTTAACCCCCTGTGTTGGCTGGCAGGGCTGGAGCGCCTGGCAAGTGGGGAGGGAATGCAAGCTGAAGGAGAAGGCAGAGAGAGCTCGAGAGGGGAGGCCCAGGAATGACATCTCAGTACCCAAGGGGTGCACCCTGAGTGGGGCTTGATGGCAGCACTCTTGATCCTGGGGTGGAAGGAAGACAGCTGGAGGCACCGCCAGGCCCGTGGCTGTGGGAGCCGCGTTGGCCCGTGCGCTCCCGAGCAGGTGGCTGCAAAACCCAGGGAAGGCAGCGTTTCCTAATAACCTTGATTAGCTTTCCTTGCTGGTCACTAATCAGCAAGATGCAAGCCGTGGTGATGAAGCCAGCTCTGCGCTAGGGACAAAGAAAGACAAGCCTCTTTATCCTTCTTACCGCGGCTCAGCACCCCGTCCTCGCCTGCAGGAGGATTTGCTGGGGCGGTTGTGTGGCTGCCGCTCACCCTCCTGGCTCCTCTGTCCCTTCCTCACTGGAGCACAGTTCTGCCTCTTCCGCGGGTGTGGGGAGAGCAAACAGCTCATCAGCTGCGCCGCTGCCACAATGATTTTCATTTACCATCAAATAGCAATTAGGAGAAACTTTGCGTGTTTGCTTCACTACTTTTATTTCCTGTCGTTTGTTTTTCACTGATGAGCAGAGTGCCCTGCCTGGGGACTGCAGCAATCCCGTGGCATCTCCCGGCCTGGTGCCCAGGGATGTGCAGACAAGAGTGGCCATGAGGTCTACAGGCTGTAAAAAGGAAATTTATTTCTTTTCTTTTTCATTTCCCGAGGCTCTTGGCTTGCCTGTATGGGGGCTAGGGGCGTTCCTGGGCCGGAATTCATGAGAAAGGAGGGACAGTCCCTCTGCATCTCAGCCATGGGGGACCCTAAAGATGATAAGCAGGGGGTTAAGTTTTCCTCTGTCTTGGTGTAAATCCAGACCCACTTTGTCATCCTCTGTGGAAGCCTCTCTGGGTTCAGTGGGCTGGGAGGGAGCAGGGTCCTTGCCTGTGGCTGGTTAAAGCCTTCCAGGCTGTTGTGTTTAGAGAGAGTTTTGTATTTTGGTGCGAGGTGTGTGCCTGCGCGCAGTTCGGGGGGTTTTGGGTTATTTCACTCATAACTCACATTGCTGGGGACTGTTTCTACCTGAGGATGAAAATGAGCTGTGCACAGTCTGGGTGAAGTCGGGGCTGAGAGTGCTCCCCTCCCTGGGGCACACTGCCCCTGCCACCCCCTTGCCCGGGTGCCACTGCCCGGGTCCCCCGAGGCTGCCCGGCTGTGCCCCGCGAGGGGCCGGGCGCCGATGGAGATCACGGATGGAGGCGATCGATCGATCGGCAGTCGCGGCAATGAGAAGGTCGTTCTTGCGCGAGGGCTGGTGACATCCTACACCCGCCCGGCGCTCGCAGCCGGAACTGATAAAGCACCCTCATGTTCCTAATTAACTTTCTGGAATGTTTTTTCTTCCTTTCGATTTTTCATCTCTTTTTTTCCTTCTGCTTGGGCCGCGGGCCGCTGGAGGATGCTCTGCTCGGGCACCACCATAGGGGAGCGGGTTGCCACGCTCGGCCGTGCTCCTGACCGGAGCAAGGGATCTCCGTGGGGCAGGGACTGGCCTCCCGTGCTCCTGGCCTGGCTGCTGGGGCTGGGACCCCACTGCTTGTCCTCAGGGGACAGTTTGCACAAACCTTTTTGGTAAGAACCGCCTATTTTGTGAGAAACCAGTTTAGGTTGCCCTCAGAGGGCAGCAGAAGAGTTTAGGAGCTGGAGGAAGGCCAGGCAGGTTTCTGTCAGCAGGTGAGCTCCCGTTGGTGAGGAGTAGCAGTGTCAGCCCCAGGAATGGGCTTTGGCCCCTGCTTGCACGGGGGGTTTGGGGTGAAGGAGGGGACGGTCATGGCCTCGTGCTGAACACAAAGGGAGTCCCTGTGCAGACCTGGCAGAGCAGTTTGGAGGGTGGAGAAGGTCACAAGATGCAGCAGCATCCAAATTTCTGCGTGAAGGGAGCAGAAAGCCAAAGCTGGAGGCTGGTCAGAGGGACCAGTGCCATCTGGATGGGCTCTTCCCAGTACAGGTCATCTTCATGCCATGCTGCAAGTCAGGAAAGCACCGGCTCCTCATTGTCCAGTGGTTTTCTCATATGTTCTTAGTTGGACACGCACAGATGTGAGGCCAGGCAGTCTTTCCTCCTCAGGAATGTGGAGCTGATCTGAACCTGCAGTTGATCTCAGACAAAGGCTTTTCCTTAGCTTGGACTCCAGACCTGAGAAAGGCTGTCGCACTTTTGCTGGTGTGGGCGGCAGGAGCAGCTGGTTGGTTGGGCTCTGTGTTGGGTTTTTGCCTTTTTTGTGGTTTTTTCCCTCTGCTGTGTGCAGTAACCCAGCGTCACCCATCAGCCCAGGTCCCAGGCTTGGGGTGCAGGTGCTTTGGGAGGGGGACACTGGTGATTTTAGCATTATTTTCTGTCAGAAGATGGTGTTGGTTCCCCTGGCTGAGCCCAGGACGCTGCAGGACGCGGCTGACGGACGGTTATTTACCCGGCGCTGCCGGCGCGCGCGTGGCGAGCGCGGAGCCGGGATGCAGTCTGTGCCCCAAGGAGCTCCCAGTCTGTCAGGCAGCTAAGCTGGGGCTAATGATGAATGACTTCCTAAATAAATAAATAAAGCTCAGAGGCAGGGAAAAAGAAACGTGAAGTATTACCCTGAACCACAAGGCAATTTAGTTGACGATTCCTGAGGCCGTCGGGCGCTCGGCGGAGATTGCGATGGTTTGTTGGGAAATGCTGAAGGATGGGGTGTGTTCGTGTGGGAGCGAGGGGAAGGGGATGGGGAGTGTGGTCCTGGGTCAGATCCTTCCTTCCCTTTGTGCACCCTGGAGGAGAGCCCAGCCCTGCAGGAGAGAAGCCACATCCTCTGCTCTGCGCTGGTCCAGGAGGATGCTCCTGGGATCTCTGGTCGCTCTGGTGCTGCCTCCGTCTCGACTTTTTGCAGGGGGGTCCTCTGGGGTCCTCCCTGGGCTGTGGCCACAGCCCCCAGAGCGTGGATGGGCTCCCTCAGCCGGGTGCAGCCAGGCCAGGGGAGCTGTGCTTCCTCCTCCTCCTCCTCCTCCTCCTCCCCCCCCTCTTTGACAGCTGCAANCTCCTCCTCCTCCTCCTCCTCCTCCTCCTCCTGGAGCCGATCCCCGCGGGCTGCGGCGCTGCCCCTCTGCCCTGTCCGTGCCGCGCTGCACCTGCTGAACGCGCCGCGACACATCACTGCCTGTCACAGCTGTCACCGCGGGGCGCGGGGCGGGGGGAAATTAATTCCTCCTGACCATCCAAACCCGACTCGGAGCTCTCCCGTCTCACTCCTGCAGTGACCACAGCTTAACCCTCGCTGTGCCATCGCACCCCCGGGCAGGGAGCAGCGTCCCTTGGAGCACCCACATGGCCGTGCCCCAAAATGCCCCTTGTGCCTGTTGCCTGGGGATGGTGCTGAGCACTTGGCACACATGGGAGGACCAGAAATGCCACAGGGGAAAAAGGGGAGGGAGAGAGAGAGAGAGAGTGTGTGTGTGTGTGTGTGTGCAAACAAAGCGAGCTGTCTTAGTGTGCAGTTTCCTCTGGTTTCCCACATTGTAAAAAGGGATAATACTGTCATATTAAAGCACTTGGAGATCAGGGGATGAAAAGCAGCGAATAGGACCGAGACAGTCCTGATCAAAGCTCTTTTTTTTTCTCCATCTGTGTTTGTTTCCCCATGGAAGATAATACTCTGCCTCTTTCTTGTAAATATTTTTTTAAGATCTAAGTAACTCCGTGATAAACAGCCATGCTTCACTCTGAAGGATCTCTGCTGCCTGCTCTAATTGTGTTTGCCAAACCCCTGGCCTGCCTTCAGGAGTGGCTTGGGGAGCTGCATTCGAGCCTAGAGGAGAAACTGTGTCCGGCAGCTTTGGGGTGGAAGGGACTGACTTGGAAATGCTCCGTCCCCTCCTTTATTTTGGGCAGGATCAGGCATCTTTTGAGATCAGTCCTTTCTGCACAGCCCGTGGAGCTTGGCACCTAAAGCAACCCGAGCGTGGCTGCCCCATCCCTGGAAGTGTTCCAGGCCAGGTTGGGGGGGCCCTGGGTACCCCGATCCAGTGAGTGGCATCCCTGCCTATGGCAAGGGGGGTGGAACGAGGTGATCCCCGAGGCCCTTTCCAACCCAAACCATCCTGTCATTCCATGGCGTGGGCTGTGCAGGGCTCCAGAGCCAGCCCTGCACGTTGGCATCTCCTTGTTCCCCAGCTCACACGGGGAAGGTGCCAGGGTGGGCTCCCGGGCCGGGGCCCAGTCGTCCCCGTCCCCAGGTTTGCCAGGGACAGGGTGTTGGACAGGAGCAAGCCAGAATTGTGGGGTAGTGAAGTCAAATTTCATCTCTGCCCTCCCCAGGGGAGGTGACAAATGAGCTGGTGGTTGTGCTAAAAGCTTTTCTTTCTCTCTTTAAAGAGGTTGCTGGAAGGAAATGAAGTGACCCACTGACCTCTGTTAATACGCAGCACAAACTAAGCTGGTGCTGCTGGAAGGAAGAGCCCTCAGTGCAGCCCTCTGCCTGCAAGGTGTTTGCTTCCATTGATGTGTCTAATGGGAGCAATTCTCCCACAGCAGCTGCTGAAAATGAAGATATTTAATCATCTCCTGGATCTGAGTGGAACTTTTTGCAGAGAATTTCTTTAAAATCGCCCTTCTCCTTTTCACAGGCAGGTGAAACAGAAAAGAAGCCCGAGTGTGCTTTTTTGTGATTTTTTTTTCCAAGCTGTCATATTGTAATGAATCTGAAATGAATGCATGGTTCCTCCCTCCTGGTTTTTTTTTCAAATGCAGAGCAAATGTTTCAATTACCAGCTCCGTGGGGGCTAAGAACGAGTAACATATGGCAAAATGTTGCCCAGAGAGGTTGTGGACTCCTCATCCCTGGAAGTGTTCAAGGCCAGGCTGGATGGGGCTCCAACCCAGTCCAGTGGAAGGTGTCCCTGTCATTGGCAGGCTGGAACAAGATGAGCTTGAAGGTCCCTTCCAGCCCAAACCATTCTGCGGTTCTGTGAAAACCCCTGCACGGTTCTGACCCATCCCAGTGTCTGTAACTGTGCAGACACTGGTTTTTAGCAGCATTTCCCTGTTTGAGCAGTGAGGACCGAGGCAGCCAAACCCCTCCTCCTATATCCCCTCGGATACCCAAAGTAGCTTAAGGGAGTTAGGTGTCCAGCACCCTCTGAAATGGGAGTCGCTGGGGGAAAATCTTCAAAAGCATCTTAGCGGCTTAGGTTAAGTCCCTTTGACTCCCAGGGGAACTTAAGCTCTTAAGAAATGTAGGTGCTTGGGAGCGTTTCACCCTCTGTGCCTCGCTCCCCTGGGTCCCCGCGGGTCCCTGGCTCGGTCCCGGCTGCAGGAGCTGCACTGGGGAGCCGCTTCCTGCGAACACTTCTCAGTTTTATTATTTTTAATAACGCTCTCCGAGCCCCCGTGCTCGGTGCTTACAAGCTGCACACATGGCCTTGCTTAGAGCTGGAGATTAGGCAGCACAAGAATGAATGTCTTACAGGAGCTCTTTTACTGTAAGAATTAATCTTATTCCTGAAATGTGACCGTATCTAGCACAAATCTGACCCCACTGGGGGCCATGGCTTCACTTAATTGCATTCTTTAGCAAGGATTGAGGTCTATTAGGTGGTTTGCTTGTGTTGCAGGAGATCCTGTGCCAGAGAATTTAGTGAGGGTTTGCAGGTCCGTGGAGCAGCACAGGAAAAGTGCCATTATGTTGGCTCGGCTGGTGCCAGGAGCTTGGCTGGGCGCTCAGAGACAGGCAGGGGTGAGCAAAGCTGCTCCAGAGAGCACAGACAAGGTAAGCTGTGCCCTGAGGAGGGGAGAGGATGGGTGACAGAGCCCTTGGGATCTGAGCTTTCATCAGAACAATTCCCCCTGGGTTTCAGCCTCGTCGTGTGGCAGCTGAGCTCCAGCAGGGCGTGTTCTGCGCTGGAGGCAGGAGTCGTGCTGGGGATGGGGCTGTTCCCTATTGCCAGGGCCCTTCCAAGGAGCAGAGCAAACTCTGTCCCGGCCTGTCCTCCGTATCCGCGGGGGAACCAGGTGGGTGCACATCCTGCTGTCCTGAAAATCCCGTGTCCGGGGGGGAGACAGCCAGTGATGTACCTGCTCTGAAGGATGAGTTGCTGGATTGAAGCTGACATGTCCTAATATCTCTGCCAGCACTTTCTGTCTCCGTCAAGGGCTCGGGAAGCACATTAGCACCGGAGCGGAAGTGTCACCCTCTGGCATCTCCTTCTCTAATCTTGGAGCTGTTGCCGTATCCCCTTTACCAGACCTTCTCCATCGGAGCCCATTATATGGCATGAAAAGCCGTGCTGGGTGTGGGAGAGCGGAGCTGCCAGGCTCCTCTCTCTGGAGGAGGCGGAACGTTTCCCTGACGTTCGGTTCCCTGCGTTCAGCTCCGTCCTGGGGGGACTTTGGGGACGTGCTGCAGGGAGCAGCGCAGGCTCTTGCCTGCTCTCCGCTGTGGAAGATCATTGGTGCCGTGTTTGGGGAGCACACGAGGCTCACGGGGATGTTTGGTGCCCTTTTTGGCGCTGGCGGGGGTGGATACACTGCTCTGATAAAGAAAAACAGGAGTTTCTGAAATGGTGGCGTAGCCAGCGTGGTTTGTTGGGTTTTATTTTAATGTAGGCACCTAAAATAGTTGGGTGGATTCCTGCTCTCTCCAACCCCAGCCTTGCTGGTGGGAACGGGGAGCTGCGTGACTGAAGGAGGAAGAAGGGAGAGCCAGGGAGCTGCAGCGCGGCTCCATTTGCAGTGCTGGCATCGGTGCCACATCCCCAGTTTAATTAACAGTTCCCATCACAGCTATTCACGATGTTCCCGCTCCCTGCTCGCCCCTGACAGCAACAAAAGAAACCCCAACGCGTTGTTGTGCGCCCTGGAACCCTGCAAACCCCGCGACAGGGCTGGCTGGAGCCTCTCTGTGTTGCTCTAAGTGTGTCTAGAACAAACATTTGAAGAGGTTCCCAGTGATAGGATTCAGATTTTTTCTCTTTTTTGTACCAATATTTATGCTCGTTTTTCGTGAGCCGGCGCTGAAGCACGGTGGATCTGGGCTAGCACAGAGCACGCAGCAGAGGCTTTGTAATCCTCAAAGTGCAAGTCCAAAGCTTCTCTCTGAAAAGTTGTTCTTTAGGGCTGAGTACATATGGGGACTTCTTGTTTATCCTGGCTTTTCTTTTAATTCTGCACAGTTCAGCCTTGGAGAGTTAATGGGACAGAAAAAGATTAAAATGCCCCTTCGCACCGCCTGTCCCGACGGTCTCCCACCCTGATGTGTGCCAGAAAGCTTAAACAGCCTCGCTATCCCCTTAGTCCTTTCAAAGCCTTTGATCATTGTACAATATCTCCTACCTGGCTTTCCTCCAAAAGGTGATAAACCCCGGGTTTGATTTCTAATTGGAGTAACGATAGCGGGAAGGAATCTGTCAGATCTGAGAGCATCCTTCCACAGCTCTGGCCCATTATCGCGGCGCTCGGTGTCTGGCTGATGGGAAACCTCTGAGCTGCCGACCCTACGAGGAGGTTGTGGCTGCAGCTTTCGCTCTATTTTCAGCCCTTCTGGGGCAAATCTCACCTCTGTGACTGAGGGAAGCGTTTAGCAGTAGTGACACACAGGACCGGGGTGGTGGCTAAGAATACAGCTCCCTTAATGCCATTCCAGCTTTGCACAGGGATCAGGATAAAGCTGTAAGCAGGGATCTCCATTTGGAGCCAGGAGTTGTCTCCATGGAAATGTGCTGGCAGGGCGAGGGGAGCAGGCTGGTGCTGAGCTTGCTCTCCCCTGCCACAGCCCCGCTGATGTGCCGGCTCTGTCCTGCTGCCACGTTCTGCCACGTCCAGGGCAGAAGTGGTCAGGAGAAAATCTCCCCCACCTCCTGTGGAGGCCACGTTTGCTTGGTCCATCAGGATCAGCTGTGGCACCCCCTGCTCCAAGGATTCTCCCTTCCAGTTCCTCTGAGTGGTGCAAGTGGGGAAACTGAGGCACGGACTGGGGTAGAGGCTCTCGGATGTGCAGAGTGCTGCTGCAATCCCAGCCTTGGGAAAAGGCCTGGAGCCTTTCCAGTGTGTGTTTCCTGTGCAAGAGGGGCTCTGGGGACACCCACAGTGACACCAGGCTGCGGGTCAGGGCTGCTGCGTTGGGGCAATCACAGCCTGCCTGGGCAGGAGGATCCCTCCCCGAGCCACACGGATCCTCAGCAGACAAAAGGGGACCCAGCAAAGACATCTCCTGTTTCGTCTTCTCTCTTGGGGGGGATTTTTTTCCTTCCTTGCTGGGTTTTTCATGTGTGAGGTTTCAGCTTTTCTTCTTTGCCCTGTGCTTTTGTGGAAAAATCGCCCTTTCGGAGGGTCCCTGGGCCCTGTCGGGTCAGATCCCTTCACACCTCATTGCTCGGTGCTGCTCGGCCAGCGCTGCCTCTCCCGTGCTGGGGAGGGAGAGAACCCGACGGGTGTTAAACTTCAGACACGGGCTCTGGTGGTGCCCCCGACTGCACTTCTCCTTCCCGTGCTGTCCCCTCCCTTCTGAGTGCCCACGGAGAGTCCCCGTCACCTGCCAGGCTTGTGCCCTGCCATGGAGCTGGTCCATGCCCATGGGGCCGGGCGGGTGCTCGGTGACACCCTGGGGAAGCTGCCCCAGGATCCCTGCAGGGGCCGGGCGCTGCGGCGGCCGCTCGGGCTCTGCTCGGCCGCTGCCCTGCCGCCCCTCAGAGCTGTCCCTTTGTGCCCCACAGGTGCTGACAAGGCTGGGGAGACGCTGCAGTTCCCGCTGAGCCAGAGCCTTCCCGGCTGGGGCCGAAGGCCTTTGCAGAGGATGAGGATCCTTCCCAGCCCTGGGATGTCTTCGCTGGTCTCCCTCGTGAACCTCCTCTCCGTGCTGCTGATGGACTGCGTTGCTGAAAGTGAGTGACTCTGCTGTCCCCCTGCTCCTTTCCTCACCCTTCTCCTTTTCATCGTGTAAGGAGTGAAGCTCAATACCCGATTGAGTGTTTCATTTTCCGGCATCCTTAACTTTCCACCAGTGCCTTCCTATTGTTCCCAGCCCCGCCTTGGAGGGACACAGGGCAGCCGGGTCCTCACAGCCTGCTTTGAGTTTCGGCTTGCCCCCAAGGCTGCCAAAGAGCTGCAGAGAAGGGAGGGAGCTGAGCTGCCTGACAGCTCTTGCATGAGCCCTCCTCCCCCTTCTGCTGGCCCCATCTCCACCCAGCTCGCCCATATTGTCCTCTCCCGCTCCTGCCTTTCAGGATCTATCAGACACACTGGTGACCGTTGTCATGTTACTTTCTGGGGCTGGATTCCAAACAGCATTTCAAGAAAGAGTATTATGTTTCTCCTTCCCCTGAGTGAACCAGTTCCAGTTCAACACAGTTTTTATCTTTGCTGCCTTTCAATTCCTGCTTTAAAAAATGAAAAGGGGAAGGAAAAAAAAAAGTGAAAATCTTCAGCGACTTGAATGTAATGTTCCTTCGACATGAAGGCTGATCGCTTGGGATCAGTGGGGAATAGACTTTTCCAAGCTGATTGAATTATGACTTTTTTTCCTCCCCAGCAAAGCTGCTTGAAGCTGGTGAGAGGGCTGCTCTGGTCAGCGTAGCCCTTGACAGCTTTTAACGTAATCGCTTCGTTATCGGGGTTTATTACGGTGACGCGGTCGCCGGGGATTGAATGGATCCGCGACCTTTTGTTGCTGGGAGATGCTTTTGGAACGGTGCTTCCCGTCCTCTCTGCAGCAGGCAAGGGGGGATGTATTTGCCCTCGCCTCTCTCCTGAGTTTTGCTGGGTTCATGCTTTAATCCCTCTTTGCAGAGAAACACTCATGTGCAGAAAGATAATGTTTTCTTTTATTCTTTTTCGTTTCATGAGCCTGGGAAGTGAGCTGGGCTCCGGGAGGTTCACTGTGGGGTGAGGTGTTGGCTGTGGGTCAGTCTGCACCTCCGATGGCACCGCTGGTGTCCATAAAGACGTTCCCACAGCTTCGGCCTGAGCTGTCGTGAGTGGCAGCAGCAGTGCAGTCTGGCAGCAGGGAACTGCCACGAGCCTTTTGCCCAAGGATTTACCCAGGGTCCTGCTTTGGTGTTGGAGCCGATGCTCTTGCAGGGTCTTTATGAGCACCCAGAGTCGATGGGTGCTGCTTTGTGGGCTCAGGGTGGCTTTGTTGGCTTGTGAAAATGGGCACGGGGAATCTCCGTTCCTGGCTCTTTGTGCAGTGGAGTCAGGAGCGGGGATGCAGGGGAGATCTGGAGTCAGGGCTCCAGGGTTCTTTTCTTGCCCCTGGTTTGCCCTAACACGCCTGGCAAAATCACTCAGAGATTGGAGCTGGGAGATCCCACATGGTGTCTGGCTGCTACGGAGCCCTTTTGGGGGAAGTGTGCCCTCGAGAAGGGGTGGTGCTGGTCAGACACAGAACGCACCAGCGGTGTGGCCTGAGCCCTGCTGGAACCTGTCACTGCTCTGCAGACACCTTGCTGCTTGCAGCCAAGTTTCTCTCTCCTGTAGTTCTGCAGTGTCCTTGGATCCTGAACTGTGAGGGTTTGTGCTTTTTTTCCTCTGGCTGCTCACAGATGTCCGTGCAGGAACTTTGCGGGTTGCTGAGGCGGGGCTGCTCTTACCTGCTTGCTGTGCAGATGTTGGGCCAGGTGTTGTCTCTCCTCCTGACCTGTGGAGCACGCCAGCACCTCCCTGCCCTGTGCCCTTGGGGATGCTCCCTGGTGCCAGCTGTTTGAGTTGCTCTGGAGCTGTTGCTCTCTGCCTGGTGAGGGTGAGTGGGCAGTGAGTTGACAGCTCCTGGCTTGGGAGGACTCCCGAGTCCAGGGGAGATCCCATTTTGGCCAGTAGCACCCGAGCTGGTCCGTGCCGCTCCCCTCTGAGCCTTGCAAACAGCAAACAGCTTTGTCTGTCACAACTGCAGAGCCTGTGTGAGGAGCTGTCACTCTGTTCTGACAATGTCCTCTCCCATCAGATGGCCCTGGGCTCTGTCACATTCTCGTAATCCCTTGGCCAGCTTCCATTTGGCCGGCGCTCGCCACGGCGCTGACCCCGTTTCCTGCCCTAATTCACCCCAGGGGCTGCCCAGGCCCTGCAGCCCCCCGGGCACAGGGTGGGGGTGCCCCTCCTGCGATGGGAAGCCCACGCTGGAGATGGGAAACCCTGGGATCCTGGCTTTTGGAGGGCATCACCCTCCCAGCTTCACAGGGGAGCAGATCCTGGTGCAGCAGAGCCTGGGCTGAGCTGCAACTCGCCTCCTCTCCCAGAGCAGCTCTGGAGGAGCTGTGGCCTCTGCAATCAAAGGACCATTAAAATACTTCCCTTGTTTCTGAGGCTAATTGATCTCAGTCAGTGATTTAAATCTTTCTGTGGCAGGAGCATTCTATTTAAAGGAAACTGCCATTTAAATTAAAAACCCGAAGCACCACACTACTTTGTGCCTGCTGTTCCTCCTTGGGAAGCTGAAGAGGACAATAATTGAAAGGTGTGACACAGACATGTTCTTTCTCTTTTTCTTTGGTCGCATATGGACACTTTCTTTGTTTCTTCTGTATGGTCAGAGGCAGCCACGGAACTGGAAATTACCGATTCCGTGATTATTTTCAGTATTTTCTGTCATTAAACGGAAAGTATTTGTACCCCTTTTGTTAAGGATTCTGCTGTTTGTGTGAGTACCATGAATTGGCATCGCTGCAGGGAACGAGGGGAGGCCTCCCCAGGAGCTGCACAGCCAAATGTGGCCCTTGGAGCTGAGAGGAAGCCAGGCAGCAGAGACAGATGAGGCCTGGAGATGAGTCCGGGGAGAGGAATAGTTCCCAAATTGCTGATGGACCTGGGCACAGCACCAAGCCTCGCCGTTCCCTGCTCGTGCACCCAGCCCGAGCCATAAAACCTCTGTGGCGAGCACCCTAAAGCATCTCATTTTGGGTGTGCACAGAACCAGCCTCTGTCGCTGGGCAGGAGCTGCTTTCGGCCCGAGGGCAGGGGTCAGGTCCCCCTGCCCTCCTCTGCCACCGAAGGAACCCTGGGCCCGCTCCAAGTGCTCCTCAGTTGCAGATAAAAGCCATTTACTGTATGGAAATGTGGCCATTTTTCTGACTGGAATCAGCATGCTCGCTGTTTTCAAGTGGATTTTTCTCATTGATTAAACCTTTGTGTTTTACAATAGCACTTTGCTAATTGGCACTTTGCATACACAGAAGGCTGGTGCGTGGCTCTCTCCACCCCAGCAAAGATTTAAGAGCAGGGAACATTACTTATTACTTACGTTTCCTTCCTTTTATAAATCATGGTATAGAACCCTTACTAGCGCACTCTGAAGTATTACCATAAATAATTAAATCTAAATTGCAATTGACAAAATAAAAGAATAAAGCCCCTTTTATGATGCATTACCCTGGCTTTCTTCCCTTTTAATTGCCCTCGCTCCATCATTAATTTGCAGAACACAGTAATTCATGGGAGGCGCATGTGAGGAGGGGCTCTCGTGCTCCGTGAGCATCCCCGGGGCCAGCAGAGACAGCAGCCAGGTTTGCACCACGTGGGGCTCACGGAGATGATGGAAAACGTGGGATGGGATGGGAGTGGAGCTCCCTAGGTCCGTGCTCAGGCTGCGTTTCCACAGCTGGTGCCTTGGAAGAAGGTGTGCGACGTGGAAGGCGCGTGCTCTGTGCCAGCAGAGGCAGGAGCTGATGGTTGGCAGCACGGCTTGGCTCACCGAGATCCAGATCCCAGGCACTTACAGGTGTATCTGCCGCCTCTCCTGAACGGTCCCTCCCATGCTCTGATCCCTGCAGGATTAGCCCCTGCTGCACAGCTCTCGGCTTTTAGCTCTGGAGGTCCAGGCTTTGATCTGCCATTGGCCAAGACAGCAGTTGTCAGATAAGATGGGAGTAAAAATCAAGGAGGCTCCATCTTAGGGCTTGATAGACATGTTAAGTCGACATCAGTGGGAAGGAAATCTCTCCACGGTGGGGGAAAGCTGCTCCAGTTTCAAGTGTTTGAGATGGATCTGGGACAAGGCAGCAGCCCCAAGAGAGGGAAGGTGTCGAAGTGTGGCGAGGCTGAGTTGTCCCCTAGCTTGGGTCATAAACCCTAATTGTTTGTGGGCCCCCAAAGTGACAAGGAACCTGCGGGGGCTGAGGAGCCAGGGAGACGGTGCAGAAAGGCTTTTCCCCCTTGGTGGGTGGGCTGGAGGGGGAGCGGAATTCAGGGATTTGAGGTGGGAGCACAGAGGAGGTTGTGCGGTCGATTGGAGGGTGGTGGAGTTTTTACATTGTCCCTGCAGTGCGCGGGGCCTGAAAGAGGAGGCAGCAGCTGGACCCCGAAAAGGCAGAGCTCCCTGCTCCCCTGCCCAGACCCACCCTCTGCTCCTGTTCCTCAGGCACCAGTTGCCTTTGCAGCCAGGAGACACCTCCCTGCCCTTGCTCCTGCACTGCCCTTTCCTTCTCCGCCTGCCAGCTGCGATCCAGCCCGCGCTCGCTGAGGGTTCTGGGCTGGTTGTTGTCTCACTCAAGGACACTGAATTAAGCTTCTGTGTCACCTTGTTTAAATGCCTGATTAAATTAAACCTTGCCTGACTGGATCAAGTGATGTATCTCTTTTCTGTTACTTTTTCTTTTTTTTTTTTTTTTTTAAGATAACTCAAATTGGAAAGTTTGTGTCTTCTGTAGGACCAGGAGAGGAAATAAATCATCTGTTGAAAGAGCTTCCTTGGGGGTGGGGGGGCTGTCACTTCCCAGGTCTCAGCTGTGCCCCTCGCTGCGAGTGCTCATTGGATTAATCTCTGCTGAGGAGCACCTGGGGACAGCGGCGGCCACGGTGCTTGGGACCCAGCCACGGGTGTCTCCTGGTGAGGGATCTTTTCCCAACCAGAGGTTCTTTCTGCTCAGCTTCATTAGATAGTTAAGTTAGGGGAAAAGAGCATCTGTTTGTTGTGTAAACAAGTGGCTTGTGTGAAAATGTCACCTGCAGAGGACTGGGATGGAGGAAATGTCTGTCTTCACCATATCTGGATGCCAAAACTGGGGCTGTTCCTGTGTGTCAGGCTTTGCCAGGAAGCCAAGACTTCTTTCTTTATGACTTTTCCCCTTGGTTGTCCTTTTCACGCCAGCAATTCTTGCACTTGCTGCCAGGAAGGAAGGACGGGATCTTTCTTAGGTCTCTCCCAGGCCCTGGGTCACATCGGCTTTTCTTCCGTCTGGCAGGGTCTCTGTGCTCGTGTCTGTTCAAGACCAGCTCGATACAAATCTCCTGGGTCACTAAAGGGAATCTGTGAGGGTATTCCCACCCTTTTTGTGGCCTGGCAAGCCCAATATTATTCTTAGAAGGCAAGCAGAGTGTTTTTCAAGGACGCCCGACCAGAGGAATGTCGTTCCTCCATGCGTGGGATGGAATCTGGGCTCGAGTTGGCCTGTGAGACACAATCTCCCAAGAACAGTTTTATTTACTCTGTGCCACTCTTCCCCTCCAGTCAAGGATGTTCTCTTGCAACATAATTGGTCCCAGTTCCCACCTTAGAAAGCTGTGATGTTCTGTGCACTGCAGCTGCCTTTAATTTTGGGGGATTGTTAAAGTTCATGAAAATAGTCACGTTTTGCACCATCTGCTGCGTGCAAGGAGGTAACCAGGGTATGGGCTGCGGGCCAGGGAGTCGGGAGCATCCTCACTCTGTGACTGCACCTTCCCAAGCCTCCTTTTGCTTGCCAAGATTTGCTTTTTGGAGCGAGGACTTGTCTGGCTGCGTTGTTGTCCGGTGTAATCGGCCCCAGTCTCGGTTCGGTTGCCCCACTCCAAGTTCTCCCCCTGCGAACCCCCAACGGCCGCGTGGGGTTTGGCAGCGGAGCCGCCCGCCCCGTCCCAGGGACAGCCGAGAGCAGCGGGATGTGGCAGCCATCACGGCTCACCCAGGCCCGAGGAGTGCCAGGAGAGAGCAGTATAAATATATTTTGGATGTCTGCTGCTTTGACTTTGAAAGGGGATATTGGGATGAATGATTTAAAGCGTTGACAGGAGGGACTCTGGGCTGACCTGTTTTCACAGAACCGTTGCGTAGAGAACCCCGAGCGTGTCCCATCCTGGTGGTTGCAGACATGAAACGTTCCGTGCAAGCGTGGTGGAAACCAGCGCTGCTCGTTTCATCTGCAATGCACGGAGTCATTTCTGTTTCCTTTTGAGGCCGAGAGGAAAAGCAAAGCTTTAAAGAGGAAAAAAAATAAATAGAAGGAGCTGCAACTGGTTTAGCATTCTACAAAGTTTCTCCGAGTCCTCCAAATCTTTAATTGACTCAGGAGCATAAAATTGAGAAGGGGAGAGAGTGAGAGAGCGTGCGAGTGGCGCGAGTGATTTGAATAATTTATTGTCCTTTGAAGTTGCAAGAGAAATTTCAGCTGCCTTGGGGAGTAATTTCTCCCCATTCTGAAAGGGTTTCTCCTTATTTTAAACTCATTCAGAGGATGATAGTTTTGCATTTTCTGCATAATTAATGAGCATAGCTCCCCCCACTCTCACACAACCTCTAAAGAGTGGTGGGGTGATGAAACTTGGTGGTTTTTTTAATTAATAAAGTCAAATTAATTTGACTGTGTCCTCATCCTCCCTCACCTCCATTGGAATCCATGGATTTATTCATAAATTAGTCTGAGCATGCTGCTAGGAGTGCCGACACTTACAAATCTTTAGCCTGGACTTTGATTTGTTTGGATGAATTTCTGAAAAGATGGTGTAGGGTTTTTTTCAGTTCAGCTCTTAAAGATCACCTTGAGACTGGCTCCAGTGATCTCCCAGAGAGCCGGGAAGATCCTCCAGCTCTCGTTTCCCTTTGTCCGTTTGGGGAGGATCTGCTTGACTTTGAGGGGGTTTGTGTGGTTTTTTCTGTGTGAGTGCTATGATGCACCCCTTTTCTTCTAAGATCTGCTGATTGTGATTAATTCCAGTGGCTGCCACTTGAGGCAATGAAAAGGAAGAGGGATCTTCTTCCTGGTGCCTGGAAGGGCTGCAGGACAGCCTCCTGGTAGGAAGCCATCCCTTGACAGGTGTCAGACATGAACAGGAGCCTGTCCTACTCTGAAAAAGCTCACCTTCCTCAATTACTGTCTTTGACAGAAGAGTTTAAGGCGTCGCTGATGCTTTTCCATGTTTCTATTTCTCATTCACATCTTGCACTGTTTTTCTGGCTCACTGAGTCTCTAGTTGTCCCGAAGCTGAATTCATCACATCCCCACTGTTGTCAGTTCTCAGCACTGTTCTTGAATTCTCCTTCTTTTTGATTCTTTTGTGTTGATGTTGCCACTACAAATCTGAACGATGAGTAGCGTGGTGCAGAGACAGAAATTGTGATGATTCGTGTGGTAGGAGTCGAAGTTCATCACCGTTAGAGGCTGTGCTCATCCATTAGTCATGGCTTTACCAGGGCTCGGTTCCTCGCTTTCGGGATCTCCCGTCTCGAGCTCCCTCGACATCCCAGTTTCAATAAGCAGTGCAGGCTCACACTGTACTTATAATAGATTAATCTGCTGTTTAGACTCCAGTGCTTCAAGCTTGTATATCCAGAATCTCCTTTTGTTCCATGGAAAATGTGGGCTGAAGTCTCTTGCCAGAGGTCGGATAGGAACGGTGTAACAGTCTTTTGAAAACAGCCCAAATTCCGTGCTCTAGGAATTGCACCTTACCCTGTTCCTGTAGACCAGGAGCCTCCTCCTCTTGCCTGAAGGAAAGAAGCAGTAAGTGGAAGCAATACAGCTTTTATTTACAGAGTAGGAGAGCAGAGCCTTATCAGACATATTTTGTTTGCCTGGTGTGCCTTTCATCCCCAGAAGATCCCTGCACGCACGTGGGAGCTGGCAGGTCTTGTCTGGGGTCACCATCTCGTGGTCCCGGGCCTGCAGCGCGGCAGCCCCTCCCTGGCAGGGCTGCCCTGAGTGCTTGCAGCTGCCGAGCCCTGTGTGGTGTCACTGGCCCGGGCAGCGGAGCTGATCTCCCCGATCACATCCTTGGGCTCTGCGCTTCCTCGGGAGGACCACGAGCTGCAGGAGCTCGTAGCAGTTTGTTCTCCCCCTCGCTGCTGACTCTGCTGTCACTTTGCGGCGGCGCGGGACCGCGGCTGGGCTGGATTGAGATGGCATTGCCCCCTGGGAGCTGGATCTGGGCTCGTTAAGCTTTTGCTTCTTGCAGGCTTGTCCCGTAGGAAATGTTTTTTCATGTCCTGGTATCCCCTGTGGACTCTGGTTCTTTAGTGACTCAAATAGAGCAGTGGAAGTTGAGCAAAGAGCCAAATCCTTTTGAGCTGGGTCTTTTCTAGGTAGGTGGTGAATGAGGCTGCTCCAGGATGCCAATATCGATGACATGGCTGGAGTGGAAGCTGTCTCAGCGATATGGCAAGAGCGGGAAGAGCTCCCTGCCTCGAGCTTCTGCTTGCAAACAACCTGGGATTGCTGTCATTGATGGACAAGGGGCGCTCATTAAGTTGCCAGGACAGCTCCTTGGGTCTCTGGCTCTGCTCTGGGTTGTTACGCCTTGTTATGGGACTTGTGGACAGATGCGGAATGAGCTGCTGTTACAGCTGATGGAAAGCACTCGTGTACCCCCAGGGTCCTGGCTGGCCACGTTGCTGGGCTCCTGTGCTCGCTGGAGCTTCCTGGCTGATCCCCGGGCTGCCATCCTCCATCACAGCAGCGCTCATCTCCTTCAGCTCCTGCTGCTCACCAGCAGCAGTGTTTTCCGTGTAGTGCCAGAAGGTGAAGCAGAATCCTGGCCAGAGGTCCACCTGCATTCCCACCAAGTTGCTCCTTGGTCCTGTGCCAGGAGGGGGTGGAAGCAGAGAGCAGCAGCTGGGGCACCTGCCGTGCTCACCGTCGGGATGGGTGAGGGGAGGGAGGTGGGGAGGCTGAGGCGTGGGAGGAGGATCTTGGTGGAACGGCCACGCATCTCCCTGTCCCGTCCCGTCGAGCAGTTTGCGTCCCGTGCGTGTGTGTCACCACACGTGCCCTGTCCCCCTGCGTAAATCACAGCTGGGGGAATGTTTTCCTGGGCTGGATGGAGGTGCCAGTCACTGGAGCTGGGACTCATCCCTTTTGCCGTGGAGAGAGGTGGATCCTTTCCATGCACAGGGATGTGCGACGGTAGCCTGAGGAGACCTGTCGAAACGGGATGACTTCATCCCAGCTGCTGCTCCCATGTGATAAGGAGCGGCCCCATCCCTGAAAACCAGCAGCTTAAATAGACCAGGAGGAAGGATTATGCTTCCCCTCCAGCAGGCAGGATAACGTGGTATTTCTCACCTTGGATGTCAGAACTAGGAACAGATTTTTGGTAGCCTCAGTCTCCTCCTGCCTCAGTGCTGCAGGCGCGTACCTCCCTTCCACAGGGTCTGGATCCCAGTGCACTGCAGATAGGAGCTGGAAGGCTGCATGGATGTGCCAGATCCCCAAATTACCGTCCTCACGGTGAGAACAGCTTGGCATGGGCTGGCTAGGAAGGGTCTGCTGCCTCATCCCGCCCGAGGGGAGAGGGGGAGCTGGCTCAGGTGTGGGGGTTGTTGGACGTGCAGTGTAGTAAAGGTGATTTTAAAGAGTTCTTCATCTTTCTCACCCATTTTCTGCATGTGTTAACTCCCGTGCTGGTGCCGCCTTTCGCTGCTGTCCTTCCTCCTCTGGGGCCTTGCAGGTAAGGAGAGGGGGCAATCCTCCAAGTGACATTCCCCATGTCTGCAGGGGAACAGGCTGCATCCTGTGGCAGCCCAGCTTTTCTGAGTCAGGTCAGGGCTTTGGTGGCTCAGCAGCAGGGGAATAGCCAGGTGGAAGTATTTCGCTTCTAAAAAAACATCCTCGATCTTTTTTTACCCTCCTTTGCCCAACCTTGCCAGTCCCGTCTCCCTGAAGGGAGCCAAGAGCTGCTGACAGTAAGAGGAAGTCTCCGTCTGAAGCCTATAATTATCCTGTCTGCCTTCCCAGAAAAGGCCAGTTGGGGAGCGAGCGTGCTCCTGTTCCCCGGACCAGCCCTGCCTTCTCCTGCCTCCCCAATTACTGCTTAATGGACTTTTTATGATGATAAGACGACTGGGTTGGGGAGAAGTTATTGACGGGGAAATGGAATATAATTCACTCCCTGTTTGTTTGTTCTGTCAGAAAACCCTCATTTTAATTTTATTTGCGAGGCACTGAGAAACAGCCCTCAGAAAGAAAAAGTGCAGAATCTGTCAGTAAAACCTTGGATTTCACGGGGTCCAGAGTCTCTGCAGGACCTCTCCAAGGGGTGTCCTCAATCGTGGAGTGTCTGCGTAGAGACTCCTCCCCAGTCCTTCTCCGTTTGCAGCTCTCTCACTTGTCCTGAAGAGAAATGTGAATTCTGGAGCTGTCTTCCTTGCTCTACCCCTCTCTCCAGCTCCCCCACTCCCTAATGCCGCTGCCTGGGAATACGGACCCATTCCAAACAGCGCATCCTTGCTCCCCACTCTCCATCTGTCTCAAATTTGGCTGCTCTCTCCTGTTTTCATCTGCTCTGTGGTTTGTCTCCTCCATCCAATCTTCACTTCCTCGCTCTGGCTCTGAACACCTCCCTCCTCTCCAGCTTGCTCCAGTTCTCTTGCACAGAATCATGGAATATCCTGACTTGGAAGGGGCCCACAAGGATCATCAAAGTCCAACTCCTGGCCCAGCACACGTCAGCCCCAAGAATCCCACCCTGTGCCATTTTCCCTGCTGATCTCTTCTCATTCCCACTGATTCTCCCATCCTTTCTACCTTCTGCTCCCCATTTTATCTCCCCATTCCCGGGGGTGACAGAGCTGCTCCTCTGGCTGCCCCTGTCCCTCGCCGCTCCGCTCTCCCGTCCCCATCCTGCAGTACAGGGCACGGATCTCCACGTACAGGCAGACCACAGCAGCACCTGTGTGTAAAACTGCTTCCTAAAGCAGCAGACGAGCTCTGGGAGCGTGGCTGGACCCCGGTCCCGCGTTCCTGGAGAGGAGCTGCAAGCACGACTGCCCAGGGCTGTGGCTGGGGAGTACCCTGGGCTCGTTCTCTGCCTGGGAGCCCATCAGCAGTTGTGGAAAAGGGAATGGAGTCTCACTAGACCAGCAGGAAGCTCCAGCCCAGAAACCAAAGGGAAGAGGGAGGAGGAAGAGGAGGAGAGGAGGGCGTTTAATCCCGTGCATGGCAGCGGGAAAGCCATCGCATTCCTTCCAGGTTGCTCTGGAAGTTAGCAGGAGGTGAGAAGTAACGGGGAGAGATGTCTCATTCCAGCTGACATGGCTGGGTTATTGGGAAATTCCAAGAGCTTTTGTCTAGCTTTCAATTTTTATCTTCTTCCCCCAAGAAGCACCTGTTGGGGAAGGTCTCTTGAGTTCTCTCTCGTGATGTTTTTGTGGTTATTTTGTTTGCGTCTCAGCCTTCCGAGGCTGCAGCTGTGCTCGGTGCCACCCGGGGTGCTGAGTGTCGCGCAGGTCTGTTCCCAGACCGTCCCCTGCTCCAAACTGCGTGTGGTGTCTAGACCAAGACAGACAGGCAGGTGTGAGAGATGAGGGTTGTCACCTCCCCGCGACGTGTGGCAGCCGGAGGTGCGGGAAGGGCGAGCGCCCAAGGTCAGCCGAGTTTGCACCAGAGCCAGAGATCTGAATCCCAGTTACGGGACTGATCTGGAGCCTGGAAGAGCACTCTGGGGCGTGCAACTGAAAGCAGAATAACATTGCCCATGAGTGGCTTCATGGTCTCATCTTTTACCTTTGCTCTCGAAGGTGGAGGTGCACGTGTGTGTGTCTGCACAGAAAGGTGAATTTCCTTCTGCTGGCTGTTTTTGAGCGAGGATAAAGGTTGTCACTGCCTCTCCTGCAGCACGGGCAGGCTCCCAGTGGGCAGCTCCGTGGGGGAACGTCGGGCTCGGCACCACGGGGCCGTTTGTTGAAGGTCGAGCGGGAACGATGAGCACAAGGGCGGCTGTGCTTGTGTGCAGGGAAACTCGTCAAGCGGCAGGAAAATGGCCTTCCTGCTGTGCCCGTGCTGCAGCTTCAGTGCCTGTGCCACTCTGGGGGACAGTGGAGAGCCTGCTCCTTCCCCGCAGTGGGATAATGAGGGTTAGTCACCGGCAAGGGAGGAGCTGGAGCTTTGTGTGGGTCGGCAGGACGGGCGCGTGGGCTTCCACAGAGCTGCCAGCGGGCACCGGGGGCTCCGAAAACGGGAAAAAACCTTCTAAAATACGTTGTTTTGTGGCTGCCTTTCTTTTGTCTCCGTGGATTGCTGCCGCTGTGGGCGAGGGGCCCTTTCAGGCAGGCTCCTGCTGCTCTGCACTGAGGCCAGAGGGAAGAACAAGTGGGTTTGTCTTTATTTGCTGCCCATTGTTGAGGTGCTTCCCTGGGGGTGGCAGGAGCAGGGGGCAGAAGGTGACGGGGGTGTGAAGCACAGAGGTGAGCTTTGTCATCTGCAGTCAGCACCCGGTCCCTGCTGTGGGGCTGGAGATGAGGGGAGAGAGCCGGAATGGGGGTCAGGAGGATGCAGAGGCCTGAGGGAGCCCGGGGACAGAGGGACAGTGTCACACACACCGGGGCAAATACACAGGGATGTGGTCAGGGACCATCCTCCGGCCTTTTCCTTGACACCTGCGGGGCCAGACTGTGGACAGCGAGTGGAAGGGGACACATCCCCATCCGTGTGGGAGCAGCTTTCTGCCTTGCACTGCCCCAGAGCTGGCAGGTGGAGCCCAGGAGGGAGCAGCAGTTTTGGGGTGCTGTGGAGAAGGCTGCTCCTGCCCTGTGGTGTGTGCGGGAGGCTCAGTTCCTCTCCAGCCCCCGCTCCCTCCGTGACCCACCCGCGGTGCCGCAGGAGAGCGGCCGGCTCCGTCCAGGCGTGGGGAGGGCAGGTCAGGGAGGTGCTGCACGTCCATAACTGGCTTCTTCTTCTTCCCCCCCTGCTCCCGTCAGCTGTCAGCTCAGATATGTGAAGCTCATTTGTTCTCCTGCCTCTCTCCCATCCCTCAAACCACCTCTGGGTTCTCCATCCCCTCTCTCTGTCTTTGGCTTTTGATGTTTCAGACAGGCATATGGTGGCCGGCCTGTCTCCCTCGCTGCTCGTCCGTCAGCGCCTATTCACCATGGCAGCCCTTCCCGAGGGACATTTGGGTTTAAAGGCTGAGATGTCCCCTCTTCCCCACTTGTACATCTCTCCAGCTTTCCTGCTGCAAAGCCTCTCCTCTCAGCCTGTTGTGTCATCTGTGTATCGTTAGCAGGGAGACGTTGGGGTGGGTTTTACGTGACTGTGTTCGAAGAGCTTTTCCTGCTTTGGTGTCACATGGAACAGGGAAGGAGGAGGGGGAGAGGAGGCAGCAGCATCTTCGTCTTTGGTGAGGAACTGCCTGGGTGTGCAGCCCTCACCCGTGGGCTGGGGGATGAGTAGGAGACCCCCACCGCCCTTCTCACCCGGCAGCCTCGCCCCAAAGTCTGCGTGAGAGTCCCAAAATGCCAGCAGTTCGAGTCCCTTCAGAGCGGGGGCTGCCCGTGGCTCCCGGGCCTTGGGAAGGGAATCCCACGGGAGCTGATCCGTGTGCGGGGACGGGCCCCGGGGCGGGAGCGGTCAGGGGCGGCCGCGGTCAGGGGCGGCCGGGCGAGGCCGGAGGCCGGACAGGAGCGTGCCGGTGGAGCCGCAGAGCGCGGCACGCGGGGGAATCTCCCTCTCTTCCCTGCAGTCCGTGGCAGCTCTCCAGCCTGGCGCTTGTTGCTTTTGGGAAGTGCGTGGGCGGTGGGCAGGAGTGAAAGCTTCGGTTTGACTTGATGGCTTTCCATTAAGCTGTAGAGCAGGATCACAGGTACGCAGCAGCCATCCGGCCTTTTCAACCTTCCCTCTGGAGACCCAGACCCCGCAGGAAGCCTCTTGTAGTGGGAAAATTCTTTTAAGCTCCAGATTTTTCCATTCCTATTTTGATACTGCACAAAAAATAGGTTTTTCTACTTTGCAAGCAGAGAAAGGGGGAAAAATTATCTCTGTGACCGCTGGACTGATGGAACTCAGACTCAGCCTTTCCAAACCTGACTTGTTCCCAGCTATCTGTGAGGGAAGGCTGGTGAAGTGATATAAAATCCCCTGAACTGTCAGTACGTTGTCTGGAAAATGTGTTTCTTTGATTTGTATGTATTTGTTTAAAGCCGTGGTCCTGCAACCTTGGCAAACGAGGGGAAACCCCTCAGGCCCTGGCAGTGGGCTGACAGTGCCTCACAAAGCACCTTGTCCCTGCCTTCGGGGGCTTCCAGAGCCCTTCAGAGCCGGAGGCTGAGCTCTAAGCGTGCGTTTCCCTTCAAGCTGGACCTGGCACGGCGGAGCTGTGGCAGCCCCACGCAGCACGGGGGGATTGGCTCCGGCTCTGGATCACCGGCACCGCGCCCGTGGTGGCTCTGGCGCTCTCCTCCCCGGAGCGGAGAGGGTTGCTCAGTGCTCGGCGTGGGCTGGTGACGAGTGCTGCAGTGACTGGGGGTGCAGGGGTGGAGAGCACGAGCGGGGAGGAATCAAATCTGCAGCTCAGAGGCTTGGGCAATTTTCAGATCGACAGTTTAGCTCTGATTTTCACCCATTTTCCAAGTGAGTAGTAAAATCTCAGAGGTTGGGTGGTAGGGATTTTTGTTTGGCTCCTTGTGTGAGTCCCTCGTAGGGGCTTGCAGGGAGCTCAGGAAAAGCCCCGTTCACAGGCAGCTCAGCTTCCCCATCGCCCCACACTGAGGCAACGCAGGACCCCAAAAAGGGACGCTGAGCAGTGGCTCCAGATTCGCTGGTTTTTGGAGCACCATCCCTTTCTTCAGGACGGAAATAGAACCTTGTTTTTCTCCTCGGCTGAGCTCTCATCATACAGCCTGCACCCATTTAAATGTATACGTGACATTAAGGTTTATTAGGGGCTTTTATTTTAGGAAATGAACCTGCATCAATAAAGTGTTCTTAAAAGCCCTGGATGTTTTTAGCTGTACCTTCAGAATTGACTTCTGCAAACTCTTCAGATATCGAGCGGAGGTGAAGGGAGGAAGCAAGTCAGGGGCAGAGAGAGCATTTATATTTTAGCCTGGAGCAGAGTTTGGGTTTTACCTTTCTCAGAGGGAAGACAGATCCCCCAGTGCCAGTTCCTCCAGTGGGACTCGCTTGATAACCTTTAGCTGTAACATTGCAAAGAAGACTCTGACCTCTAAATATAGATTTGGATATTTATAAATGCAGTGCTTTGTACACACAGCATTCGGTGGGACGTAAACAGCTCCAGCAAATTGTATTTACCTCCAGCATGGAAACAAATGCTTGATTGCATCACATGAGCTTGCTCAGTGCCTTTTATTTATATACTGCTGGCCACGCCAGGCAGGGAAGGGGAGAAGGCTTCCTTTTGTCTTTCGACCCCTAAAAGACCCTGGAGACTTCTCCCCAGCTACCATTTGCCCTCCTGTCGAGCCCTGTGGGAGGCTGTTTGCATCTTATTTTATAGACTCTCGAGTATGAACAGATAAATACACACATTTCAGAGTCACGTGCTCTGCTTTTCTCAAGAAAACAGACGGCAACTTTATGATCTGAGTGATTTTATTTGAACACAGCTGTGGCCTTGTGATTTAAATATTTCAATAAATTTTAAGCTAACTAGATGAGAGGAAACTGCGCAAGGAAAACAGGTTAGAGCACGGAAGGAGGATTCCCAGCGGGTGGGGGCAGAGTGGGCTCCGCACAAACGCTCCTGGCCTCGGCTGCCTCTCACGAGCAGCTCCTTGACACCTTCCTCGGTCAGAAAGCCCACCCCAGCCTCCTGCCATCCCTGCAGAGGGGCTCCAAAGGCAGTGGGATGGTGATGGAAACCAGCAGAGGGGCCGAGGGAGAGGTGCTCTGAGCTCAGGTGGGGTTCTTTGAGCCTGGGCTGGCTCAAGCACAGCCCCAGACCCGGTGTGTGTGTTCAGGCATCACTGCACTGCTGCTGGGTGTGAGAGGAGGCTGAAGGAGATTGTGGCTTCTCCCTGGAGCAGCATGAATTCCATGTTTTCCTTGGGAGTCTCCTGCTGAGCTGAGGGGAAGGGGAGCTGCAGGAGCAGCCTGGGCTCTGCTCCTGGGTTTGGCAGCTGGGTTGTTCTGAAGTGATCACAGCTCTGGCCTGTGGGCTGTGTCCCCTCACACTGCCTGTTCGAGGGGTCTGTGTGAATGTACCTGTGAGGCCCACGGGAAGGACCTGCAGGTGAAAGCAGAGGTGCCACAAGCCAAGGGGATTTCACATCCTAAGGCCACTGGCATCGGCCTCTTTCCCACCATTGTCCTCAAGATCTCTGTGTGCCAAGTCCTGCTCCGTCTATTTCATGGTTCTTCTCCCACCTTCTCCCCTTCCTTGGCTGTATTTCTATAAATCTTCCCCGTTCCTTGGTGTTTTGGTCATCTCCAAGGAGCTGGGAAGTGCAATTCACTGTTTCTAAGTGTTGTTTTCAGCTCTACCAGCTTTTGGTGATGCTCATTAGATGGGTTTTGCAAGGGCAATTTCCCCTGTACAAAACAATTTAAAAGTCCACTTTTCAGGAGTGAAAGAGGCTTTGCAACATTGAAGTCTCTTTGTAGGATCAGGCCCTTAATCATTTTCTGCTGGAGCTACTTCATATGTAAAGTGGAGGTAAAGGCTGTTCTGAAAAAGGCCAAGAGGTTTAATTTCAGCTGGGATCGTTAAGAATAGCAGCAACAACGCCACTGTTAATTACAAGCCGTGTTTATTGGAGTTTGTCACTGCCAGGGATGATATTTCTTTTTTGTCCTGCAGGTCCCCCTGTGTTCATTAAGAAGCCTGTGGACCAAATCGGTGTGTCGGGAGGGGTGGCCTCCTTCGTGTGCCAAGCCACTGGAGACCCAAAGCCAAGGGTCACCTGGAACAAGAAAGGGAAGAAAGTGAACTCTCAGAGGTTCGAGGTAAGAGATGGCCTTGAAATCTGGTGTCTGTTGAAGAGAGAGACTGACACAAAGCAGCCCCTGCTCCTCTTTGGCCGCTCTCAGACCTGATAATAAAGGGAAATTTGGAAGGGGAGGAGTTTTAACAGCAGGAGGAGTGAAATGCAAGCTCTTGGCCATGTCAACAGCTGGGTTTGTTCCAAAGCAAAAGCGAACTTGGCTCAATTATGTTATTGGAGTTTTTTATTTTGTTTTGTTGGGTTTTTTCCCTTCCTGGGATATAATATAACTTCCTGCTTTCCTGAGAAACCCCAACTAAGCTGGTGGTACTTCAGCCCTGTAAATGTAGCTTTCATACCCATCCCTGGCTCAGCATTTTAATCCTGGGACAGTCTGGAGTAAACATTGCAGTTGTTGGCAACCAGACCCAAGCAATTGGCATTGTTTAGATAGAAATGAGAGCGGAGGAACAAGGACTGGGAGGTCATCCTGTGGAATTTGCTGTGGGACTCAGCCCTGCCAGGCAGCTGTGTGCTGAGAGGAGCTTTGTGGTGTCAGCTGCCCCTGCAGATGGAGGAACAAGGCGGGGGTTCATTTTTATTTTGTTTTTCTTTGGTCTGTTTCATCCTCCTTGGTCCCAGTTGTGCTCTGAACACCCACCCCACACCCTGTCACCGTGGCTCGTTCTTTCAGAGCCTTTGAGATGCACGTTGTGGGTTTGGTGGGTCCGTGGTCGCTGGCAGGGTTTGGCAGTGACAGCTCTGTCACCTCGAGGTCAGCAGAGAGCCGGGCTGACCCCGTTGGTGACGTGTGGGGGCTGAGGGGCAGCTGCTGGAGGGTTTGCAGTGGTGTGTGCTTGTGCCTGGTGTCTCTTGAGAGGCAGGAACGAAGCTTTGCCTTGGAACCCAAGGACACTGACTGTGTGTGTGTCTCTTTGCCTCTACCCCCTAGACCATTGAATTTGATGAAAGTGCAGGTGCTGTTCTGAGGATCCAGCCCCTCCGGACCCCCCGGGACGAGAACATTTACGAATGTGTCGCTCAGAACCCTCATGGGGAGGTCACTGTCCACGCCAAGCTCACCGTCCTCCGAGGTAAAGAACCTGACCAGTGGCACGGGGGAAGGGGCCCTTCAGCTGGGTGGGAAGGCTGTTAAAAATTCATGGCTGAGGCACAAAGTCCTCCTGGGTTTGGTTTGGTTTGTTGTGACCTGACAGATCTGTTTGCTGCTCTTACCTCAGAGAGACATAAAAGTGCTGTGTGAGAAACAGAGCAAAAACTGCACCGCTTCAGGAGGTTTGGCTGGTGGTGTGCTGGGGTTCCTTCCAACAGGAATTATCCTATCTTCCTCCCCTCCAAAAATTCCTTCTCCGGGTTTAGGAGCAGCACCAGGAGCTCCCCATTATGCACACAGGAAAACCTTCACTGAGGAATCACTCAATGGGCTGGGGCTAAGATGATTGTGGATCTGCATGGGCTTTGACACAGTTGGTAGCAATGCAAGCGCTTTTCCTTGTGCAGGATACCTATTGTGCCTTTCTGGGCTTCTCCCCTTTTCCCAGAGGTCCTTTGCTCTGTGCACTCTCCAGGAAAACAATTCCCTTCTCCATTTTGTTCTGGTTCTTTTTTCCACTTGTCCCCATTACAGAGGATGTTTACATGGATGCCTCCCTCATGTCATCTGTTTGAAATATGCTCCCTGAACTGGATGTGGGGGAGGGAACAATATGCTGTTGCTCTGGATGCCTCTGGATGTTTGCTGTTATTTCCCTGGGGATCCCTGAAATCACCGTGTGAAGTGCTGGGTGCTAAAACTGACCCATTTCAGGGTTTGGGGCACCCATCAGTGATGTTCTCTGTTCAAACCACAGGGCAGTGCAGGGGATCCTGGCGGGAATGGGGTGGTGGAGAACTGCCCGAGAGCTCCCGAGGGGAATTCAGCTTGGCCGTGGATGAAGCCAATGGGTGTTTGAGTAGCACTGGCAGTAAAAGCCCTTCTCTCTGCAGTGAACATGGCTAACAACAAATTTAGGAGCTCCAGGCAGGAGCCCCACAGGGCCAAGGGGTAGCTCTGCCTATGGGCCAGTTGTTTTTCCTTCAGCAGTTCCAGCATTCCCTCCAGGAGCGGCTTAAATCCTTTTGTTTGAACAGGCAGCGAGCGCGTCCTTCATGGTGCAGAGCGAAATTGGCGTGTGACTTCCCAAAGCGCAGCAGGGAATTAGCACCAGACATGAAGGGCACCAGGCAGAGCCCCCAGCCTCCCTTTCCAGCTGGGAATATCCCTGCTGTGGGCTCTGTGCTGTCAGGATTTTGGCTGCCTGGGAGCGTGGGGGCCCGCGGTCCAGTCATGCCTGACAGATTCGTGTAGGTGACTTAGATGTCTGTGCAGCTCCTGTGCCTGGCATGGCATTTAACCTTCTGTTGGAGAAACGTGGTGGGATGGAGCTGTCAGGAGCTTGGAACGGCGCGGTGTGACAGGAGTGTGTCTAACTGTGGTTATCCCAGAGGGTGGGAGCCTTGTTCTTCACACTTATTCCATGTACTCCTCTGGAGCTGTGACAGTTTGGGAGAAGGGCCCCTGCAGTCATATTTGGAGTTTGTACCCCTTGAATTTAGCTCCAAGCAGCGGCAAGGGAAGGCTGTTCTCCAGCTGCCTCCAGCGGTTTTAATGCTCTGTCCACCAAGAGTGAGCTGCAGTGTGTGGGATCACTGTATCACTGAATCATCGAGGCTGGAAAGACCTCCAAGGTCCCCAAGTCCAACCTTTGACCCATCCCCACCTCGTCCCCAGCCCCGAGCACTGAGTGCCACGTCCAATTGTTCCTTGGACACTTTCAGGGATGGGCACTCCAAACCTCCCTGGGCAGCCCCTGCCAAGGCCTGAGCACCCTTTCTGTGGAGAAATTCCTCCTGGTGTCTCGATGTCCTGCTCCTGTCTCTGGTTGCCTGGGAGCAGAGCCTGACCCCCACCTGGCCACAGCCTCCTGTCAGGGAGTTGTAGAGACTGAAATAGGAATGAGCTGAGCTCGGGGACCGTCCTGAGGGACCAGGGCTCTTTGTACGTGTCTTTGTGCAGCTCTTCCTTCTGGGATCAGCATCATCCACGTCAGCCAGAGACAGCTGACAGCACAGGGGCTGCATCTTCCCACTGCCTGACTAATTCCACCCTTTGCTGATCCCACCAGAACATTCCGACTGTGGCTGTGCTCTCGCGGCTCCCCTGCTCTCTTTGCCTGATGGGACCTGGTTTGGAGTCTCCTGGAGCACCGGGGGTACCCGTTCGTGGAACTTGAGGGAGCAGGGATTACCTGCAGGGTGGGCCAAGGCGATGTTGAAGAGCATCGTGGAAGCCGATTTTGTAGCGTATCCTCCCCTTCCCTGCTCAGCTGGAGTTACTCCATCCTTCGCCATTCCTGAGCTCTCATGCAGCAGAGTTTGTCTCCTCTCTATCTGTGGTTTTAAGCCAAACGCACTGATCTGCACAATGACAAAGTGAGCATGTTGGCATCTCCTCCTCTCCTGTTCCTCCCCTCTTCTGCACTCACCCACTCTCCTGTTTGTCTTTTCTCTCCCTGCTCAGCCTCCTCCTCCTCTGTGTCTCTGCTCTCACTTGCAGAAGTGATGCTGAGCAGAGAGAGGGGGCTGCTCCACGGCTGCTCCACAGCCTGGAGACGGATGGGAGCTGTCATTTGCAGAACCTGTTACCTTGGCACGCTCTGGAGAGTGGAAACCTGGGCCCAGCTGCTGCAAGCGGCACGGGGGGCTCTGGGGTAGCTGTGCAGCCCGTTGCCTGTGCTGCTGGGCTCCCAGACATGCCTGTGTACCGCATGCACCAGCACTGCAGCATTTCCTCAACACCAGAGCGGTCTCCTAACAGCAAACACAGAAAATATTTCCTCTTTTCAGAAGAGAAAACAATACATTCTTCCCTGCTAGATGCAGCTGCTGGAGGGATTGAGCATAAACCCCTCTTGCTCATGCACATGATTACTCCTGGATCAGACCCTGGTAGAAACCCACATGCCTTCACTTAAAAACAGGAAACTGCAGGAGAGGAAACCTTTGGGAGCTTCTGAGAAGCAGAGCTGTGATGGTCACTGTTCAACTCGCACAGTCCCTTCACACCAGCTCTGCTGGCTTGTTTGTCCTTCCTGCTCTGCTTCTCCAGGGATCCCAGTTTGGTAGGGCTGTGGAGACTGGCTGTTCTTTCCACAGCTGGCTAGACAGAGTGCCTGCAAGCCTGACTCCTGCAGGGCTCAAAGAAAAAGAAAGAGAGCGGATTTGGGAAGCATTTTCCAGTTGTTTCTGGCTCCAGCTGCTGTTATTTTTCATTGTAACTGAGGCAGGAAGGAAGGTGGCTGGCACAGGCACCCCAGCTCCCAGTTGGTGTAGATTCTCCAAGCTCCCCGCTCCCAAGAAAGATATTTATGGCTCCATCTGCATCTCTTGGGATAGATGTGGACAGAGAGAGAGGTTGTGGACTCCCCATCCTTGGCAGTGTCCAAGGCCGGGTTGGACAGGGCTTGGAGCACTCTGGGACAGTGGAAGGTGTCCCTGCCCATGCAGGGGTGGAATGGGATGGGCTTTAAGGTCCCTTCTATCCCAAACCACTCTGGGATTCTATCTGTATCTGTCTGTACCTACATTTATGTCTCTATCATCTCTGTCCGTGTTGTGGTGATTATTATTACTTCTGTATGCAGATTATCCTTTCCCTCCACTTCTTTAGTAGCCCGAGAGAGATCCTGGTGCTGGGAAGGCTTGTCCTGTGCTGCCAGAGCTGAGTGGGCTCGGCTGCTGGAGGCAGGGGCTGGGTTTCAAGCAGGGACCAGACTGGCTCAGCTCTTTGCTCTGTGGAAGCTGGTGGAGGCAGTTCTGTGGAGGTGACTCTTGTTCATAAATGCAGCCTGAAAGCCAGTGATGAGTGCAGTTCAGGGTGAGGGAACAGAACTCGCTGTGCCCTGGCCCAGCCCTCGCTGCATCCCGGGCAGTGCTCTCTGTTCCTGGGGGTTGCTGCCTCCGGAGCACTGGGGAGAAGGGGCTGTGGGACGTGCCAGCTCTGTGGGACTCCCTCCTGGCGAGTGCCTGGGGCTGCTGTGGACAGACTTTCGCAGCTTCTAGTGATTCCCTCTTGGTTTCCTTTCATGGAGTATTCAGACATTTCTTTAACAATTCCAGCCCGAAATTTCCCTCACACATTTCCTACTCCAAGAGCACATCTGGTGTGGGCATGTGTAAAGTTCTAGCAAGATCCCTGCTGTTTTGCTGGGTTTTTTGGTAATTGTTGGCTTTAAATCACGAAAGGTAAACAAGAAGCAGCTCTGGATGCTCAGCTGAGAGTCCCACGGGAGCACGTGGGAAAGGGAAGCTGCCCCTCTGAAATGTTACCTTGCCATTTGGAAAATTCCTGGCAGTCTTTCTTCAAACTTGACTTGTTTTGCTTTTCTTGTAGTGACCTGAAAATTGGGTGACATTGACAGCAGATTAATTCTGTAGCTTCTGAATAACATCAAAGTAATTCTGGCTCAGATGCCTGTAGAGGGAGGGTACGTGGGGACACGTTAGTGGAGGGAGCACAGGCGTCACCTGCACTGTTTCGGGGACCAGCACACATATCTAAGGGTGCATTTATTGCCTGCAAACCCACAAATTTTAATAACATTGTTAGGCTTTTACTGCTTTCGTAGTGAAACTTTCAGCTCCAAATGGAATCAGCAGACAGAGACATTGCTGAGACTCCTCCCTGCACTGAAATTGTCTTTGGCTGGGCAGTAACAAAGAGCTGAGACGCAGGTACAGACGTGGGTGGGAATAACTTGTTGATGTAATTTCACGAGGCACACAGTGCCAGGACACCTGGGGAGAGGGCAGCTCCAAGTGTTCATCAACATAATGAAAGGAACAGGGATGGGTTCAAGAGTGCTGGATTTTGATTTTGATGCTGATTAAAACTCGTGTCGCTCGAGCTGCCCCATCTCTGTGTTCCTGCTTCTTCCACCCCGAATGAGGACAGTCGGCTGTAGAGGCCAGCCAGCATCCATATCTCCAGAGGAGAGTGAAAAATCCCTCCTCCTCTTCCCTCCAGAGCATCTTCGTGGCTTTCTGCACCGACTCCATGGCACGTCTGCTCACGCTCACACCCTCCTCCTCCTCTAAATTATTAAACAACTGTGCACACCCTGCGGGAAAAAGAGCGGCAGCAACACCCGCTTTATCTTCCTTAATCATCCTCATTTCCAGCACAGCTAATTAGCTAAACCCAGAGCTGCCACCTTCCAGAGTGACAGGGGGACAGAGCACCCCTGTCCCCTCGCTGGGGACCCTCGTGGTGTGTGGCAGCCTGAGCTGGGTCCAGGCACATCCCCGGGCACGGAGCGTGTCCCCAGGTGGGATTTGTTAGAAATGAGGGCTGAAGTGCTCCTCTCTCTTCCCCTGCCTCTCTCCATCCCTCCTTCCCTGTTCTTTCTCACCCTCCTTTGCTCAGTGAGGCCTTGAGGTGATTCACTAGCTCAGGGGGCTGCGAGGAGCTGGGTCTAAGTCAGGGATGAACAAGGTGTCGGGATGCTCCCTCCATACGGCAGCTGCACCTCAGGAAAAGCTTTGCCTGCGTGAGCCAGCACGATTCCAGCAGCAGCAGCTGCCCAGATGTGCCCTTGAAGCATCTCCAGCTCGTGTCTGGTTCTTTTGTTCCTGCAGTTGCCCGAGCTGCTTTCAGAAAGAGAATTCCCAACCCGAGCCATTCGTTATTTATTCGGGAGGGGGTCTGGGGGGTGTTTGGGGATGGATGGGGAGGGTGGCAGGGCACGTATGTGCATCCCTGCTGGGGATTGCAGTGAGGCTGGGGGTGCACAGCTCCAGGTTGTTCGGGGATGGAGGCAGTTCTGCTTCCCCGACAGGAAGGAAATGTGAGCACTTGACTCGGAGCAGTCTGCGATGTTCAGAGATGCTTCCTCTGCCATCTGATCCTCAAATCTGATCACGCCTCTCGTCGCAGTTGTTTTAATTAAACTCAGAGGAATTCTGCACATTGTGCTGCAAGATTAACATTTTTGTTTAATTAGAAACACTCAGTAATAATGGTTGTACGCGGCCTCCCCCAGCACACACACACACACACACACACACGTGTGCACGCTCACACACCCCGCCAGGCACGGGGCCGTTCCCCCTGTGGATTAACTGGCTCGTGGAAGGAAGGGGCTGGGGCTGGAGGCAGGTGGAGCAGCATCGCCAGGGAGCAGGATGAAAGCAGGGATCAATAGTGATGTCATCTGCAGCCAATGCGGCTCGGCTGCTCACCGCTCCCACGGCTGCTGAGGGAGAGGGGAGGGAGGACCATTAAAGCCTGGCTGAAAGCCGTGCACAGGCACAGCAATTCCCAGAGCCCCCGTGCTGGCCTGACATCACTCCTGGGGCTTGGGGGGCTGCAGGAGCACGCGGTTTGGGGGGTCCTGCAGTGCCCCAGCACAGCCCAGGGAGCTCAGAGGGCTGGGTCAGTCCCTGGTTAAAGATGTGTGTGAACAGCTCCAATTTAGGATACAAAATTCTGGTTTAGAGGTGCTTCAGATGCACCAGAACAGCTTTAAACTGAAAGAGTGCAGGTTTACATCAGGTACCAGGAAGGAATTCCTCCCTGTGAGGGTGGGGAGGCCCTGGCACAGGGTGCCCAGAGCAGCTGTGGCTGCCCCTGGATCCCTGGCAGTGCCCAAGGCCAGGCTGGACATTGGGGCTTGGAGCAGCCTGGGACAGTGGGAGGTGTCCCTGCCCATGGCAGGGGTGGCACTGGATGGGCTCTGAGGTCCCTTCCAGCCCAAATCATTCTGGGACTCGATGAAAAGGCCCCCACCACAGCCAGGCTGCTGGGTTTCTCCCTTGTCCCGCTGTCTCTGGGTTTTGCCAAATGTGTTTGGCTCCATTCCTCCTTATCTGTCACGTGCCAGCCTTAGGAAACAAGCTCTGGATGTGTTTGCAGTTGGCAGGATGGTTCCCAGCCAAGGCCAGGGTTTCCAGCCCCGTCTCAGTGCCACTGGGAGAGCTCCCATCAGCGTCAGCGGGGGGCTGGTTGTGATGGATGTTCATTTTTTAAGAATCCCACCTTTTTAAAATGCTCTGCATTATTTCCCTTCTGTTCCCTCACCTGCTTTTGGGATGGATTCAGTGCCACAGACTCCCAGGGCTGTGATTCCCTGACACAGCTCATTGGAGATGACAGAGGATCCCTCCCAGATCTCACCCTGCTGCTGGCATCCTCCTTCCAAGCTGCCCTCCCCTAAACACTCCCTTTCTGGGGGGAAATGGCACGTTCCTGAGCTGTGGCAGGCAGCAGGAGACGGCTCTGCCCCACCCCACAGGAGTAAGGGGCTGTGCCAGGCATTGTCGGGGAAGCACTGGGGTTTCGTAGGAGTTATCACAAATCAGCACTGTTGTGCTTGCCCTCCTCACCCTCATTAGTGAAGGCAAAGGCAGGATGGAGAGGAGCAGGAAGCTCAGTTGAAGCTCAGTTGAGCCTCTCTGCTGGGTGCTGGTGCCGCTGTTCTTAGAGGGCAGCAGCACTCGGAACTAATAAATCTAAAAATCACACCCTGGCTGACAGCTCTTGGCGTATTGTTGCTGCGTGTGTCCCCTCTGGTCGCTGCAGCTGGATGAGATTTTCCTCTCCTTTCTCTCCCAGTCCCACTGTGTCTCTGACAGCCCTTTCCACGTGGGTTCTTTCATTATTTCTCCTGTGCAGTTCCACTGAGCCCTGGCACCTGTTTAACCCCTTCCCCTTGTTCTCCACCCCCAGAGGACCAGTTACCTCCCGGCTTCCCAAACATTGACATGGGGCCCCAGCTGAAGGTGGTGGAGCGGACGCGCACGGCCACGATGCTCTGTGCGGCCAGCGGGAACCCCGACCCCGAGATCACCTGGTTTAAGGATTTCCTGCCCGTCGACCCCAGTGCCAGCAACGGGAGAATAAAACAGCTGAGATCAGGTAAGGTCTGGGGGTGAGACTGGAGGAGTTGAGAGCAAAATAGAGGCGTGAGGAGGCTGCGCAGAGGGTCCTGAAGCAGAGGAGAGGGCTGACGGAGGCAGGCCCCGTTGCTGTGGATTGGGGCATTTGAGTTTTTTTGGTTTTTACACCAAGAGTGGTTGGAGTATTTTCCACTTCGAGCCCTCCTGGTCTTCTCTGCTGCCCAGTTGGCCTGAAGGGAATGACAACAGGGAAGCTGGTGCCCCTCCAGATGAGGAGTTCCTGGATCCTGGTGCTCTTGAGCTCAGGGGAAACCGGGGCCTGGATGGGGGCTGAGGGTTTGCTCCTCAGAGCAAGAACTGGCAAAGGAAGAAAGAACCACTCTGGCAGACACAGCTTTTTAGGCCACACACACCTGGTGTAGGGTCCACGGCCCAGGCAGCCTCTTGCTGTCAAACAGAGGGGTGTAAACGGAGCCTCTCAGAGCTGGCGTTGAAGAACGGCTCCTGCAGGATGTCCCCAGCACCACGTCCCCGCAGCCATCGCTGGAGAGCACTTGGGAGTGTTCTGGAGTGACCCTCGGTGCTCTGCCCGTGGAGTCCATCTCCACCAACAGATGTACCCCAGCTCCGTGGCTCTTGTCAGTTTTCCATCTTTCCCCATCTGCTTGTCCATCTGTCTCTCTTGTTTGTTTTCTGTTTGCTGTTTTGTGTGTGTGGCAACGTGACGTCCCTTAATATTCACGTTTCAGGAGCTGTTCCTGTACTTGTTAAATCTGCCAGTTCTCTGTGTGAGAGTGTGTGCAAGGAGGGCATAGGTGGATTTATTTTTGAGTACTACTGATAAAACACTTCCATTGATAGCTGCAAAAATGAAACAAGTTTTGCAAGTTCTACCTTTTGACGAAAACTAACCCAAGAATTAATCCTCTTCACCAACTGCTGGGGCTGACTGCTTTGACCCAGCCTAGAGAAAAGGTTCATTTTTAAGTATTTTTGGCAAAAGAAAGGCATTGTTGTAGGCAAAGGGAAAGCAGAGGCTTTGGTGAGGCAACTGGAGTTGCTTTGTTCACATTAGACCTTTCACAGGTTCTCCAGTCAAGTGATAACCAACTGATTCTGCCCAGATCTCTGCTGGCCCTGGAGAAATCAGGTCTGACTCTGTCCTGCTGGATCTGGACAGCAAGGCATGGAAACACTTGGTTTTATTCTTGCTCAGTTTGGCAAAGATTCTTAGTTCTTTCTAAAAATAAAGATCTTTAGTTCTACAGGCCACCAGTGGAAAAGCTTCATCATAGCTCCAGTTTAATGTAGCTGTTACACACCTGCGTAAATGCCTCCTTGTTCAGTGAAGCAAAGTTACAAGCAGATCCTTAAACTGCTTTGTTGAATTAGAATGGCTTGTTGAATCCCACGAACGCAGATGAGATTGACCTCCCTGCTTTATCATAACAGCTGAGGCAAATGCAAATAAAAAAAATCACTCAGCATAAATAATGAGAGGTAAACTAGAATTATATCATGCTCTGTGACCGTGATCTGAAGTGTGAGTAATGCACAGGCAGATTATTTTTAATACATTCATCATCTTGCTAGAATGCCTTTACTCTTTAGCTCGGTTTGATCTGGTGTTTTCCTTGAAGCCACCTGAGTGCTGCCTTTTTATTCCAGTGAATTGATTAACCTCAGAGTGAACCCTTGACCCTTCTGATAAATAGAAGATACCTGCTGAGATTTAATCTCATTTACAGCTGCTTTAAATTAGTAAACTGGTGAAACCCTGAAGCATCCCCGTTGTCTTCAGGGCACAAACCTGTTGCCTGTGTGTCAGGGAGTGCAGATCCTTGGGCAGTCAGGACTTCCCAGTTCTCCAATTTCCTCTGCCTTCGTGGCCTTCCAAAGCGTGCCCGTTCTGCAGAGAGAGGCCTGTGAAAGTGCAGAATGTCAGCGTGAGGGCCATCTGTGCTGTGTCAGCACTCGTGTCTGGGGAAGGGAGGCGAGGCCGAGGCAGGTTCGCGCGTGGGACTGCGGGTGAGGCGACGCCTGCTTGAGCTGCAAAGTCAGGTCTCGATTTAATGTATTCATCTCTCCAGAAAACAAACTCTGCCTCCAGAAGGGTGGCACTAGCACACATCAGGGCACTGGGGCTGCTCCAGGACACTGCTAATGGTCTTCAGGGCCCAAATGTTTGGCTGGCAGTACAAACAGACCTCCGAGACCACGGTCGTTATATTCCCTTCACCCCAGGAACCCACTGGGAATGGGGGTCTTCACTCTGACCGAGACACGGGCGATACATCGTTAATCACAGTGGGTGTTCCCTGTCTGGTGTTTCTGCTTCCCCTTTCCGTCTCCAGAGAAAATTTCCAAGCAGTTGGGAATCTGTCAATGCTTGGGGGTTTGGCTGAGTGCAAAGCTCAGCTGTCAGTCAGAGGAGAATGGGGAGCAGCTCTGTGGGCTCCTGCTTCCCTTAGACACCATGAACATCTCAGCCTTGGAGATCCAGGTTGGACAAGAGTTTAAGAGGCCTTGGAAAATGGATATTTCTGCTTATCTTGGGACATTTAAAGCAGAAGGCAAAGCCAATGTCCTCTGCTCAGCTGCCATCTAGGGGGGACATGGGAGGCAGCCTTCAGCCACCTTCCTCAGCACTCAAACACTAAAACCTTTTGTGTCTTGTGTGTGTCTTCTGTTTTCTGAATAACTGGCTATAACAAGCTTTTCTTTTCTTTTTTTTTTTCACTTTTTATTTAACATTCAGAGACCTTTGGTAAGTTCGTTCAATTAAAAAAAAAATTAAAAATCAAACCAAAAAACCCCAAACCTGCTAATGTGCAGATTTGTAACCCTTGCCCTTTAAACTAATTCCTTTGTAACAGCTTCTTGAGAGGCATGCTCTGCATTTCTTCTACTAACTCTTTCAGTAGGGATGTTCTGCCCTCTAAATTCATTTCCGCAGGGGTATTGCAGGCTACAAAAAAAAAAAAGAATAGTAATAATAATTTTAATTAATTTATCTGTATAAAGAGATAACAGCTAAATATGAACCTCCTAACATTGGATAGACTTTTTTTTTTGGTATCTTAGCAACAGTTGTCCTGGAATTCCCCAATTACACAATAGCTTGTACCCTGGAACTGTGATAATTGTGTTCACACCTGCAGGAGGTCTTGGAGTTTCACATCTAACGGGGTTATTGGCATTTCGAGGAGGGAGAATTGGGGGTGCAGCATTTCCAAATCGAAGCAGTAAATCACAGGCCAGTGGCTGTGGGGAAGGGCTGAGGAAGGGAAGAGCCCCCTCCAGCTCCTCTGCAGCCCCGGGCAGGCAGGACCTGCCTGCAGAGCTCCCGTCCCAGTCCCTGCGTGTGCCGACCCCCTTTCGTTACTGGGGCTGTTGGAATTGCAGCTGCCAGCCGGGATCTGGCTCTGGAATTGCAGGAGACCCCGATGATGCCGCCTTGTTGGGAGCAGAGAGCTGCGTCCAGCCCTGGGGAGAGGAGCTCGGCACACACATGTTCCCACACGTGGCCCGACAGAAGGTGGGGATGTGTTTTCTGTCATTGCCATGGCAATGGTGACTGTCCTCCTCTCCTCTCTGCCGGGCTCAGAGAATCCGTAGGCAGCTCGGCATGTGGGAAACCAGGGGAAGGATGGTGGGAGAGCAGAGCCCGTCCTCGGTGACAGAGGGGACACCTGCACGGGGAATTCTGCCTGGCACCATCTTGGGCCTTTATAATCCAGAGGCAAGGCCTTTAAGCTGCCTTTTGCCTCTGCTGCTAAACCCCGGGCTGACCATCTGGGCTCAGGCAGCCTCAAAATTTGCCCTAAATAGGCAGATCTGCAGATCCAGGGAGGCCGTGCAAGGCAGTGTGAAAAGTCTGCACGTAGCATCTCAAAACCAGCTTTGCACTCCAAAAGTCAGCATCCAGTGCGAGCTCTTCCTCCTGTAGTCCTGCAGGGCTGGTGCCCCCACTGTGCCCTGGACCCTGGCAGCCTCGTGCACGTGCTCGTGCCCTGTTTAGGACACAGGCAAGCTGGGTGTTGACTGCAGGTGCCTCCCCTGCACCCCCACAACCCCATGTCAAACCCTCCAGCACCTGTCAGAGTTCCTCAGAATAATTAATCGAGCGGACACCCTCTTCCAGCGCCCTCCTGCTGCCCCTGTGTTGAACATGGAGCTGGTTAGATGTGAAACTCCAGCAGTGAAAATCTCCCATCTGTGTCTGTGCCGCCACCCAAAGCGCTGCTCGAGCTCACTGTCACTCAGATCTGTGTGGGGCATCTTCCCAAGGCTGTCCTGCCCCTCCCCTGTGTGCCAGGGTCAGGCCTGGGCAGCCCAGATGGCACTGCCTGCTGTCCCAGAGCTCTGTCCCCAGGCCAGGCTGCCTCCCAGAGCTGCTGACAGCCCCTTTCCAGGGGCAGTGCTGGTGCTCGGAGGGGACAGGGAGTGACAAACCTGCAGTGACACACGAAGGTAACGCTGCTGTTGTGTCTGGGCTTGCACAGCTCTAACTTCCAGCATGTTTCTGCTGTCAATTAGAGTGAACTTTTGTAGGAAACTGCCAGGCTTAGCCGAGGCCAAAGAAGCTTTTGAGCCATGGGTGATGTTGGGATCTCTTCCCCTCCTCTACCCTCTTCCCATTAGCCTTGTTCCATATCGGTGCCACAGATGGCAGATTTTCACTCCAATTCTGAGACAGAAGGATGTATCAGAGGCTGTTTTTATTTCCACTGAACTGATCTATAACCTTTTGCTGCTTTCTCTCTCTCTCTCTCTCTTGCTTTTTAAACCTTCCTGCCACCTCCCGGGTGGGGATCTGCCCAAGTCCACGCTCCCCCACCTCTTCCAAGCGCTGTCTCTCCAACCTTGTCCTGAGAGCTAACAACCTGCTTCATTAACCTTAGCTAGTTCCTAACCCTAACTAGATGCTAACTTTTCTCTAGCTAATGACCTAACCTCATAACTAGAAGCTGAGTCTAACTAGAGTCTAATCCCTAACACTGTAACGCCTCTCTTCCCTTAGCTCCTTTGACAAATAAAGGTGAACTCTAACTAGTATCTCTGTATTTTTACCTTCTATCCTGAGAATGGAGGATTGAACCGCAGCAGGAGGATGAGCAGGGCTGAAGGATGAGGAGGGAAGGGGTTTTTGGTGATTAAGGCAGAAGATTGGCATGGAGGAAGCTTTGACTCCTGTTCTTGCCTCTGCCACAGACCTCCCTCCGTGACCTTGGGCAAGTTGCTTCACATCTACCTCAGTTTCCCCGTGTGTAAAGCAGGGTCATAACTCACCAGGGGAGAGGAGAGGGTGAGAGGCTGATATTTGTCATTTAATGTGCTCACAGCCCCGGCTGGGAGTGCTGCAGAGTGGCAGCAGTGTCACCATTGCAGAGGAGCTCGTGCATCTCTCCCTAGGGAGAGGCAGTACTTGGCACTGCGGGATCTGCCCTGTTCTCAGGATTGGGGTAAAAACCCACCAACTAAACCCCCTTCTTTGATAAGTTTTGAATGCCACTGTGAGCAAAAGGACCTGCCGTGTTTTCAAAGGAAGATGGTTTGGTTGCAGCCCCGGGAGGTCAGATGGGGACGGGGGTTTTATCCCCGACTGTCACTCCCTCCCACCTGGGAGCCCTGCCCGAGGCTGGGCACGGAGAGACAGCAGGAGGGGCTTGGAATAAATGATCCAAGGGAGAGGCAGACACAGGCAAGTGCAGCAGGGCTGTTCCCTCCACACAGCCCCTCCTGGCTGGCATTGGCTCCAGAGCCACTGCGGGAGGTGCCAGGTAGCCCTGTCACCTCTTCAGTCCCCGTGCAGAGCCCTGAGGGACGGCCAGAGGTCCTGAGCACTGAATTCCTCGCACATCTGTGCCAATAGCTAAAGTTTGGAGCCGGGGATTTGCTGGCCGAGGTGGGCTCAAACCTGCATCTCAATGTGCCGCAAGGTGCCCGCGTGTCCCCGTCCCTGCCCTGACGCAGCCCCGATGCCAGCCCTGTCCCCGGGAGCGCTGAAGGTGAACGCAGGGTCACCGTGTGTTCAGTGAGCAGCAAACAGTCCTGTTAGCCGAGAGCCTGAGGGGTTCCTTTACATTCCCACAACAAAATGGAGCCAGTCTTAAGACTTTTGAAGCCGAGAGCCACGGAGGCTCTGCAAACAGCTGGATTGGGCTGCTGGAAAGGGCACCCCGCCTTAAGTACCCTGAGCCCTCTTCAGTGTCCCTGCAATTTGAGATAGACCAAGAAGTTTCCTACTGGGAACTGTCTTCCTTGACTCAGGTCCTTTTCCCACAGGCAGTGCAGGTGTTTGGGGTTTTGCAGTCATTTCACTCATTTTCTTTGTTTTCTTTGCAGAAGGTACACCGATCCGAGGTAAGACACCCCCAGCTCACTCACTCACTCACCCACTCTCCAAACACTTCTCTCCACACAGATCCCGTTCCATTGCCCTGTGCTCAATACAGATTCGTGTTGTTGTTATGTTTTCTTGTCCTGCTTCACCTCTGAATATTTCTTTTTTATACCTGTCTTTATTTTATCTATGGTTACAATGTCCTTTTTTGTTTGCTGGGTGCACTTGGTAATACTGACACTGTTATTCTAATAACGTCTCCGGCGGTGCTGCCTCAGATTTATGGCAGAGTTTTAAGAGCTAATCTCTCCAGGACTGTGAAGGACTGAAGTTTATCTCGAGCATTAAATGCTATCAAAGCTTGGTAAATACTTAGGACCTTCTCTTGATTGGTGCAAAGTGCTCCCGAGCTGCTGATGGTGATGAGAGTTTTCCAGTCCTTTGCTCGGGCAGATCGTCAGCACTCACCATCTCAGCGTACTCATTTGTTTGGCTCCAGAGCCTCTTTCCACTTCCTCCCCACTCTCTTACCCTTAGGTTTCTCTGGGAAAGATCCATGGTAAGTAGCTTCTGCACTGTCTCTTTAATGGAGTCAGAAATTGACCTCGAGCTGCCTGAAAGGCAGGAGGAATTGGGTGTGCACCCCTTGGAAGACCCTGCTTTGGTTTTATCTCCACTGGCACATTTGAAATTCCATAATTCTCTGCTGGTAAAAGCAACAGGAGGTGCTGTAGGTGAGATTTACGTTTTCACACATCATCTCTGTTGGCTCCTGACAAGTGCTGAACACTCCTCACCCTCTTTGCAGCCTCATTTCTGCCATTGCCTTGACCAGCAGAGCTGCAGTGGGCAGGGAGGGAGGGTGAGCCCCCGTTCCCCTGGGAAAGCTGCCCACTGCAGTCCATGGCTCCCTTCCTGCTCTGGAGCGGGGCTTCATCTCCCCTGGGTGTTCTCAGACCAGTGATGCTCATGAGCTGCACAGAAAACGTGTCTGGAACCAATGGAAACAACCCACGGATTTGTCCAAATTAACAGAAATTTCTGGGAAAACTCACCAGCTTTCCACCCAAATGGAGCTCTCCAACAGCAGAGCTGGAGCTGTAATTCCATATGAAAAATGCTCAGCTGGGTGCTCAGTGGGAAGCTCCAGCCAGTTTGGGTTTTAACTCCTGTTGTGCCGAAACACGCGCAGATTCTTTTAGGATGGATTTTGTTTGGTTTACTGGCTCGGGTGGGGGTTTTTGGGGTTTAATTCTCTCTGTTCTGTCCTTGGGAGCTCCCAGGCACAGGGGATGCTGTGGGGAATTGCACTCACACCCCATCCCTGTCCCAAATCCTCTCCCAGCCCCACGTCCCCCCAGCAGCATCGTTCCCACCCGCGCACACGCGGAGCAACGTGAGCTCTGTCCCCTCCTCTGTGAACACGCTGGTTTTTCCTTCCTGAAAAGGCTGTATCTGCAACCAACAATGATCTCATTTGCACTCCTCTCACTTAAGATTTTATCAATACTATTACACGGAGCTGGAATTGTTTGGTTTTCATATTTAGGTGGGGTTTTTTTCCAGAGATGGGAGTTAAGAGTCTTACCACATGTGAGCTCTGTCCATATCTGTAGTATAATCATGTACTCCTAATACATAAAACATTTGAGAGCCTGTTGAATTATTTATGTAGTATGTATTTTAACTGGAGTTTTGCAGGGATGAAGCCTTCTGAGGTAAATGAGGCAATTTTCTTCCATGTAGTTCCATGCTGCATCTCTCTGCATATTTGCTGACAGGAATCTTTAGTTTGGGCTCCGGGTATATTCTTGTAGCCTGCAATAATACACTGGTTTAAGAAAAACCTTAATCCTTTTGGCCCAGATGATGTAAACCATGCAGGCAATTTTGAAGTTCCAATGCAGTATTTACAGGGTTTTCCCTGGGGAATATTTACTATCAGTGAGGTGCTTTTCACAGGGGCTCTTATCTCCCGTAGGCTTCCTGAGGAGCAGGTACTGGGCACGAAACAAAGGCGGCAGCGATAGAAATTCCCCAGGCAGTGGGTGACAAAGCCTTTCACTTTTATGGTCACTGCTTCAAATTGAGCAAGGGAAAGTCAACTGCCTGCTGATGGATTTCTGGGGATCACAGTAATATGGATTATTGAGGCTGATTTCGGGAGTTCTGGTGCAGAACGCCTGCATTGCAGAAGCCACAAAACTTGGTGCTTTTGCTGATGAGTTCAGGACAAAGAGCAACACTCACCACAGAGCGGGGATTAAATTTTCTCATCACGTTGGGTCCCCGCGCAGCCCCGGCCCTGGGCTCGGCCAGGAGCCGGTGGCCGCAGGGGCTCCGTGTTCCCGTCCCGTGAGCCCGGGGGGAGAAACAGCAAAACACTGAGGCTGTTGACTGTCTTCAGAGCCAGCAGAGTGGTGACGGTGTGTCTGTGCTGCCATCTCTTCTCCCCTCACAGGTGGGCTGCAGATCGAGAGCAGCGAGGAGACGGACCAGGGCAAGTACGAGTGCGTGGCCAGCAACAGCGCCGGGGTGCGCTACTCGTCCCCCGCTAACCTTTACGTGAGAGGTAGGGAGCACAGCGGCTCACTGGCACACACCCTCCGGGCTGCCCTCCCGGCCCGTCCCACCCGGCCCGAGCAGGGGAAGCGCTGGTGGGAGCGGGCGGAGCTCGCGGGGGGACCCCGCTGCACCCCGAGCTTTGGTGGGGCAGCAGCGCAAGGCCCACGGCCGAGGCAGGTGTGACCCAAGAGAGTGCACCCCAAACCCTGCCAGGGCCAGCCTGCAGAGCCCCCAGGGGAGTGAGTCCCTTTGGCTGCAGAGAGGCCAGAACTCCCCTTTCTCCCGAAGGATCCCTGCTCGCTGGAAGTGGGATGGTTCCAGTTCTGCTGGCGCGGGTGTGAGAGGAGGGGAGGACCCTCCCAGCCCCCTCCGCGGAGCTCTGTCTCCCTGGGTCCCACCAGACTGCAGCAGGAGGGTGCAGTGTCACCGTTCCCCTCAGTCCCGGCTGCTTTTCCCTCTGCCAGCAGTCGTTTGTCACTGGCTCCTTGGGCACAAACGCTGGCCACAGAGCTGGGGACACCAGCAGCCCTCCCTGCCCCGGTGACAGCCCCTCCGCCCCGTAGCAGGGGAACAGATGACAGGGGGATTGGCTTCTGCTCCGTGCCCCCTCGATGTTCTCCCACCCCCTGGGCCAACAGCCTCTCCGCTTTCTCTTATTTTAACCTCTCTGACCTGTAATATTTTGTGTGTAGCTTTGGTTTAACATCTTTCCACAGCAAAAACCCTTTTGGTAATGAGAGAGCAGGGCTGGTCCTTCTCGCCTTTTTTTTTTTTCTTTTCTTTTTTTTTTTTTTAAAAATACCATTGGGAGGAAAAAAGAGAAGTTACATCCCAGCAAACTGTTCCCATTTCCATCCCATCGACAGAGGAAGCGCCTCCCACCTACACTCACGTTAATCTGCAGTCCAATGCAGAGCCATGCTCCTGTGTGCACTCCTTTCTCTCTCTCTTTCTCTCTCTCTCGTGTCTCACGCTCACTAAATCACATGCACATGGAGAGAAGGCTTTTAATAATTTAATGTTTCCAAGCTAAATTTTTAAATAGCCTTTTGTGGCCAGCTGGAAAATTGCGTTTGAAATTTGCCCTGTCGCCTGGGCCCCGAAATTCTGCTTTTGGGAACGTAAATCTGGATCCGATACTAATTCAGGGCTGAATCCATTGCAGACAGCTTAGCTGGAATGGTTTGGGTTCTTTAAAAAAAAAAACAAAAAAACAACTAAAAAAGAAAAGAAACAGGAAAAATGTGGGGATTTTTCATTATTGTTTTGTTTATAAATGTCCTCTACTTTTCTGGCCACTCGGAAACTACCCAGGAGACAAAGGTTTTAACACGGTGTAGTCTCCCCACCTGGATGAGAGGGCTCCAGGTGATAGCCCTGTTCCTACCCCAGTTAGCCCGTGTGTCCCCGGGCCTGCCTGCAAACCAGCACTAGCCTGCCGAGAGAGTGCAGAACACAGCGTGTGCCGGCTCGGCCTGTGGTTTGGGTGTTTTTCATGCTGTTTAATTCCTTGTTTCTTGTGTGTTAATATCGTGGAAAGGTAACAAATTTCTGAAATGGATTTGCTTTGGTGGGAGGGAGAGTTCATGCACATTTTTCTTCCCGTTTTTTGTTTTAAAAGAGTCTCGAGCACTCTCGTGTTTCCAATTGACTTGTTTCTCCCATAACATGCTTGTCTCTATAGACCACCTGGGATAGGAGTTGTAAGTTTGAACATTGCAAGGAAATGGTTTGGTTTGGTTTTGCTTTTCTTTTCCTTCTTCTAATTATTTCTTTTTTTCCTTATTCAGTCCCATGGTGGAGTCAGAGTGAGCAGGGCTGGGTGTGGGGCTGGGGGGAGCGCGGGGAGCGGGGACCCGGCCGGGGCTGCTCCGTGCCGGGGCCGCTCTGCCCGGGCGGCTCCGCTCCCCTTCTCTGAGGAGCAGAAGGACTGAAGGGAGGGAGAATCCTGCCTGGGGTCAGCACCCCTGTGGGGCTGATTCTGAGCTAGGATTGCTCCCAGCCCGGCCTCCCTGCGGAGCTTGGTTGGGCCTAAAGGGATGGGAGGGGGAGCGTTAGGAAGGCAGGAAAGAGGGTCGTTACTATCTTCATTTTTTTTCCTTTCTTTTTATTTTGGTTAAGAGAAAAAAAAAATCAATCAATTTGCAGCTGACAGCCTTGAGAAGGCCTTTTTTTACTCTCTCTGTGTTTCCCCTATTTTTCTCTTCTCCTCATGTCATTGTGTTCCGCATCAAACCCCCTTAACATCCCTCAGAGCTACGAGAAGGTTGGTGTGGTTTTTTTCTTTTTTACTTTCTTTACCCACATTTTTACATTCGTAAGAGAAAAAAAAAAAAAAATGAAAAAAATTTTAAAAATGAAAAGAGAAAAAGCAAGAAATCTTTAAGATGAGCGAGACCCGCGCGTTCCCGGGTCTCGCGGAGATGAGTTGAGTTGCATTGTGGGCCTCTCTATGCATCCTTTGGTAATGTTGCTGAGTTCTTGCACTTTTTTGTCGTCATGGTTACCTTGCCGTTTGGACATTGGGCCTGATGCATGATAGGAGAATGTAACAATCTTCTTTGCATGCCACTTTTTAAATTAATTATGAATTATTTTTTCGATATATAAATATGTATAGTTTCTTTTCGTTATACAATTCTGGTTTCTTTGAAGTGGATTTACTCTTACTTTCCAAATTTTTTGGTTCTGTTGGGTTTTTTGCTTTCTCTTGATTTCCTGTTTCTGTTTTGATTGGTTATGCTGTGCTGTAGTTTATTCCAAACGCATTGTGAGAAGCCAGTGTTCCTGCCCACCCGGTGGTAACTGAACTCCTCAATCTCTCCAGGAGGAAAGGAGTCACACAGCTCTAACGCCTGTCCATGGAAGCCCTGCTATTTGGGACAAGCCTTTGTTTTGGGGGAGGGAGGGATCTGCGAAGTGGAAAAGATGGTGAGAACCCAGGGGGTCATTCCAAGAGTTAGAGCAGACCCTGGGTCACATTATTGCTTATTTATTTCTTGAGGTGTGGCTCTTGTTCCACCTCCTGCACGCAAAGAACAGCCCCGATCCTGCTCCACAGGGCTTCCCCAGAGGTGGGAGCTCGCTCACTGGTCACTGCCCAGTTCCCTCCAGTAGCACCAGGAGCAGGGGGCTGTCAGCCCAGCACGGCACTGACAGAGTTCCTGCTGTTCCCAAAGCCCAGGCTGTTCTCTCCTGGAGCACCCATGAGTGCATGGAGAGCCCGTGGCCTGGCAGTGCCCCAGCTGCAGGCAGAGCCTGGCAGAATCCCTCGGAGGAGGTGACACCTCGTCCTGGGAGTGCTGGGAGGGAAGGGCAGCCAGGCAGCCGCCTCCTGGCTCTGCCTCTCCCCGTTTTCCCGCTCCCTTCCCTGTGATTTATCCATCGCTGCCTGGTGCAGGCGCCTTGAAACCCAGCCAGGCACAGCCAAGGTAGAGCCCTCCTTCCTGAAGGAGCGTGGGAAGAGAACTGCAGCTGTGCAGGCACTGGAGTCGTGCTGGGGCACATCTGGCAGCTGCAGCTATTGCAAACAGCAACAGCAATCTGGCCAGTGACATTGGAGCTGAAAATGCCTCTTTTCCCTCTTCTCATCTCCCTGTTTATCCCCAAGAAGCTCCTGTTGCCTCCCATGTGTGCATCCCGGGCGGGTGAGGCACATGGGAGAGTGAACAGGGGGTTGCAGTGTGTCGGTGGTACCGGTGGTGCTTGGTGCTTTCCCTGTGCAGAACCGAATGCCAGCCCTTTCCCTGGATATGCCTTTCCCTCTGCCCTCAGTCCTCACCTCTCAATCAGCTGCCAAAGGAGTGGCTTTCCTAGGGCACAGGTATTAAAGCTGTGTGATTTTTGAGAAATCCAGTGCAGTATTGACACAGTATCTGTCTCTCTCTTTCTCTTTCTCTCTCTCTCTCTCTCTCTCTCTCTCTCTCTCTTTCTCTCTGTCTGTCCTTCTCTTTTTTCTTAAAATGCTGAGATTTCAGTGCTCGGACCCTCAGTGCTGGTATTCTCCCCTCCCCTTCCGAGTCTCTCCCCTCCCCGTAGGTACCAGGGTACCACTCCCAAATGCTGCGCTCTTGGTAATTCTCTGGGAAGAGACCAGCTGTGGCTCTTCTGACTTGGATGCCAACAATAGCCAAAAAAACATCCCCCAGTCCCAAGGCTCTTTTTAAAAAAAAGAAAAAGAAAAAAAGCTTGTTCTATTAAAAAAAAAAAACACCAAAACCAAAACCACCAAGAGAAAAAGAATAGCATTTGAAACGAGGTTTTCCCATTCCACCTCCCTCCTGCCTAGGACTAAAAGGTGATAATCACTCCTAATTACAGGATTTTCCATCATGACTAGGAGTTTGAGTTTCAGGATTTAGGTGCAATTAAAAAGGGATTTATACACCATTATTTTTTATTTGTTTATTTTCTCTTTTATAAAGTATTTCTAACATGGCCAAACTGCACTGCTGCTGCTAAGAATCTCTTGTGATCTGAGAAGGCTTGAAGATTAAATTCTTCCTTAAGAGCCAATAAAAATAAAAATAATAATAATAATAATGATATCAACAGCAATAAACTAAAGCTAAATGGGATGTAATTGTGATAGGCTGGAATGACACCGGGTGAGGAAACAGAGACTTGATACCTGGCTAGAAGAGGTTGTGTGGTTTGCTAAAGGTGCAGTCTCTGAGCAGCCTGGTCTCGTGGAAGGTGTCCCTGCCCATGGCAGGGGATAAGAACAGGATGGGCTCTAAGGTCCATCCAACCCAGACCATGGGCATGGTCTTGAAATGATTGGTCAAGGGTTTGCCTCGTGTGTTATTACAGGTCAGATCATGCCATGGGGATGCCCTAGGGCAGAAGCAGGAGTATCTTTCTGGAGACCACAAGAGCAGGTCAGAAGCAGGTGAGGTGACCTCTGCCACCAGCAGAGGTGGAAGTTCAGGCTGAGCCAGCTGCCCAGGGTTCGCCTGTGGTCGGTGAAAAGATGGTTCTAGAGGCAGGTCAGCACCTCAGTGGGAATCCTGGTTTTTGTGGGAGCCATACAGCTCACCTGGCTTTCAAAAGTCTCCTTGGATGCTTCTCTGTATCCTTAGGGACACAAATGCCATCACACTTGTGGCCCGTAGTGATTGCAGGAAAGGATGGATTCAAAATCCTGCGAATTAAGAGCTGTCTGCCCGTGGTGGTGTTTGAGAGGCTGCCCCATCCCTGGCAGTGTCCAGGGCCAGGTTGGACGGGGCTTGAAGCAACCTGGGACAGTGGAAGGTGTCCTTGCCTGTGGCAGGGGTGGCCCTGGGTGATCTTTAAGGTCCCTTCCAGCCCAAAGCGCTCTGTGGTGTTTTTGTCTGCAGTCAGGGACCACGTGGGGGGCTCAGCCATTACCCCAGCGAGGGCACGAGTCCCCTCACCCAGGACCTGAGTCCCCTCACCCAGGACCTGTGGCCAGAGCTGGTTTACCCCTGGAAACGGAGCACTTTGCAGCTCTCCCCTTAATTTGAGAAGCTGCAGGCGGCCACCTGAATTGCTCTGGTTTGCTCCCAGGATCCGGCTGCTGGCTGGGATGGAGCCCTGTGTGCAAGGACCTCGTGTCCCTGTGCCCCTCCATGTCTCAAAGGGAAGGAGGGATGAGCTGTGTGCTTCCGATCCCCCGAGCGTGCAGAGCTGCTGCTGCTGGTACAGGACGCGTTGTCGTGGTGGAATTTAGCAGAATTAAGAATTTTCCCCTTTTTCACCCAGTGGGGCCCTGTTGGGAGGTACCAAGGGCAGCAGTTGGGATGCTGCAGGGATAATCCTTTCTGCTCTCTGTTCGAGCTTCTTGTGGCTCTGCTCTTTTCCAGCCCAGGGAGCTGTAAATGGCTCAGCAGGCGTTTAAAGCAGCCCGGTGCCTGCCCAGGCCCTGCTTTGCTGCTTGTCACCATCAGCACAGGCGTCGTCACCCCGAGCCAGGTCCTGCAGGCCAGGTCCTGCTGAGAACATTCCCGGTAACTCCCAAGGCTCTCTGCAAAACCTCAGCTCATTGAGAGACCAAAGATGAAACCAGGCCAGGGCAAAGCACGTAAGAGCTGAACTAGTGGAAATCAATTAAAATAAAACCCTCAGAAAGGGCAGGAATAGTGTGCCGAGCACCTCAGGAAATAAAGCTTCAAAATAGATTAAAATGTGACTAATTTAAGCAATAATTTAGCCTGTAGCCTGGGTTAAGTTTGGCTCATGAGTAATTTGACCATCAGACCAGAGCTGCTGGTTGGTTCCAGGTGGAACCATTGCTGAGCTTTTCCCTTTCAATCCCATTTAGAGGTTGAAGGAAATAACTCCACTTGCACTAGAGATTTAACAAATAGCCACAAGGTCAAAACAGTCACTGGCATTTTAAACTGTAGGAATTTTAATACCTTTTTAGACTAGGTTGATAAATTCTTTAATGGAGAAGGAGGGAGGCAGAACCACCACTGGGTTGTACAGCTGCCTCTGCAGTGCCCAGCTTCCAGGTGCTAAAATTGAGGGATGGAGAGTTCCGGGATGATTTTTCAGGGTTATTTTAGCACTTCTGTGGGTGGGGGAGCGCCCTGTCCATGTTTGGGGTGTCCTCAGCTCTGAAATTCTAGTTCCGAACCGAACAAAGCAACCAAAAACTTCACTGTGTTTCTGCAGAAGGATTTCTCAAGGGTATCAGGAAATGGAGATGGATACAAAAAGCCACCCCCCCCAAAAAAAACCAACCAAAAAAAATCCAAACTGTGTATATATCTATGTATATACATGACTATCTCTCTATAGAGGGCACTTTGCAGGAACACTGTGCTGTACTGATCTCAAAATCTCTGCCTGCCTGTGTCTCTTACACCTTTTGCATCGCTGTTCTCTTTGTTTTAGGGGAAAAAATTAGATTACACCTTGTCAAATTAAACCAAAAAAACCTAAAACAGTCAAGTCTGTGTTTAAAATTATGGAGCTGTTTGAAAAACAATTGGATTCCGATGATTTTCTTTTCAATCCTGTAAAAAACAACAGGAAAAAAAAAATTACAAAAGACCAGAGATGTTCAGCCAGCCTGTCGCTCAGCTAATGTGGTTTTTTTAAGTGAAAAGTAACAATTATTGGGAAGGTAATGGATTTCCTCCAGACCAAATCCAAGCCTTGGTCTCATTCCATATTTATCTACCTATTTACTTATTTATTGTTATTTACCGTGAAGGAAATGAGGAAGGAGATGGCAGGAGGAGGGAAGTTTCTCGTCCTGTGGAGGGGCGGAGGTCGGAAATCCAATCCCCGACAAGGTCTCGCCCCAGCGGAACGAACCCGGAATTGGAGCGGGACAGGGAGGAGGCAGAGGCGGCTGCACGGACGCGCAGGGGCAGGGACAGACCACATTTGGGAGGGGAGGACAGGTGTAATCTAAGCTTCACTAATAATGTAGAGGCTGCACATTATTTTGGCACCCTTTCCCCTACCCCTCCTCATTTTGGAGCAAGACGGAATGACTCCTGTCTCCCCAAAATGGCCAATAATGTCCGCCTTCTCACCTCATTTGGAGCAGCAGCTTGCTGAGTGTCAAAATGTTTAATACCATTTGGTTTTGTTTGGTGCTTTCAACCAGTCACTTCACTTTCTTTCGTTTCCTTTTCCAATTAATTTCTTCTTTAAAGGTACAAGATGCATTTCTCTTTGAGTTGGTTTAATGTGAATCGGGGTTTGAAGTGACAGGTTCTTGTCCAGGACATTCTCCTTTCCCCACCTCGCTCCTCCTCCAACATTTTTTCTCTCTGAGGGAATCTGGAAGGGGCTTTAAAAGAGCAGCTGGTGGGTTTCCTCAGCACAAACTGGTTGGTTGGTCCTCAGGTTTCTCTCATTAGCAGCATCATGGGAACACATTTTAAGGATGGATTCTGGTGTTGCAAAAGTCAACCCTGGATCTCCCAGTGTCTCTTCCAATCAGGTCTGTAAATGTTGCAAAAACACCTCTCACCTTGTGGACCCCGAGTGGCGGTGGTGGGGAACCTGAGCCGTGCTGATTGGGACCAAAAAAGCCAAAAATGCCACTCACAGAACACAAACTGGGTCAACCTCTGCCTCCGTGAGCAGCAACAAAACCAATTGGCTTCCCAAGGGTGTGAAAAGTTATGGATCTGTTCTGTTTCTAAAAAAGAGCACAATTTGGGGTGCAGATTTGCAGCGTGAGATGCTTATCCAACAATTAAACAGACTCATAACTAACTGCACTTTAGAAATTTTCCTGTGCCTCTGAAATGGCTTCTCTGCATTGAAATGATTTAACTTGCATCCCAAACATCCAGCTCCAGTCCTGGAATCTGGTTCTGTCCGTAACGAGCTGTATCCTTGTTTGAAAAAAAAACAAGCTCCTGAGAGTTTTTTGGCCATGGACAATGTCTGTTTGTGTGTGCCTGCTTGTGTGTGTCCGTCGGGAGCTGCTGCACATGGAGCATGCACATCGTGTCCGCATGCGGGGTCTGGTAAAGCTGTCCTGGAAACCAAACGCCCCTGGAACTCAGGGAAGGTCCTTCTTGTACCAGAAACTGGGGAAAGTGTTGTTAGACAGGTATCGATAAAGCAGAGCCCTGACTGCCCCCTCCCAATGTTTCCTTTCCAGGAAGGGCGGTTCTGTTCTTCCCAATCCTTTGAAAGTGTTGGATAGCAAAATGGAAGGAATCTCTTCACCCAATTTTTTCTTGTAAAATTCCCCTCCCTCAGCTGCCGTGGAGCTGGACCCAGAGCTGAAATTGGTCTTGATTCCACCTCCAGCTTCCTTTCCACCACGGCTCTCCTCCTCCTGGGCCTTGACCTAAAGGCTGACCCAGAGATGCTCAGCTTGACAAACTCCCTGTCTCCAGCCAAATGCAAGTGGTGTAGCAATTAAAATAAACCCCGATGGCTCTGGGTAGCCAGAGATGGACCCTGTAACTGTTGTGGTTGTCAGAGCCCTGAGCCATCGGAGGGCTCTGTCCAGGGGACTCTCTGAGGTCTCTGACGTTTCACTGGAGTTCTTTTCCCCTCCTGGATCGGCGTGTGGATGTTGGTCTATCTGTGCACACAGGAGAGCGTAGATTGTTTTAAACCAGGATGCACCAAGGAAGTGCTGCTGCCTGTTCTGGGCTCGTATCAGCCCCAGTCCAAATTCTCCCTTCGTGCGGAACGGGCGCTGCCGAGGGCTGGCACCCCGGGGTGCCGGGGGCTTCCCTTGGACAGTGGCAAATGCCATTACACCAGCCCAGAGTCAGGGTCCCTGAGAGCCCCGGGGCTGACCTGCACCCTTGGGAGCTGTCAGGAGCAGGGGAGGGCTGCTCTGCACTTCTTTGGGAACGTGCTCTGCGCAGCCCCTGAGCTTGTGTTTTGTGAGTGGATTTCTCCTTCCCTGCCCAAAACCACAGCCAGGAACAGTCGGTTCCCTTCAGACTCCGATTCTCAGCACTCCGCCCTACATCAGATGATGCTTTTCAGTTACTAAATTCTGGTTTGTTCTTTCTTTTCCTTTTCTTTTCTTTGGTTTTTTTTCCCTTTCTCTTTCAGTTTGGTTTCATTTCTTTGCGATTAGCTTCGGTTTGGATTAATTGTCTTGTTCTGTTCCCATGACAACTCAGTGTTTGCATCCCACCTGCCGTTGTTTGTTGCTGTTGATGCTGTTTGCTGACCGGATCTTGTCCGGATGTGTCTCCCCATTCCTCCTCACCTTTCCCACCTTGCCTCCCCTCTCCAGAAGGTTACATACCAGCCCCCCCTCAGAAGAGTCATCCCCACCCCAGATCTGTCTGCATGTTGACCCCACTTGTTTCTTTCCGAGTTCTCTCCATCTTGTCTCAGACTGTGACAGGTGTGGTTTCCACCTGGCTCCATTTTCTGAAGTGTGGTACCTCTGGAAGCAGTGGGAGGCAGGATGAAGTAGGAAACAGGGATGCACCCTCCTGGCCAGGGCTGGGCGTTCTCCCTAGCGCAGGAGGGAGGAAGGAGCAGGTTGCCTGATCCTTTGAGCCGGTGCCTGAGGTGGAACAAACACCGTGGTACCCCCCCACACCTTTCTCAGGTAGAAAACCATCTTCTAGTGTCAGGGGCCAGGTGAGTTTGCAGCCCCTCCCTCCACATCCCAATCCCTTTCCCAGCTGAGGGCATGCCCCCCGTTCTCTCTGCAGATCCCTGCATGCAGGAATTCCCCTTGGCCACCTCCGAGCTCCTCGTGCCACCAATCCGGAAACCTTCTCTTCCCTGCCTCCCAGTGCTGGTTCCTGGCTACTGGTTCCTGCAGAAAAGGGTCTGACAGCCCTATGGGGAGAGCAGACCTTGCTGTGACGGTGTCCCTTGTCACCTTGCCGGCTGGCGCAGTTGGCTTTTGTTTGCCAAAGCCCCACAAACAGCCTCTACCTCTCCTGGCCGTGCCCTTGCCCTTGGAAAAGATCCATAAAGCTGGAAGATAAACACTAGCAAGCCCCAAGACATCAGTTCCAGGGGACACCTGGAGGCACTGGGAGGGCGATGGCAGGCTCGGCTCTGCTGTCCTTTGCTTTGCTTTGGCATGAGGCATCGGCACCGAGCTCCGAGAGGTTGTGCAGAGGTTGCCTGGGAACAGACGGCAGGAACGGGAGGTTCTCAGCCCCCCAGCACTCCGGACTCTCCTGCCCCCCTGCCTGAGGCAGTTCCTGCATGGCTGTCCCTGGGGCTGGAGGAATCCTGCACTCCCGCTCCCCTCCAGCTGCTGCTGTTGCTGCATTTTCCCCGGGTCCTGTATCCTTTTCTCTCGTGGGACGAGACCCTGCCCTGAGCCCCCTCCCTAGGGCCTCTCTGATCCACACACGTCCTCCTTTGTCCGTTCCCCTGCTTTCCCCCCCTAAGGAAGGGCACCCACCACCCCTCCAGCCAGCCCAGGTAGCTCAGAAAATGGAGCCAAGGAAACCACAGCCTCCCCTTTGCGTCCATGTTCTTCCTGTGTAAGGTCTGGAAGCTGCATCCACCTCTCTGCTAAGGAGATGCACAGAACATGTCACTGTTTTCTCAACGTTAAAAGTTTCATTACCTTGTTTTTCTTATTAATTCTATTCTATTTATTATTCCGCCAGGGCTGAGATGTGACAATGTGAGCCACCACATTGAGTCACATCAGCTAGAAAAAGTATGCAGCATTAAAGTGGGTTTCCCCCTCCCCTCCCTCTCTCTCTCTCTTCTTTCTCCCTTCCCCTCTTGTTCTCCTTCTCCTGGTCTTCCTTCCTTTCTCTGTCGCTCACTTTCTATCCAGTATCCATGTGGGCATTTGCTGCCGCCCAGAAATTATATTTCTCTGCATTTTCCTCTCTCTTTCTCTCTTTCTCTCTCTCTCTTTTTTACCTATTTTGCATGATGTTTGTGACTCTGAGAGCTGCATCTATCGATGGAACCGTGTCAGATCTTAAAGAGGCTTCGTTAGGGTTTCTATACCCGAAAACCACAAAAATTTCATTAGAGTTTCTCATCTTTTCCACACTCTCTCTCGCTCCAGGGGGGCTGCGTTCCCCTGGACGCTTCTCACACGCAGACACCAACTAAATTCTGTCCCGCTCCGGGGGCTCCCTCTCCTCCCTCGTTTCTCCTTTTGCCTTTCACTTCTCAAGTGGAGCGTCTGGAATTTGGGGATGTGACACTTCTCTCTTTGTTGAATTCTCTGGGTCCAACAAGGCAAAATGCTGAGAAGTTTCCATCCCCATCCCAACCTTCTCCTGCCCCCCACCCCACCTCTGCAGCAGCCCCGGGTGGGAGAGGGCCCCTCTCCAGAGGGGGCACCTGGACCACGCCGGGCCATGGTGGTGGACGGGCTGTTCCTTCAGGAGAAGGGGGCCTGGGACTCAGACCCTGCTGGGAGAGGGAGGAGCAGGTTCCCGGGGTGTGGAGCGGGGAGCTGGGGGCCCCAGCGGCCGCGGAGGAGAAGTTTGGGCGCTCGCCATGCCAGCTCTTGCCAGTAAAGATGAGAAATTGCTAATAAATTTTTGTGTATTTATCTGTGCTGTGATGGGTCTAATCTTGATCAATGGAACCCTGTTGCTATGAAATATCGCTTTTATGTCTATATTCTATATATTGTTTGTGAAGTACAAATTTATTTGGAGTTTAATTTTTTTGGTTTTTGGTTTTTGATTTTTTCCTTTCTTTGTTTTTTTGTTTTGTTTTTAATGAAGGAAGAAAATAAATGATGACAAACCCCATCTGTATTTAAATTATCTTTTACTCTTTTTTCTTTTTCTCCTTTCTTTTTCTTTCCTTTCTTTTTTTTTTTTTGTTTTGTTTTTGTTTTTTTTTTCCTCTTTGTTTTTTTGTTCGTTCGTTTGTTTTGGTTTGGTTTTCCGTTTTGTTTTTTTGTTACCTCTGTGCGTCTCGTCCACAGTTCGCCGTGTGGCCCCTCGCTTCTCCATCCTCCCTGTCAGCCATGAAATCATGCCCGGGGGCAACGTCAACATCACCTGCGTGGCCGTGGGGTCTCCCATGCCCTACGTGAAGTGGATGCAGGGAGCGGAGGACCTGACGCCCGAGGATGACATGCCCGTGGGCAGGAACGTCCTGGAGCTCACGGACGTCAAGGACTCCGCCAACTACACCTGCGTGGCCATGTCCAGCCTGGGAGTCATAGAAGCCGTGGCCCAGATCACGGTGAAATGTAAGGGAGTGGGAGCGGGGTCCTGGCTGCACGTGTGGGAGCGGGCACGTGCCGGGCGGGCGTGGGGGCACAGAGCCGAGTGCCCGAGCATGAGCGCAGGGCACACCTGGGCACGTGTCCTGCTCGTGCATGGGAGCATTGGTGGGACATCACCGGAGTGGGAGTGTCCCATGGTTTGTGCCTGTGACATTGTGAGTCTGCACGGGGAGAGCCTGTGGCTGTCTGACCTGCACGGGGGACACGGTCCTGCATGTCCTGGTGCTCCTGCACGAGTGGGATGTGTGTGTGTGCATGGACAGGGACACGGTCCTGCATGTCCTGGTGCTCCTGCACGAGTGGGATGTGTGTGTGCATGGACAGGGACACAGTTCTGCATGTCCAGGTGCTCATGCACGAGTGGGATGTGTGTGAGCATGGCCAGGGGCATGGTCCTGCACGTCCTGGTGCTCCTGCACGAGTGGGATGTGTGTGTGCATGGCCAGGGACACAGTTCTGCACGTCCTGGTGCTCCTGCACGAGTGGGATGTGTGTGTGCATGGCCAGGGGCATGGTCCTGCACGTTCAGATGCTCGTGCACGGGTGAGATGTGTGTGTGAGCATGGCCAGGGATGCCGTGGCTGGATCGTGGGTGCCTGGCTGCAGTGTCAGGCCCTGCCCTCGCCTGTGTGTAGCTGTGGAGGTCTGTGAGCACGAGCAGCAGGACAGACTTGTGCACCGCGAGTGCCCCGTGCTGGGATCTGTGCACGTGTGCTCGGGGATCCCACGCGCAGGGGAACCCACGGTGGAGGGGAAGCCGGTGGCTTGAGACCTTCCCTCGCTTTAGGACAGCTGAGCTGTCATGAAGAAAACTGTGACTCCAGTCCCTGCATGCTGTGTCTGTCCTGGCATATGAGGCTGGCTGGGCACTGTGCAAGGAGCCTTGGATGGCTTGGAGCCTGCATGCCATCCTGTTCCAAGGCCTGAGATTCAGCCAAGGCCCTGAGGATCTCTGGCATGTGAACCCTTGCAGTAGAGCTTAGTTCCAGCATCTTAGTGGCCATTGTTGCCTCAGCAAGATGGGGAATAACCCCAGCTTCCAGCTAGTGATTCCCAAGAGGAGCATGGGTGCCATCTTCAATCTATTCTGTCCTCAGCAGGGGAGTATTAAACCCAAGCAGGAACCCCTGAGGTTGGGTGAGTGTAGAGCTCGGTGTGAGCTGGTGTCTGCTCCGAGTGCTGGTGTTGCCCACGAGGGATGTGGGAGAGACGGGGTGGGAAAGGATCAGCGGGTGGGGGAGAGGAGAAACACTTGGGAGAAGGGGAGGGATAAGGAAGAACAACCCTGTTGTGTCAGTGACCTGTCTGAGGAAGGTCTGGCAGGAGAAAAGAGTAGGGACCAGAGAATATTGGCACGACACCCGCTCTGAGCTCCTGCACAGAGAGTGGGGCTCGTGCCGGCAGAAGGACGCCTGGGGCTGGACTCAGGTCCTCTTTATTTTCCTGAGTATTTCCTTCCTTCCCTTTTTTCCCCGTCTTACCCTCTCAATCTAAAAAGCTGCTGTGTGGGGCAGATGGGGGTTCACACGGCTTTGTGGCTTGGGAGGCAGCACTCCCAGCGTTTGTGGGGGCTCGTTCTGGAGAGCAGAGCCCGTCCCGTGCCGCTCCCTGCCCGCAGAGCTGCCCGGGAGATCCGGCACGTGCTGGGAAGGAGAAGCCGCTCTCCCTCCTGCCCTGGGAGCCGGCGGATGTGCAGCTGCAGCCTGTGCTAATGATTCCAGATGTTTAGCTGAACGCTTTGCCTTTGATGGAGCAGTTTAAGGAGGATAATAGAGTGGATAACTAGGTTCACAATATTCCAGCAGCACCTTCCTGAGCTGCTGGGATTGGTGCTGTGCCTCCGGCTCCTGCAGCCCCAACCAGCCCAATTAGGCACCATTTCAGCAGCTGTGGGTTTTTTTTAAATGCCTGTTCTTCCTGATTCTCAGCGCTTCCCAAGGCTCCTGGGACGCCAGTGGTGACAGAGACAACAGCAACGAGTATCACCATCACCTGGGACTCTGGAAATCCAGACCCCGTGTCCTACTATGTCATTGAGTACAAGTCTAAGAGCCAGGACGGACCATACCAGATCAAGGAGGACATCACCACTACGCGCTACAGCATCGGGGGGCTCAGCCCCAACTCCGAGTACGAGATCTGGGTCTCCGCAGTCAACAGCATCGGGCAGGGGCCTCCCAGTGAGTCGGTGGTCACTCACACTGGGGAACAAGCTCCTGCCAGCGCCCCCCGCAACGTGCAGGGCCGGATGCTGAGCAGCACCACCATGATCATCCAGTGGGAGGAACCGGTGGAGCCCAACGGGCAGATCCGAGGGTACCGTGTCTATTACACCATGGAGCCCGACCAGCCCGTCAGCAACTGGCAGAAGCACAACGTGGACGACAGCCTGCTGACCACCGTGGGCAGCCTCCTCGAGGACGAGACCTACACCGTGCGAGTGCTGGCCTTCACCTCCGTGGGGGACGGGCCCCTGTCTGACCCCATCCAGGTTAAGACACAGCAAGGAGGTGAGCAGCTGTGTCACTGACCTGGGCTGTGGGAGGAAGAGCTGCTGGTTAGATTTGGAGATTGAGATTCGACGTTGGGAAGGAATTATTTACTCGGAGAGTGGGGAGGCCCTGGCACAGGGTGCCCAGAGCAGCTGTGGCTGCCCCTGGATCCCTGGAAGTGTCCAAGGCCAGGCTGGACGGGGCTTGGAGCACCCTGGGATGATGGAAGGTGTTCCTGCCCGTGGAACTGGATGAGCTTTAAGGGCTCTTCCAACACAAACCATTCCATGGTTCTAAATGTCTGTAACGGATGTAAAACTGCCCAGGCAGTGGTGACACTTTAACTCTCCCCTAAAGTACCTAGAAACTACTTTTCTGCAGGGGGAGCAAAACAAAGCCCCAGTTGTCACAGCAGATGTGTTGGGCTGCAAACACGAGGTGTTTTACCACGGGCTGTCACCCAGCACATTTTTGGTGTGGGCTATGGGAGGAAACCCTGTGCCTCAGCGGGCTGCTCACGGGCTTCCTCCTTCCAGAACCCTGTCATACTGGGATTCATGGGAAGGCTCGTATTCCGCACTGCTGAGAAAGAGGCATCTGATCCACTGGGATTCTTCCCTCTCCAGCAGCTCTGGACACGCTGGAGTCCTGCAGTGGGAAGTAACTCCACAGCTTTAGAGGCAGGACCTGCCCACGCTGCTGTGTGGCATTTTGCTGCTGACATGCTCTTCCCACACAGGCTTTGAAGAAAACAGGGCAAGAGCCTCCTAATTAGCCAAGTTAATGTGGTTTCTCCCGTTTCTCCTCTTGCCTCCTCTGCCCCATTGGCTCCCTCTCCGTGCCAGTTCCCGGGCAGCCGATGAACTTCCGAGCAGAAGCCAAGACCGAGACGAGCATTGTGCTGTCGTGGAGCCCCCCGCGCCAGGAGATCATAGTCAAGTACGAGCTCCTCTACAAGGAGGGAGACCGCAGCAAGGAGGTGAGTCCGGACGGAGCAGGGCTGGGGCTGAGGAGCTCCCGGCCCCGCCGCTCCCCGCGGCGTCGGAGCGAGGGGAGCAGGGCAGGTGTCTCCGGGCAGGCCTCACCTCTGCTGCCTGTTGTTTGGGTTTATTTTGTTTCTTCCCCGCTCTCCCATCCCAGGTGCTGAAGAACTTCGAGCCAACGACCTCGTTCACGGTGGAAGGCCTGAAGCCCAACACTGAGTATGTCTTCCGGCTGGCCGCCCGCTCGGCTCTGGGGCTGGGGGCCTTCACCCCGGAGGTCCGAGAGCGCACCTTGCAGTCTAGTAGGTGTCTCTCCTTTCCCACCCTTCTCTGAGGGGACCACAGTCAGGGAGCCAGAGATGGCGGGCACAGGGGTACGGAGCTGGGGGCTGGCGTTTCGCTCCGGGGAGGGGGGGACACCTTTGGGACCTGCTCCCCTCTCGCTTCGTCAATCCAGGTAGTTGAGATGTGAGCCAGGAGCAGAGCTGGGCTTTGGGGGTGCTGGGGGGCCGGGTAGCACCGTCCACTCGGGGTGGGAGCAGCGAGGGCTCATTGGTGGCCACACTGGTGCCGAGCATGCTCAGGGGATGGCACCCGCAGCCCGTCCCACGCAGAGCCAGCAGCTGCCAGGACGGGGCACGAGCAGTGGAGCAGGGAGACGGTGGGGAAGCGGGAGGGAGAGGAGAAGGGAAGGCGATTGCTCACAGGTCCAACCGTCCCCAGCCTTTGGGGAAGCAGTCCCCCTGCTCTTTTCCACGAGCACCTCCACAGCCAAGGGGAGGAAGGCCTGGAGCACTGGGAATGGTCCCGTCTGGGCTCCGGCAGAGCGGGAGAGAGGAGTCCTGTGGAGGCTGGGAGGGGGATAGTGATTCCAGGATGGAGCGTATGCAACCAAAACATGCTGGTTTTAGTTTAATGGATTGTCTCCCTTCGCTGTTGCCCTGGGGACAATAACCCTGGATGGCAATATTTCAACCTGGGCTTTTCACAGATCTTTGCTTTTAAATGAGGTGTTTTTTCACTGCATGAGTGGCTGTGGCAGCTGTTCTTTGTGTTTTCTGTCTCCTCTCATCTCTACTAAATCACTCCGCTGCAGTTTGGAGTAGCCGGGAGCAGAACTAACTCAGAAGTGGCTCTGGTCACCAGTGTGAGGAGGGAGAGCCCTGCTCCCATCCCTCAGAGTCCCTAACAAGGGGGAGCAGCAGGCTCTCGGCTGGGCTTTTTAATTGTCACATCCTGCTGTCTCTCCCCTTCCCTGTCTCCTTCTCTTTCTGTCCCCTGAGGAGTGGGAAGAAAGGGGAGTCTGTTTCTGCACAGACGGAGTTCCTTACTGGGGCGTGCTCAGGCCTCCACTCCATTCAAAGATTTTTGGTTTTTTCTTTCCTTCAAATGTTTTTCCCCTTTTTCCCTCCTTTTCTTTTTCTCCATCCTCTCTCTACGTTTCATAGGAAAATCCTTTCCTGACTCTGCTGCACATCTGCTGGTTCTGATCCCAGTGTGGTACTGTCAGAGGGGGAGCATCTCTGTGGGGTGGGGGAAATGAACTGAAAGGACCTGAACAATAAGTGTTACACTTACACTCTGCTTCTGTTTTCCAAGGGGTTTCTCTCCTTGAGATCTGCGGGGATGGGAGGCAAAGAGGGTCTGGGATTTGTGCTTTCTGGTTCAATAAAACAAGCTGGAAGAGGGGTGTGGGAGCTGGCGGCAGTAGGGCTTAGTGAAAATTTGTCCCTTAAGGGTGAGGAAAAGGGGATCTGGGGAAAGGGAAGGCTTTGGGGTTTTTCTAACTCGGCACCTGCCCAGAACACGGACGGGTTTCTCTCTCTGTAGCTCAGCTTTCATAGGGAGAGTCTCATTAATTTAATGCTCTTAAGAACATCAGCTGGGAGCTGTCAGTGTCCTGTAACACGGTGAAACATTTTTTCCTGGCTGGCTGTTGGAGGAACGAGTCAATTCTCCCTGGTCCGGGTGACATCCTTCGGCTCACAGACCTTCTGGCTCGGGACAGGCTTTTGTGTCTTCCCTCCGCAGCTCCTTTTCCGTTCAGCTCCTCCTTGGCCCGCTCCATGCCTCTTCTTTCTTCTCTCTTCTGCTCTCTGCTTGCCTGCCTGCATGCCCTGCACCCGGTGAACCAGCTCCCTGCTCCCCCCGTCCCTCGCTGGGCAATGTCACACCACGATGGCATCTTGTCTCTGGGATGACAGAGCCTCGTCCCTGGTCCTCCCGCCGCTCCTGCTGTCCCCTCCCAGCACCCACCCGCATGTGGCAGCCCCTCCCTGCACCTCCCTGCCAGGGTGGCTCCTCCTGAGCATCATAACCAAAGTAAAATCCATTAAACTAAAGGTAAAGTATCTTTTTCTTCTTGAAGTAGCTGGGTTTTAACTCTTCAAGTACCAGAGACGTAGCTTGTAAAACTGACAGACTCTCATGGCTGGGAGAAGCTGGTTTGCCCCTTCTGGTTAGCCGTGCCCTTCCCAGGCTCCCTGGCAACTCTCCCACTCGGAAATTCCAGAGTGCAAAGCGTGGTCAGCAGACAGGGGTGGCAGGGCGGGTGCTGTGAGGCCGCACGTGCAGGTGTAGAGGAACGACGGGGCTTTCTCACCCTCTGTTCCTGCCCGAGAAAGGACGTTCCCTCCATCGGCTCCACCCTCCTTCCCGTCCCCCTCCTCACAGTGCATTGACGTGAATGAAACGCCCAAAGTCTATGGTACCTAAAGGGTTAAAAAACATGATATTGTACAAGGTCAGTAAGGGTCATTCTTGTGGCTTGGACAGTCAACTTTAAAGCATGTAAAAGGTGCAGCTCAGGTGAGTACTGGCTGGTCTCAAGCAGATTCACAAATACAGTCCACCCTGTGGCTGCAGGCTCACCTTGCGTGGCTCTGCACGCCCTCCCAGATGTCCTGGAGCCCTGGGAGGGTGGGGAGGGGTCCCAAAGCGCTGGTGAAAACAGCCAGCAGGCAAAGGCCGAGCTCTCCGGGCTGGGGGCTCCTGCCTGTGCCCGGCTCCCCGCCCAGGGAAGGGCTCTCGCAGAGCTGAGCTCGCAGCCCCGTTGGGGTTTGTGGCACCGGGCTCCCGCCGCAGCTCCCGGCTCCCGGCGCTGTCCCCAGCGTCCCCAGGGTCACACAGGTTGGGCTGGATTGTGAAGGAAACAGTGCCATGAGCTCCCCAGAGACGTCTCCAGCGTGGCCAGCCAGCACCCCTGGCTGTTCTCCTCCGCTGCTGCAGTCCAGGAGTGACGGGGAGGGGGCCGGGCAGGACCTGGGCCTTCTCCCCCATCACCCACCCCCCACCCTGCCTTTTTGACCAGAGAAAGTGCAAAACCATCCCAAAAGGAGGCCTCACCCCAGGGCCTCTCAGTAGGTCCCTGTGCTGGAGCGTAGAGGGTGAGTGAGCGAGCGTGGCAGCGCAGACAGTGACCCCAGTGCCAGCTGGAGCTGAGCTCTGCTTCCTGGGGCTTTCAGAATGAGGTTCAGGATGAAGGGTAGGTCAGGTCAGACCCTCTCTGCAGTGGGTTTCTCGGCTGTGGTGGCTTTGGCTGGAACTAAGCAGGAAAGGTGGATTTTGGTGTGCCCAGCCTCTGATGAGGACAAAAAAAGAAGGGAACGGCACCGTGGCAGCAATGGGAGAGGGCTGAGTCTTTCCCTCCATACCTTAAACCATCCTTGAGTTGGTTCTGGGATGTGGGATGAGCAGCGCACCTCTGTCCTGGAGAGGTGGTGCATCAATCACAGCAGATGGAGAGCGCCAGAGGGAAGGAGCTCTGTCCCTGGGAACGTGCTGCCCTGCTCTTCGTGCTGACAGTTTAACAAAAGAGACCAGATTGGGGTCCAAAATTGCCATTTCTGCAAGAGCTGGGGTTCTGCTGGCAGGGGAGGGCTCGGGGAGACTCATCATGGGCAGAGCGGCATTTTAAAAGCCAGTCATGTGCAGAAACCCACCAGGAGCTTGGTCTGGCCTCGTAGCTCAGTTCCTCTTGTTCTCTTGTAAGAAAGTCTTATAAGTTAGCAGTTGAAGCGTGGAAGGTAGGTAAACAGACTGGGAATGTTCTGGAAGGAGTCACTTTTTATATCAGTATTATTTTATTATTATGATTTCCTTTCTGGTGTTTTTTTTTTTTTTTGTTTTGTTTCAAATTATTGGCTTGATTTATGTTTTATTTTCCAGTTTGTTCCTTTTGGTTTGGTTCATTTGACATATTCTGTGTTGTTTTGCGTGGCCAGCCATGGCCAGGGCCCGTCAGCCTCCTCTCTGGGAGTGCTGGGGAGAAGGGGGTCATTCTGCCAGGTTAAAGACAGCAACAGAGCATAAAAACAGGAGGAGAACACCCGAAATGTCCTACTGGGCAGGGTGCTCAGACAGCAGTGGAAGGATTATCCCTGCCCTTTCTGAAAAGCCACTTCCCTCCGTCTCCTGGAGGCTCCTGGAGAGTGTGTGGCTCTCACTCCAGTGCCAACTGGGCTAAGTGGATTTAGCAGAGTCCTCAAGGCAAACTGGGCCTAAACATCTGGGTTTGACTCAAGGATGGGAGCAAGAGGTTTGAAAACAATCATTCCTCAGTAAAAGAGCTTTTTGTTGATTAAAAAAGCATCAGAGGAATGAGAAGCAGAGACCAGCACTGATCTGCTGCTTCTTGCAGGAGATACTTGGGGGGCTCGTCAGTTCACCCCAGATTCCTGCCCTGTCTGCAGAGAGTTAAAAGCTCTTTATTGCCGTTGGGTGAGATGAGATTTATAGATTTGCCTTGAAAATGCATCACACCCTGCCTCCCTGGGCTGATCAGTTGTCATTAGTGACTGGCAGCAGTGTGATCTGATCCCTGGAAGCGTTCAGGGCCGGGATGGAGCACCCCGGCCTGGCAGGAGGTGCTCAGGGCAGGGGATGGAATGAGAGGAGCTGTAAGGGAGAGCTGTGGGTTCCACCTTCCCCACCCTGAGGAGGTGCCTGGGTAGGGCCACACTTGCCAAGGCTTTCTCCCGGGGTGTTCAGGGTGTAGCTCGGGCAGTGAGCGCAGTGGGAATCAGACCTGCTGCTGCTTTGGAACATCCCCTGGATACCTGAAGGCCTCACCAAACCCGCTGCCTCCCCTCTTCTGCAAGTATTTTCTCGAAACCCTCCTCTTTAAACACCATTGCTTGGCAGTGTCCTGGGCATTCCCACTGTGGGATTTGGCCTCCTCCAGTCTGGGGACAACTAATCACTTCCATCTGGAGGTACAGACTCTTAAATTTAAGCCTCCTGGCAAAAGATTTGCTTTTCTTACTTAATTTTCACAGATCCCTTCAAAGAAATTCAGGATCCCAGAGACTGAGGTTGGAAAGAAGTGCTTTCCCAGCCAGAGCAGGACTTGCCAGGCTCCTGTAAAACAGGGAGCCAAAGGAAAGGGCTTTTATAGGGTGCAGCTGGGTGCGTAGTTGGTGCCCGCTTAGTGGAAGCAGCAGGACCCCTCTTGGCTGGCCCGCTTGCTGGTTTAGTCCTTTGCTTTACACCATTTCAGTTTTGATGCCCCATTTNCGAACTGCATACATTTAGAAATGCCTCTGCATTTGACTCAAGAGTTGCAAAAAAAAAAAAAAAGACAACAACAAAAAGCTCTCTTCTCTTTTAATTTTATCTTCCTAAACCAAACTTTTGTACGTTTTATTTTAGATTTTTTTGTTATCATTTTCCTTTTTTTTTTTCTTTTATCTTTCCCATCTTTTGTTTTTTTTCCCCCCTCCCCTCTCCCTTCTTTCCCTTTCCCCCTCCTGAATTTCCCCCCTCGTAGAACCGTCTGCCCCCCCTCAAGATGTAAAATGTGTCAGCACCCGCTCCACCGCCATTCTGGTAAGTTGGCGGCCGCCTCCGGCCGAGAGCCAGAACGGCGTCCTGGCCGGCTACAGCGTCCACTATCGAGCGCTGGACTCGGAGGACACGGAGCTAAAGGAGGTGAATGATATCCCCCCAACCACCAGTCAGATCCTGCTGGAGTCCCTGGAGAAGTGGACCGAGTATCGCGTCACCGTGGTGGCTCACACGGAGGTGGGGCCGGGCCCGGAGAGCTCGCCGGTCATCGTCCGCACGGATGAGGACGGTGAGTGAGCCTTTGCCGGGGTTCTCCTGGGGGATTCCTGTCCCTGGAGGGGGTGGTTCCCGTGCCGGGGAGGGCACAGCGAGGCCCTCACGTGGCTCTCGAGTGCGGCCAGGCCGGAGCTGGAGTGGGATCCAAGGGCCGAGTCCTGCGGCATCCTTGGCTGCCGTCACCCCGAGCCCTCTGAGCGCTGGGCTCCGTAGGGTTCTCCTTCCCTGCTTTAGGGCATTTCCTGGATTTATGGGGGCTTGCTTAACATCTCTGAGTCTTGACTGCACCACTCCTCCTGAAAAGATGCTCTCACTGAGCCAGGATCAGCCAAGGCACCGAAACCTTTGCTCAGAGGAAACCTTTGCTGCCAGGAACTGGTTTCATGGAATCATTGCATATCCTGAGTTGGAAGGGACCCACAAGGATCAGCCAAGTCCACCCCCTGGTCCTGCATGGGACAGCTCCAAGAATCCCACCCTGTGCCTGAGAGCACATGTTTTAAAATATTAAAGAGTTCTTCCCACACATTCCTTGTTACCTCCTCCTTAAGTCAGAGTCTTTGTCAGTAGTAGAAAGGAGGAATCTGTTAAAGTTTAGAAACCTTGACTGACAACAGTTCAGTGGCCCCACTCAGAGACTTGAATTTTCCTGAATTTTAAAAAGCCACAGGTTTGTCCCCAGTGTTGGTCCTGTTTCCCTGAGCCTCTGCCCACATCCAAATGGATCATGGAGTACCCTGCTCAGAGAAAGTGTGATTTCCTGGTAGATGAAGCTGTCATGCCCTGTATGATTAGTAGTAGTAGTAGTACTAGTACTAGTAGTAGTATTTCCAAAAACGCAGCCCAAATTCCATCCAAGACATCTCTTGTTTTCTGTCCCAAGATTCCACAGTGGTTGTAGCCACCAACCCCCCTGTCCTGCCAGAGAGATGAGGGAACTCCAAGGACAAGCCCTCTACTGCTCCTCTCCAGCCTGACCTCCCACAGGCAGGACCAGAGCTTTTCTGGCTCACTGAAAATTTGCTTTGCCCTCAGAATGAGATCTGGAGCTATATTGGTTCCTTCCACCTGAGCAAACTGGGCACAAAGCAGCCTGTGGAAGGATGGCTGGGTGATGAGATGGGCCTGTTCTGTCTCCAGGCCATGCAGATCAGGTCCCACAGAACGTCCCTGCTCACTGGGAGGCCGCTGACAGAGGAGGGGCTGTTCGGTTGCTCAGGTGTCCCTTCCCTCCAGGGCTCAGACCCAGGGTGTGCATGTCCCAGAGGAGCAGGGACAGGCTCCAGGCACAAGCCCCGCGTGACTGGAGCCCTGGCTTGCCTTGCAGTGCCCAGCGCTCCGCCGCGGAAGGTGGAGGTGGAGGTGCTGAACTCGACGGCGATCCAGGTGTTCTGGCGCTCGCCGGTGCAGAGCCGCCAGCACGGCCAGATCCGCGGCTACCAGGTGCACTATGTCCGCATGGAGAACGGCGAGGCCAGGGGGCTGCCCCACATCAAGGACATCATGCTGGCGGACGCCCAGGTAAGGCTCGCCCGTCCGAGCCCCCGGGAGGCTGGGAGGGGTGGGTGCTCCGGCCGCCCTGCCTCACCCCAGGCAGCGAGAACCTGCGAGGCGTGGCTGCGTCTCTGCAGCTCCCAGACTGTTACTGTGGAAGAGTGTGAGCTGCCGTCCCAGCGCTGGGATAAATACCCAGCCGTCCTCCCCGTGCCTGGGAGGTCTTTTAATTCAGGCAAAGGCCACAGTGGAATCTACTAATTTCTCCCACTCTACTTCTTCCCTCATGCTTGCCTGGTAACTTCTGACCTTGTGTGGCTGCTTGCTCAGGGACTCCTTCCTCATGCTGTGTCTCTGTCTTTCCCTTCTTTCCCCTCTTGTATTCTCATGTGCCAAACCTCTCTTGTTCTCTGCCCAGTGGGAAACAGATGACACTGCTGAATACGTAAGTAAAAACATAAAAATCCTCCCGTGCTGGTTCTGCCTCTTCCCTTCTCCCATTTCCTGTTGTGGAGTGATATTTTCCTTTTCCTTTATTTTTTTTCCTTCGCAATGCCAGTGTGCCTGTTTTAGAGCCTGGTTTTGGTGTTCCCATGCATCGTCCCCTCCCTGTCACCGCTCTGTGATCGTGGCGTTCGTCAGCACGCAGCAATCCCACAGGGTTTTCCCTTTGGCTCTGAAGGAAAGATGGGTCTGCTGCTCCTCCGTGGGGAAGCAGGTGGAATATTGAATTTGGGACTGCCTTGAGCATGTGAGAATCCTAAAACAGTTTGGATTGGAAGGGATCATAAAGGGCGTCTTGTTCCACTCCCAGCCATGGGCAGGGACACCTTCCACCAGCCCAGGGTGCTCAGATGGGCTGCTTTGCAACACCTCTGTGTCTGGAAAAGATAGGCTGGGAAGCACTGGGCATTCAGAATCCACGAGTCCTGAGCTATCAGGGCATGAACGAATGCTTTGTAGCCTCAAAGGGCCAAGATTCTTAGGAACTCGTTGATGCAAAGCACTGAATCATTATTGGTGCTTTTACCTTTGAAGTACCTTGAAATCAGCTTGGCTGTTTGGCATTTGCTCTTTCTGCTAAAATGATAAATGTTTTCCAAAATCCTACAGCTACAAAGCAGTAGCAGAAAGCATTTTCTCCTTGGAATGACAGGGTCCTAAGATAACACACAACTAAACCGGTTGTGTTCGTGTCTCCTGGGGATTGCCAAGTGCCCTGCACGAGTGAGTGGCCTCCCTTTGAGGGGTGGAGAATGAGTCTCACAGGAGGCAAAGCCCCTGCCTAAAATCATAACAAAACTCATTGGCAGGTGTGAGAGCAGAACAGGTCTCTTGAGTTCCAGAAGCCAGACCTGTCCCTGCAGCTGACGGCCTCCAGACTCACTGATCAAACTCCCGCTGTTCCCAAGTTCTGCTGTTCCCCTCCCAGCTCACCACTGGGGATATAGTTATTTTCAGGACTAACAAATTCTTCCCAAGTGCTGCCCTGAGATTTAATATTGAAAGCACAAAGGGGTGAGGAGAGAGGAAAGCCATAAAACATGCACAACATTCCCATCTCCCTCCTTTCTGGGGCCGTGGGGAAAACCCTGCTGCATGTGCTGTCATCCTGTTTGATTTAGCACGGGTGTTCTTTTTCCAACACAGCCCTTTGAAAGGCTGGATCCCTCCTGGGGAAGGGCTGTTCTTGAGGCCAGTGTTCCAACAAAAGCTCCTGGGAGCCAGGTGTGGGGAGGCTGATAGAGGATGGGGAAGGAGGGGGTGGGATTTAGCAGGGAGCTTTAGCGTGAGCGGAATGTGTCGTCTTGCACTTCGCATTCAAGCAATCCCTTTAATATTATGAAGGCATTAAAAATATCTCTGAGGAGAGAAGAGAGGGGTAATGGTGAAAAAAATGTAATCTCCCTGAAACCTCTGAGCCTCCTCTGAGGCCTCACGGTGGAGAGGAAAGCTTTGAAGGGAGCGACAGCATTTGGATGCTGAAGTGGTTTGTGTGAAGACAGGGAAGGCGCGAGAGGCAGATCTGGAGGAGGACGCCTTGCACAGGGCCCTGCAGAGCCAGGCTGTGTTTGCAGAGCTGCGAGCGCCTCGCCAGGGGAACGCTTCCCACAGAAGCCCCAGAGTGTCTCGTGCTCTTGGATTCGTGTTCCTGCATGCTGGAAAGGGCTGAGGCTCCTGCAGGGAGGAGAGAGCTGCCCTGGGCCCGAACACTGACTCGGTTTCCCTCTGGCATCTCGCAAACAGGAAATGATCATTGCTGGGCTCCAGCCCGAGACCGCCTACTCCATCACCGTGGCCGCCTACACCATGAAGGGAGATGGTGCTCGCAGCAAACCCAAAGTGGTCACCACCAAGGGTGCAGGTGAGAGCCTTTTCCTCAGCCACGGGGATTCACCCATTTCTCAAAGCCAAGGAGTTTCTCCAGACTCGCCTTCTTTCATCCCGCTCCCTTCTTGAAGGACAGACTTGCAGCAAGAGCCAGGCTGCCCCAAAGGCAGAATTAGATTTAGTAAGGCAGAAACCCCTTCATTCCTCACATGCAGCCCTCGCCAAATGTCACAATTTTCTGCCCAGTGCTGCAGAAAGCCCAGGCACACCCAGAAACACAGCAGAGGGTGAATTCGTCACTCGTGAATTCATCACTTGTAATCTCCTGTGCTGTAAATTCCAGTGCATCAGAAGGAGAGTGACTCTGCCTGGTGTGACTGGAGAGACTGTGTAGCCTTGGAGTGGCCCACGCAGGTGCGCTGGGGACAGGAGAGCTCTGCTGTCATGGTGGGGGCTTGCAAAGAGCTGAAGAGCAGCAGGCAGAGAGTGGTGGCTTGTCCTGCCCACTCCCCTCCTCTGGCACCGTGTCTGGAAATACGTCCCCCGTGCTCAGGACTGGTGGAGGAAGGAACTCTGACAGTATTGACCTTTCCTGGCTCTCATTTCTGGGACCTGGGCTCTGCCTGCACATACCAGCCAGAGCCTTTTTTCCCTCCCTCACCCTCTTCTCCTTCCCCTCCAGTTCTGCCCGTGTTTCTCCCCACTGACTCCCTGGTTCTCTGCTTTCCTTCTCCCCGAGGCTCCCCACCCTCCCTGTTTTCCTCTCCTGGAGCCTTTCTCTCTGCCTGGCTCCCTTGTCACTCTCCCTTGTCACCCTCCCTCATCTCTTCCCATTAGGATTTGCAGTGCAGGTGATCAGTCACAGAGGGATGTTTTCTCCAGCACAGCAGCTATTACCCAAAACTCAATTTCCCCCGACTTGAAATAGCTATTTTAAAAAAAAATCTTTCAAATGGCTCTATAACATTCTTACTTTCTTTGCAGTTTTGAGTCAATACACCTTCTGAGAGGAGAGATTTCTTTCTTTATCATTCAGGGCTGGGGGCTGAATTTAAATACAGTAATACATCTAATTTTCTCCTTTACTGTCCAAACCAATTGCAAAATAAAACACTTCCCCCTCTCTGCACTTTCTTCTCACCTTTATTCCAAACAATATTTGTTGTGCAGATGTAATACTTTCAAGCTCAGCTGATTACAGTAACATTTGTGACAAAAACTGAGACATAAAGGTAATGGCACTGTTCTTCTCTTTAATGTGTTCCTCGGGCACTCCCAGGGGAGGAGGCTGGGTCTCCCAGCACCGTCCCTGCCGTTCTTTGGCAGGAACACTGCATTTGTTTCAGAGGCAGCCCCTCAGCCCCGCTGAGGTGTCAGGGGAGGCAGCAGCAGAGGTTCCCCGGTTTGACCCTGTCAGAATCCCTGGCACAGGCAGATCCTGCCCTGCTCCCTCGGCCACACTCCAGCATTCCAGCCCTCGCCCCTGGGTCGGACTCGTGCTGTGGGAGTGGGCTGGGATCTCTCCCAGCTCCATTTTCTCTCCTCCCGTCCAACCAGGAGCAATACCGAGGCGGAGAGAAGGAATTAGATCTCTAATAGCGGAGCAGGGCGTCAATGACGCGTGAGCTGCTGGAATTAATGCTCTGCTTTCTCCGGCTTCGGGAACCTCTGGGCCTGCACGTGTCATTTAGCTGTGGCTGTGGGCTTGCTTAGCAGTCAGGCAGTGCCAGGGCTCATTAGGCAGAGACAGCCTGGCTCCCTCAGACACTGCTGAGCTCCCCAGAACCCCCGAACGTGGAGGAGGGGAGGAGCAGCGCAGAGCGAGCAGCAGCTCTCCCTGCCCTCTGCCTCGCACAGATTCGGGCCCTGGTTCCTCTGCCTGTGCCTCCTTCTGTACCCCAGTGGGCGATGAGCTGCCCGCCAGCCGTGTGAGCTGGCCCCGTGCCTGCTGCTCAGGACCTGGGGCTGCCCAGGCTTCCTTCCATCCTTCATTGCTTCACCCTCAGCTGCTCCGGCCTTCCCAGCCTGGGCCAATCTGTTCCAGCCTCTTTCTGCATGAGTTGGGCTGTGTAATGGAGACAGGGAGAGAGGTTGGGAGTTTGGGGCCTCCAGGTTTGCTTTTCCCTGCCCAGGGAAGCAACTGGGACAGGAGGCTGGGAGTCAGGACTCCCGTGGGAGGGTGAGTGGTCCAGGGACAGGGGGGGAGCTGTGCACATCCCTCCGTCCTGAACAAAGGGAAGAAAATAAATCTGGGAATGTGTCAGCACCTCACGGCTGACGTGTTGGCAGCGCTCCTCGTTTCCCAAACCGTTTAGGGCCCATCCACCTGTACGGGGTGGCAGCAGTTTGGGTTGCACGGAGCCGAGCTGGAGCGTCGCTGCCGAGCTGACAAACCTGCAGCTCCTCTCCCCTGCCCCAGCCGTGGCTGAAGGTGTCTCTGTTCTCTCCCAGTCCCAGGAAAGCCCATCCTGTCTGTGCACCAGACGGAGGAGAACACTCTCCTGGTGAAATGGGAGCCCCCGCTGGACGCGGAGGGCCAGGTGTTGGGCTACCGGCTCCAGTTCGGCCGCAAGGACGTGGACCCTCTGGCTACCTTGGAATTCTCGGCGCTGGAGGATAAGTACATCGCTCCCAGCATCCACAAGGGCGCCACGTATGTGTTCAAGCTGGCCGTGAAAAGCCGGGCTGGCTTCGGGGAGGAAGCTGTGCAGGAACTCACCACCCCCGAAGACATCCCCAAGGGTTACCCCCAAATCCTCGAGGCGAGCAACGTCACGTCCATGTCGGTCCAGTTTGGCTGGCTGCCCCCCGTGCTGGCCGAGAGGAACGGAGCCATCGTCAAGTACACCGTGGCCTACCGGGAGGCCGGTTCTCCCGGGAACCTGCTGGAAAAAGACCTGCCCCCCTCCCCAGAGAACTCGTACACCCTCAACGGCCTCAAACCCAACACCGCCTATGATGTTAAAATCCGTGCTCACACCAGTAAAGGCCCCGGGCCCTACAGCCCGACCGTCCAGTATCGGACGTTCCAGCTGGACCAAGGTAGGACTTACCGGTTTCTCCTCCCTCTCTCCCCTTGTATCCGGGGCTGGTGCCGGGAGGCAAGAGAGCTGGAGAGGTCAGGCCAGGCTCAGCCAGGCTCGTGAGTAAATGCAGAGCACTCTGGTGTCACACTCAGTCCCTCCGCTCCTCTCTGCCTTGTGCCAGGTAAGTCCCTTTTACCACTTTCTTCTAAGTTAAGTCCGGACACCTCCTGTCACTGGCACCTGAAGGGGGGGGCCAGTCGCTCTACAGGTGGGAAGAGCATTTTCTTCAGCTTTCGCAAACAGCCAAAAGAAAAGAGCAAAAAATTTTAAAAAACAAACCCTCGAGCCGTGACCTGGGATGGGTTTTTCCTCACCTGAGCATGCTCAGCCAGCCAGCACCTCGTTCCTGCAGCAGCCACCCAGGCCCAGAGTGTGGGGGCAAAGCCACGCGCCCTCCTGGGGTTAGGCATGGGGACAGGGAGCACTGGGAGATGGACCTTGGCAAAACTCGAGCACAGTGTGGAGGAGGGAGCAGTCCCTTCCATTCCTGCAGCCGCAGCCAGACCCAGCCTGGCAGGCCCCTCTTCCAGCACTTGACATTCTCTTCCTTCTCTTTCCTGCTCTTCCTTCCCTCTGCTGCCTTTTCTTCTCCTTTCTCCCCTTCCTCCTCACTTTTTTCTCTGCAGTTTTACCCAAAAACTTCAAGGTGAAGATGGTGACGAAGACATCTGTCCTTTTGAGCTGGGAGTTCCCTGAGAATTACAACTCTCCTACCCCATACAAGGCAAGTGGAATGCAGGAGCTTTTCCCGTGTTGGCCCCAGCTCCGCAGGGCTCGGTGCTTCGTGCTCCCTGCAAACTGAAGGGCTGGGGAGGAGGGAGTTGGAGCATTTTCAGCCTTGCTCAGGGAACACCCCCCTCCCCTCCCACAGATCCAGTACAACGGGCTGCACGTCGACGTGGACGGACGGACCACCAAGAAACTCATCACCCACCTGAGGCCCCGCACCTTCTACAACTTCGTGCTGATGAACCAGGGCAACAGCATGGGGGGGCTGCAGCAGAACGTCGCTGCCTGGACTGCTGCTGACATGCTGTCCAAGAAGCCAGAGGTGACCCACAAGCCCGATGCTGATGGCAACGTGGTGGTGATTCTCCCCGACGTGAAGAGCTCTGTGCCTGTCCAGTAGGTTTCTGTTTCACTGCAGGTGTGGGGTGCTCATTTCGTGTTTTGGGAGTCAGCCCCGATGGCTGGAGGCCACCACAAACCCTCAGGGGCAGTGCCAGGGGGGTGATCCCTGCATCTCCAGCCTTCCTGACTGTCGCCTTTTGGAGGCACTTCCACAGCTGAGGGAAAGCCAAAGAAGGGTGAAGGGAGTACAGAAGGAGACTTGGGGCTGCCGCTGAATCCAGCTCCTTCCAGGAATAACAGCTGTGCTAAATGAAAAATGAGGGGCTGGAGCCAGTGGGGCAGTTGGGGCAAACTCACACCAGCGTGCGCTCCCTTCCTCCCTGGCTGATTCCTTCTGTTTCTTCTGTTCCTTCCCAACATTTAGAGCCTTCTACATTGTGGTGGTGCCTCTGAGGAAGTCCCGGGGAGGACAGTTCCTCAACCCCCTGGGCAGCCCTGAGGAGATGGACCTGGAGGAGGTGAGTGTGGGTGAAACTGGGCTGGGCTGTAGGGGGAGAGCGAACGGCTGGAATGGGACGGTGACCTGAGGGCTGGGAGGGTTTTTGGGGTACCCGTGCTCCACGTTCAGAGCAGCCAAGGAGTGGTTTGGCTTTCCTCGCTGCTCCTTCCCGGGGTCTCAGGGTGCTCCTCTGCTCCCTCCAGCTCATTCAGGACATCGCCAGGCTCCGGCGCCGCAGCCTGCGGCACTCCCGGCAGCTGGACTTCCCCAAGCCCTACATCGCTGCCCGCTTCCGCTCCCTGCCCTCCCACTTCATCCTGGGGGACATGAAACACTACGACAACTTCGAGAACAGAGCCCTGGAGCCGGGGCAGAAATACGTGATCTTCATCCTGGCAGTGCTGCAGGAACCCGAGGCCGTAAGTGCTGCCTCCTGCCCCCGGCCCTCTCCCATCCTTGGGGATGGACCAGGGAGCTGCCACAGCCCTGCTGCCCTCCAGGGGTTTTTCTTTCCAGCTGTGGAGCTTTTGGATGTGGCTCTTGTGCTTGATGAGTTGCTTGTGCTTGTGCCTGCATTCGTCTCTTCCAAGCACCAAGGGCACGGGCAGCCGTGCTGCTCCCAGTCTTTGTGGACAGAACTGGTCCACTCGTGGCTCCAGCCTGGAGTCCAGAATGGGGAGGAGCTCTGAACTGTCCCCTCAGGACTGCACAGGAGTTCAGAGAGCCCTGGGTCAAACCCCTTTTTGAAGAGAAATGTCCTTTAAAGGCTGTTCTTTAGCTGCTCAGAGCAACGACCCCAGACACCCTGCTCCAAGGGCACGCCACACTCTGGGCATTCCTAAATTCCCCTCCAAGCACAGAGGGGAGCATTTTTTAATGGAAAACTACAAGTCCTCTCTACCAGTTCAGCATCTCTGCTGTTTTCACTGGGGCTGTACTTGGCTTTATGAAAACAACTATTTTAACATTTACCTGCCTCCTCCCTCACACACAATGGGAAACAGCCTAATACTTTGTTGTTTTTAAATCCCCCTATGGAATTGTAGCAGGGAGCTATTGGAAATTAAGGGTTTTCAGAGGTTTTTTCCCCCAATAAATATTTAGTTGTGTATTTGATATTAAAGGATTAGGCTGACACGCTCCTGAATGGGTTTCTCAATCGGATTACTTCAGCTTGTGGTAATTTCTGCTTTAGAACAAGGTGCTGCAGACTCACTCCCAGTGGCCTGGATCCCGAGCGTGGAGCAGCATTCCAGCCTGCTCAGAGCTGGTGGAGTTCAAGGACCCAGAGGCCCTGTTCTTGTCCTGTCCCTGGCTGCTCTCCCGGACCAGGCCATGGCAGTTCTCTGTGCTGTTCACTTTCTGGAGTTTCTGTGTAAAATAGGACTCCAAAGGGTTTGAATGTGCCTCTGATCCTCCTCAAGAACCTGGCTCAGTGCAGAGGCAGCAGAGGACACACACAGTGTTTTACTCCTTTATTTGTCGGGGTTGGTTTATTTCAGTCACCAGACCAAGCGTTAATTCTTGTTTTCATCCCTTGCCTCTTGCTCTGTAATCCCATCTGACTGTCAAAATCCAGATGGTTACACGAGAGCTTGGGGAAAGTGTCTGTGTGCTTGTGGCAGTGGTGAGGGCTCAGGGCTGTGGTGGAACAGAGATAGCTGGATCCCTAAAAGCACCTTCCTGGCCACGAGAAGGGGCGAGCCACAGGCACAGGGCAGGCTGCAGCTTCACCTGGGTGTGATCTCTCACTGGAGCACTGGACGTGGAAGATGTCCCTCACGTGGATGCTCAGGGCCAAGGGTATTTTCCCCAGGTTGAGGAGGGCATTTTCCCTGTTACCCTTTGGGTTGTGCTGCTCACATCCTGTCCAGCAGTTCCCCCTGTGGAACATCGTGTATTGCCCACTTTTCAGTCCCCATCCCACCTCTGAGCTGTGTTCCACCATGTTCCCTGCCTTCCAGACCTACGCTGCCAGCCCCTTCTCCGACCCCATCCAGCTGGACAACCCCGACCCGCAGCCCATCATCGATGGCGAGGAGGGGCTGATCTGGGTCATCGGGCCCGTCCTGGCCGTGGTCTTCATCATCTGCATCGTCATCGCCATCCTGCTCTACAAAAAGTAAGAGCCGCTCGCTGCCCACACCTGAGATGGTTCTGAGTGTCCCCAGGGTTCCCCAAAGGGAATTTCCTCCTTGGTCCTGTCCTGGTCAGCTGAGGGTGAATCCTTCCTTGGGCACTGCAGAGAGAGCCCTGAGGCACAGGAGGATTAGCAGTAGGCTGCGGGGGTTTGCTGCTTCAGACTCTGCCCCGTGGCACTGCCAGGAAAGCTGTGCTCGTCCCACAGACACTCCCTGGGGCACGTGTGCAGTGTGTCAGGGCTCCAGCACTGCTGCTCGCAGCCTCGGGCTCCCCTTGCCATGCTCTGTGTGCCTGGGGGCAGTGAGGGGGTGCAGGGAAGGCACCTCTGAGCTGTGGGGCAGCACAGACCTCCACTGCTCTCGGGCTGGTTTTCTGCTGGAGCTGGGTGTGAGTCTTCAGGGGAGAGAAGGGAAAACCCCTGGAAGTGTCTCCCTTTCCTCTGGCTTTCTGAGCAGCTCACGGTGGATGAGAAGTGGGGGTCCCCTGAGCACACACAGGGCAGGAAGGGGACGGGAGGGGAAGCAGGAGCTGAGCAAAGTAAATAATGGTGGCAATGGCCAGCTGTCCTTAGCTGAGACAGCTCATTCCCAGGGTGGAGGAGCTCTCCTAGCCCTGTTCCATCCTTGACCTGCACAGGTGTGCTCCCTTGTGCACGGGGTGTGGCTCTGCATCCCAGCATGGGAGGCTGCTCTGGGGGCAGGGGCTCGGGGCCCTCGCTGGTGTCCATTTACCTGGGTGATCGGTGCTAGTCCCACCTCTGCTGCCAGGGCTAGAGCTGAGCAAATGCTTCCCCTTCCCTCTGCAAGTCCTTTCTAACCTGAACATTTGTCTTGTCTTCTCTCCACTTACTGCTTTCCTGGACAGCAAACCAGACAGGTAAGAGCACCGGATTTGCCGTTTATTCAGGTTCTTGCTTGCTGTGTGTTAAGCAGTGTCTGCTGTGTGCTGTTGGGGCTTCGTTGGTGCAGTTCCCACCTGTAGATCTGTCCTCACAGAAACCCCGTGTTAGGCTAGCGTGGCACTATGTTTGAATTGGGGCTGAAAAAGCAAAGCAAGCCCAGTTTTCTCCTGCTTGTCCATTCCTAAATAACACGGCCCTTTCGCAGGTTGAGCAGCAGTGACAGTAAATGGCTCATAAAGTGTTGGGTTAATGGAGCAGAGAAACACTCATTTGTGTGGCAGGCAGAGGTGAAAGTGGGTTTCTGCATGTCTGGCTGCTCCTGGGGCTGTCCCTGAGCCACTGGCACTGGGAGCAGATCTCTCCCCGGCCGAGCTGTCCTCGCCCCGTGGCAGAAGCTGCTCTTGCCCCCTCAGCCAAGGGCTTCTGACAGAGTCTGTTTATGACTGCAGAAATGAGACTTTTTCCCAGCCATTTCCAAGAGTGGGAGAGCTTTCACTAAGAGGAACTGATGGGTTCAGTCCATGAACTATTAACAGCAGTTTCAGAACTGCGGCAAAAATGAAGCGCTCCCAGACTGCAGAGTGGTGTCATTCCAAAATGGTGCCCCATGCAGTGCTGGCAGGGCTCACGCCACTTCTTCTGGCTATTAATGACATCAGGAGACAGCTAAAAATGTCCTGAATAACCTCCTCTCTGCCTAAGTAATTGCCATTGCTGCTGCAGGCAAATTACTGGAGGCTTCTGTGCGCCCTAAGCAGGAGAAGTGAGGAGCTCCAGAGCCGCCTCGCTGGAAGGGCTGGGACCCCCTTCCCAAGCCTCGGGGTGGGGGCCACGCTCTCTGCTCTCTGCAGAAGTTCAGCTCCCAGCAGCTCATCACTGTTTCCTTGCAAGGGGTTATCACATCTTTAGGTCAGCACTGGGCTTTGCTTCTAAATTCTCTTCAAGGAGAATGAGCCAGGTCAGCAAAGACTTTTTCAACTGCCTCAGCTAACCTAACCCGTTTGGAGGAGAATATATTAGGAAGCACTTCCATGTGCAGCTCAGCTGGCGGGTTGGAGCGGCCCCGGCTCCTGGCAAGGAGGAGAGGTGGATCTCAGCAGGCACAGCTGTGCTGGGAGAGGATGTGTCTACCCTGTTTGTTGAACCCAGATTTTTAGGGTTCTGCAGTTCAAAAAAGATTGAAAACTGCTGCTCTGACTTCTCTGTCTGCAGCAGGGCAGCTCTGAGGGCTCCTGAACAAGCCAACAGCAATATCAGAGCTTGACGTCCAAGGTCACGGCCAGGAGATTCTGTACTTTTCCAAATGATTCTGCTGGCTCTGGTTCTTTCAGGCTGGAAATGGCTTGGCCAGAGCTGGAAGGTTTTTGCTCTGCAGAGTTCAGTGGAGGCTGCTCTGAGCAGGGAGAGTGAGGTGTGAGTTCACAGCACCTCAGCTGCTCCTGGCTGCCAGTCTGTGCTGCTGCTGGGAGAAGGGGGGAACTTCCAGACTTACCTGAAAGCTGCCGAGGGGCTGCTGGGCCACTGTCAACCCCTCAAACACAGCACTGGCAAACCTTCCAAACCTCGTCCCTCTCCTGATGTGGTTCATGTACTTACACCCCTGGCTGCACCTTTGATTTTCGGTGGGAGCTTTGCTCGTGCCTGAGCATGAGTGGCTGAGAAGTAGCTGAGACCACAAGGCCCAGAAGCTAAGCTGCTTTTTCTTTCTGGTCTTTTCTGTTTCTTTTTGGGTTTGTTGTGAAGCAAACGGAAAGATTCGGAGCCACGGACCAAGTGCCTCCTGAACAACGCTGAAATCGCCCCCCACCACCCCAAGGACCCCGTGGAAATGAGGCGAATCAACTTCCAGACTCCAGGTAACCGGCTGCTGACCAGCCTCTCCCACGGGGAAGGCAGGAGTGGAGCACCTGCCCCTTCCCTGAGCCCTTCCTGCCTGCCCAGAGGCTGCTGAGGCACTGCCTGGAGACCCAGCACTACCCTTGGGCACAGCCAAGGAGCCCCAGCCCTGTCTGGGCTAAGTGGCAATGCTGAAAGAAACCCTTGCTGGGATCCTCAAGGACCTTGCACAGGCTGTGCCCAGTGCTGGCAAGGCAGGAAGAAGGGTTTTCCTGGATTTCCAGATAAATCGGTGCATTCTGGGCTGAGCTGCAAGCGCCGTGGCTGTGCCAGACACGCCAGAGCTGCCCCGCGCCACAGCTGGGAGCTCCTGGGTGGGGAGACGGAGCATGGCAGGCTGCCCAGCACCCACTGCTCCAGCCACACTGGAACTGGTGCTTTCTGGTGCCAGACCACTCCTGCTGGGAGCCCCGTGGGCCGTGCAGGGAGGAAGGAGCTGGTTGCTTGGTGCAGATGAGGCAGCGCCTCCTCGCTTGGTGCAGATGCTGTCATGGAATTCCAGACTGGTTTGGGTTGGGAGCACCTCAAAGCCCATCCAGTTCCACCTCCTGCCGTGGGCAGGGCACCTTCCACTGTCCCAGGCTGCTCCAAGCTTTGTCCAGCCTGGCCTTGGGCACTGCCAGGGCTGGGCCAGCCTGTCACTGCAGCGCTGAGCTCCGGGCAGAGGCTCCGTGCACCCTCCCTCCTGCACACACGTGTCCCCATGTCCATGCATGTCCCACTGCCTGCATGGCACCTCTGCAGCCACCGCCGACACGCAGACGGACACGTGGCCGTGCTGACCCAGCGTCTGTCCACGCCTCTGCCTCCAACTTCCTGGTGCCTGAGGATTTGGAAGGGAATTTATTGTGCTTTGTGGGGGCTGGCTGTTGTTTTCAGTTTGTTTGTATTTTTTTTGCTGTTTTGTGCTCGTTAGTAATGTTTCTGTAGCTCCTGTTTCCCCTTCCCATCCCAGTCCTGTCCTCAGCGTTGTCGAGTTTCCTTGGGGAGACGCTGGCAATAGGGACCCAGAGGGCAGGGATTTGTAGGGAAGCACAAAGGCAGCGCTGAGCTGAGGGGCTCTTAGCAAAAGGAGTTAGGAACCACCCGTGGGGATCGGCCCAAGCTTAGGAAGGATGCTCAGCTGAGGGATGGCAGCAGGTTCACTCCAGCGTGCAGGGGCAGCAGTTCAGCACAGGTAGGTCCCTAAATCAGCTCTTGCTGCTGCTCTTGCAGGAGAACCTGAGGGTGTCTGAGATCTTTTGAGTGCTCCCAGCTGCAGCTCAACAGCAGTTTGCCCTTGTCTGGGTGCTCCTTTGGGAGCGTTCCCGTGGGTGCTCCGGGCGGAGGGAGGTGGCAGAGCCAAGAGAAGGAGCTGCACTCCCTCAGATGAAAAGGCTGTGCTGAGATAAAAATAAAAGCCTTGGGTCTTCCAGCTTGGTCTTGGTGCCAAGAAGCAGCTGGAAGTGCTGGTTCCTGTGTTTCCCTGAGTGGGGATTTGCGTGTCCCACAGGACAGCAGAGCCAGCTGAGGGTGCTTCCATCGGGTGATGGGATCGATGGAGGAGGGAGTCAGTCTTCTGTTGACCCCGCTGCTTTGGTCATGCTGTTCCTCTGAATTCTGGCTCTGAGAGGCTTGTAAAAGGTAGCTGAGGCCTCAAAACCTGCATTAAGGCTCTGCAGATCCCAAAAGACCCTGGCTGTGTCCGGTCTGGCTTTAGGAAGATGCTGCATTAGCCCTTCCAAGATTATCTGGCCAGAGCTGACCAACCTGGTGTTACTCGGCTCTATAATTTGTGAAGCACTAAAAGGTTTTAAAAGATTTGGGGGAGTTGAGCACCTGCCTCCCACAGAATTTTGGAAACATTGGGTGAAAATGGAAGTGGATGGAAAAATGAGTTTGGAGTGTGTTGGCAGCGATGGAGAGGCTGTGGTGCAGTTTGCAGGGGAAGACTCCACAGGGGCTCTCTGAGCTAAAGGCATTTAAATTCAATATATTGTGGTTCAGAAGGGGCCTGTAGGCTCCTCTCCAGACAGGTGACCCCAGGTAGAATGTCCATCATGTGTCCAGCAGTGAAACAGAGGAGGGGCTTGGGAATGGGAATGTGCAGCTCAGAGAGGGGAAAGCGTAGCACATCTTAGATATCCTGTCCTAATCAGCACAAAAAATACCTTTCTTTTCCTCTTTAGATTTATGTTGGTTTTTGTTTTTTTTTATTAGCATGAAATTTTTACAAAAGTGTATCTTTTATTTATTTATTTTTTACTGTTTTCTGCAGATTCTGGTCTGAGCAGCCCTCTCAGTGACCCTGAGTTTGACTTGGAAAGTTAGTTCCTGTGTGTTTTTGTTCCTGTTGGTTTCATTTTTCCCCCCATTATTATTTTCCTCTTCTGTCACTTTCCTTTCCAATTCTTGTTCCGTTCCTGTTACTATTTTTTGATTTTCTGCCGAACTCTGCGTATTCCCGCGGTGTTTGCCCATCCCATCCCTTTTCTGTGCCATCTGTTTGTCTGAACCGCGCTTCCAGTTTTACAGTATCCCGTTAGAGGCCTTTGGGGGACGCGGGGCAGGTCAGAGCCCGGGGAGCAGCTGGGGCCCCGTCCATCCCCGGAGTCTCCCGCTGTCCCGGGCGGGTCCGGGGCTGCCTTCACCCCCTTTACCCCCTTGTCAGCAAAGTTCCATCGCTGGTGTTGGCTCAGTGTCCTCGCTGTCCCCTGTTCTCGTGCGCTGCTGTCACTGGGGGTTGTGCTTTGGTGTTTGCAACGCAGGGAAAGAGAATCCGGAGCTGCAGCTGCCGATCCCCCCTCTGAGAGAGCCACACGGGCAGCTTTTCATCCAGAGGGGAAAGGGCCATTTCCCATCTGCGGCAGCTGCCCCTTCCCTGGCACCGAGCGGTTCCGGGAGCACAAAGACCAGAGGCCACCCCAGGGCTGCACCCCCCGGGTTTCGCAGGAGCGCCTCCAGCCACGGGGACCTTGCGGGATAAATGGGCTCTGGCCCACGGAGCAGATGTCAGGGTGACGTTTCTGGCGACTTGGCTGCTGCACAGAGAATCAAGTCTTTTGTGATAAGATTAGAGAGATTCAAGTGATTGAAATGTTAGATGAGACTGGCTCGAAAAGATTTCATCCCATTAGGAGCCAAGATCCCGGCCCTGCTGGGTGGTTTGGGCTTGGATGTTTCTTAATACCGGGCAGGGAAGTATGTGAGGTTTCAGCTGACAAATGTGAAGAGTCACAGATGCTGCTCGTGCTCGGAGATGCGAGGGCTGGGATATTTCCTTGAATGGTTTAATCCAAATACTGGTCTCTTTGGTATGGAGTATGTCACAATTGTCCCAGTCCGCTGCCACCTCCCCTCAGCCCCCTCCTTGTAACAGGGGTTGTGGGTATTTTCCTGGCTGAACTCAGCCCTTCACACCCCAGAATGAGTTCTTGAATTAAAGCAGAGGAGAGCAGCTGCTCAGCTGAGCCGAGGCAGCGCCGCTCTCGCCTCGTTCCATAGCAAACTCCCGGATCCCATTGGAAACCCCATGCACTTGGCATTCTGACCAGGGAAGTGTTTATTGCTGCAGAGGTTCTTTTATTCCAAAGAGCCCTAGAAGTCGATCCCACAAGGAGTTTCTGTCCTTAACAGCAGCAGAACAAGGCAAGTTCCATGTGCAGGGAGGGTTGGAGGGGAAGCAGGATGACCCCCCCCCAGCAAAGGGCAGAGCTGCTGGTCACGCTCTGGATCTTTCCTGGAGCTTTTATGAGGGAAACTTGTGCAATTCCTTCAAGGGGAACGTGACTCCTCATTCCAGACTGGCACTGTGGGCCTTCCCCACGCAGCCCGCTGGCTCAGAGATCGCTGCACGAGTTGCTCTGTGACTTCTGAGCCAAGGAGAACCTGGGGGTTTTTCTTGCTTGTTATTACTGGGGTTTCAGATTGTTTATTTTCTCCTTTTAACCTACAAGTCCATCCATTGTTGGTGGTGTTAAGGGGGTTTGGTCTGACCTGGAGCATCTCAGCCAGGGTGGCCTCCCCACCCCACACTGAGAGAGGACCAGTCCTCCCAACAGCCCCAGTCTGCAGCTGGTGCTGGGGTGGAGGGCAGCCCCCCTCCATCCAGGAGGAGAAATAATCCTTCTCCAGGTGTGATGGGGCAGGACAACAAGAGATTAAATCAGAGTTTCTCCTCCGTGAGCCAAGAGAGGTTTCCTGCCCTGATCCCAGCAGACTGGACTGGAGCCAGCACAGCCTCCAGGATAGTTGAGGGTTATTTTTGGGAGCTTTTTTGGTGTATTTCCCCTCATCTTCTATTCTCAGCCATATTTCCTTGTGCTGAAAATAGATGTGTGGTGAGCTTAGGAGAAACCTGTCCGAGTGTGGCAGACTCGTCCCGTGCCCAGGCCTGGGGGAAGCAGCGCCTCTCCCAAACCACTGTAAAACTGAGGATGTCATGCTTGCTTTGCCATCTCTGTGCTGAGTTTTCAGAGTATCTGACCATGCTGCTGCCACACCACTGCTTTGTCACCCACCAACACCCACGGGGCTCGAAATTCTCCCTGGCTTCCATCTCTTCTCCACTCCTGTCCTTCTCATCAGGGGCACTGCCCAGGGCTTCTCGGAATGCTGCTCTCCAGGCCTCTGGAGAGGCTGGCAGACAGCATGGGAAGCCTTTGAAAAAACATAATCCGATGCAGATGAGCAAAGCACGGAGCGCTTTTCCACCTGGGTTTGTAGCGTAGCCGCTGAGGGACTGTAGGAAGGGAAGGGTTCCTGCTCTTCCCAGAGCTCCAGCTGCCCCCTTCGGAGCAGGATGTGCAAATCCCAGGCTGAGAACTGAGTCAGCCGTGGCTGCTCACCCCGGTGGTGGCTGAGATGTGCCCCAGTTGGACCAGTCTGAGCCAGTGGGACCTCCCAGTATGGCTCCAGTGAGTTCCCTGGCAGCTCTGGCTGCCTCAGCACCAGCACACCAAAGTGCTCGGGGGGATTGCAGGGGCAGCAGCTGAACCAGCTCAGGGGCAGCAAATTGTTCCAGTCCCCGTGCCTGAGGAGGATCTCCTGCCTGTCCATCCCAAAGGGTGATGACGTTCCCAGCAGAGCCTGGACGGGGCCGGTACAGCCCGACCCACGCCGGGAGGGAGGGCTGTGCTGTAGAAGAACATCCTCCACCAGCCAGGAGTGGGAGGAGGAACCAGTTGGGTATTTCCAGGCCTGGCTGCGCTCTGAGAACAGTGGAGGTCAGAGCTCGGTGTCCGTGAGCAGACCGAGAACTTCCCGAGCCGACACAGAGACAACCCAGAGAACCCCTGAGGCTGGAAAAGGCCTTAAAGTTCATCAAGTCCAGTTCCCGAAAAGCCTCCCCTGCTTCCCCACATCTGCACATTCCCATCCCCTGCCCACATCACCATGGTTGGCTGGATCCTGCCCTTGCCTCCCTTTCTGTTGGAGCTGGTTCCCGATCCCGGCGGGTGCTGTGCCATTTGCTGCGTAGGTTCCTCTGGCAGCGTTTGCTCATTCCAAGTCCACTTTGGAATCGCTAACACGCATCTGCTCTTCGGATTTTCCTTTTTGTTTTGCTCTGATTTCCACATTGAAAATGGGGCCATCACGGGAACACTCTCATTTTACTGTTATTTTTTTTATTTCCTTGATTTTTATTTTTTACTTCCAAGGACACAATTTCGAGCCCTGAATTCTTCTCTTCTAACCTCCCTACTTTCATTGCAGATCTTACATTGTAATTTATTTTCTTTTCTTGTTCCTTCTTTCTTATAAAATGCACAACGGTTGTGAATTTTAGTTATTATTAAATGAGATTCTTTTCCTGCTGTCTTGTCTTTTAGGTATGCTCAGCCACCCACCCATCCCCGTTTCCGAGCTGGCTGAACACACAGAGCATCTCAAAGCTAATGATAACCTGAAATTATCCCAAGAGTATGAGGTATGAGCAAGAGCGAGTGCTGTGCATGGGTGTGCAGGAATTAGGGGATTCAGACAGGCCTTCATCCAAATAAACAGCTTTGTTCTAAAGATCTGGTTAGCTGAAATTTAAAAGCTGTTTATGTATTGGAAATGAAGTGCTTGCTGAGCGCTTTGCTGGGTTCAGTTCCAGTTCATAAAGAGAAAGGGGTTGGTCCGTGAGCTGCTCCTGTCCCTGTCGGCAGAGGCTGAGCTCCCTCGGAGAAGGGACGTGCAGTCCTGGAAGGTGACTGCTGGAAGGGATGGGAGCTGTCCTTAGGGTACCTGTGTCTTGCTGCTGGACAGGGAGGGGACCAAGCCAAGGACTGTGACACCCAGTTTATAGAGCTGAGGTTGAGTGAGATGAGCAGGGAGTCCTCCACAACTGATCCCTCAGCAGCCACGGAGCCAAAGATGGGAAAACAGGAATGATTTGTACTTCCTTGTCATGTCCGAGGGGTTCGTGCACATTTTCCCTCTCCTGGGAATGTTTGGTTACCCGATCCCAGACTGGTCTGGGTTGGAAGGGACCTTAAATCCCATCCAGTGCCACCCCTGCCATGGCAGGGACAGCTCCCACTGTCCCAGGCTGCTCCCAGCCCCATCCAGCCTGGCCTTGGGCACTGCCAGGGATCCAGGGGCAGCCACAGCTGCTCTGGGCACCCTGTGCCAGGGCCTCCCCATCCTCACAGGAAGACATTTCTTCCTAATATCCAATCTAAAACCTCTTTCAGTTTAAATCCCCTTGTCCTATCACTCCATGCCCTTGTAAAAAGCCTCTTTCCACTCTTGGTTTTGTTGTTGAAAGACATCAAATGCCCTGATATTTTTAGCCTAATAACGAGTCTAGACTGCCTCGGTCTGTTTGCAGGCAGGGAGCGAGGGGATGTTTTCCAAACAAAGGGATGCTTTCTCCCTGCCCTGACTCCCGGATATCGCCAGGAGCGGCTCCGTGCCGGCGGCTCCGCACCCGGAGCGGGGGTCACGTCTCGGAGAGGGCGCACTTTGCTCCGCCGGGGTCTCTCCCCCCTCGCTGGGGCACGGGGCAGCAGCAGCAGCCCGTTCCTGCGCTCCATCCAGATTCCAGAGGCTGATTTGCATAATGCCATATCCCAAGTGCCCTGGCTCCGCGCCAGCCCAACCTCCTCCAGTGGGAGAGCCAGAGCTGAACAAACATCGCTAATGAAGTGAAGGCGAGGCATGATTAGAGGGATGGAGAGCAAACAGACACATTACAATAGTATAAATACCCATTAGTTAGGAATTCTCTGCAGCCAGAGTGCAGGAGCACGGTTCTATCAGCTGGTTCTGTACCACGCTGTGCCCGGGGAGCTCCAGGGTGGGCACGGGCAGGGAGGGCAGCGGGGCCGGGCAGGGGCCAGCTCAGAGGGGCGGATCTGGGATCTGGGACCCTGTCCCCAAAGGGTGGCGGGGAGAGGGAGAGCGAGCAGCAGGAAACAGCTCGGCACGTTCCTGCCAAGCCTCCAATTGAGGCAAACCCCAAGGGCTCTGCAAAATGATGAAGGAATTAAGCCCTTGTTTTATTTAATTCTCTGGCTGAGGATTTAGAGGTAAACGTAATTAACCTAATTTCCATATCTGGGACAGCTGGACTTTAGAGAGGGAAAAAAACCCGACCACCAAACCTGGCACAAATCACTAGGACGGGCAGCGGGGGTTTTTCTCTCCAGTGCATTTCATTGTTTATTCCTCCATCCCTTCTAGGAGAAATCCATGTTGATTGAGTGTCCTAGGGCCGGGGTCCTTACCCCTGTTTTCTGCTGGGGGATGCACTCCTGGCCCTGCCAGGCTCCCACGGGGCTTCCTCCCCATTTGCACTGAGAAACCTTCACAGAATGGTTTGGGTCAGAAGGGACCCCAAAGCCCATCTCATGCCAACCCTGCCATGGGCAGGGACACCTTCCACCCTCCCAGGTTGCTCCGAGCCCCGTCCAACCTGGCCTTGGGCCCCTCCAGAGATCCAGGGGGAGCACACGGGGTCATAAACCAGCAAAGCTGGGTCCTTGCGGGATGCGCACGGTGCTCGCTGCGCTCCTCAGCGAGACCTGCAGAGCCTCGTGGAACAAGGGCTCAGAACTGGATTTGCTGCTTTTCTCCTCCCTGACTCTCCCGTTTCCTTTCCCAACCCCTGCAGTCCATCGACCCTGGCCAGCAGTTCACCTGGGAGCACTCCAACCTGGAAGTGAACAAGCCCAAGAACCGCTACGCGAACGTGATCGCCTACGACCACTCCCGGGTCATCCTGCTGCCCATCGAAGGTACGGAGCATCCCCATGCTGGGATGGAGTTCCTGCAGGGAACACGTCGCACACGCTCTCCTCTCCTCTCTATTTATATTCTTCTCTTAACGTCTCCCTGGGAGCTTGGCAAGCAGGAGATCCCTCTGTACACCAGGCATTTGTTAAAGTCTGGTGACTGACATATTCCCCTGGAGCTGCAATCCCTCATTTCAAGGGCTGGTTTATCAAGAAACTGCCTTCCCTTTGCTTGGAGATGCCTGTTTGATACATCTCTGACTAACAGGAAGAATTCAGACCACATGGTGCTTCAGAGGGAGCAGGAACGCGGAGCGGGGCTGCACGGGGAGGGATGGGAAGCAAGCACAGGGCTGCTTGTACCAATGTGAGAGGCAGCAGCAGCAGCAGAGATGTGGCCGCTGAGTTGTACTGGCATAAAGATCACTTGATAAGCAGCTCCTGCTGCAGCCCTGGCCCCTAAAAGGCTCGGGATAAGAAGGGGTTAGCGTGAGCCTGGCGGGTCATAAATTGTTTCCTGAGCTGCTTATGTGAGCGATGGTGCAGTCAGAAAATTTTCATTAAATTTCACAACTCGTGGCTCTTGACGGAGCTGCTCCAGTGCACGCCAGGATAAGAGGGGCTTGAGATGGAGTTGAACAGGGCACCTGCTTGGGTTGCTGCTGCTGCCGAGATAATATTGGAGTTTTGTGGGCTCAGGATGTGGCTGTGCCGGGTGGATAAAGCGTTGAAGGCCAGCCTTGCGTTGCCAAGAGCTGATCATCAGAGCAGAGAGGATGTGGGATGTCCTGGTAACTGCCTGGTGAATGGAGAGGTTAATTCAGAAGCCTTTGAGGCCAGAGAATTGCTAAAATAATCTCCCTGTGCCACGGTAGCTCCGAGGGGCGCGGGGAAGGGGGAGAGCTGAGGCAGCGGCAGAGCGCGGTGATTTGCCAAAAAACTGCACAAATCTGGATCGGTCTGGTCTGCTATTAGAGGGCTTTAAATGTTTCTCCTTGTGAAGCTGACTGTGTTCTGCCTTGGTTTAATTCCGAGATTAATATTGTATGAGCCAAGGAAAGCAGAGGCTTTAAAAAGTTGCTTTGTCATTCAAGGGAAAGGAGAAGAGCACAAGTGTGGGAGTGAAGGACACTTGGGCTGGTCTTGGATCTGGGGCTGCACGCAGGCAGCAGTCCCAGCTCTGCCCAGGGCTCCGTGAGGGACCAACAGTGCAAGGACGATGGGCCAAGGTTGAATTTTCAAGCGTCTGAGGGGTTCTGACACGTCTTGGCTGGCGCGCTCCTTCCTACCGGGCTCTATTTTATGCTCAGGGCTGGAAGATGAAAGGAGCTGGAGGAATTAGTTTTGTTGCTTTCTCTTTGGTTTAAATCTGGATTTGTCGAGGCTGCAGATTGTCACCGGCTGCTTGGTCAGGAAGAAGTAGTGGCTTTAATTCTGTGACTCCTCTGAAGCTGGGCCTGTCACACGGGGAAACATTGCAGGGACTCGTGGCCACCATTTCGGATGGCAGAGTGGACCCCAGGGGGCTGCAGAGGAGATTAATTCCGGAAGCTCAGCCTTGATCACGCTCCTGCCGTTACGGCCACATTCTCTCCCTCCTGAAACTTCAGACTGGGAGGGAGCAGGGATAGGGAACCCTCCAGAAATTTAATCAAAAGCCATTTCTCCAGCAGCTAAAGTTCCCGAGTGCCCTTGAGGACGGGCAGGCGGCTCCGGGCTCGCCCCTCGCCAGCGGCAGCAGCCCCAATTCCCCACCGGTGCTGCTCCCCACCCTTGGCTCCCCGGGGACAGGAGTGAAGGGCTCTGCACAGAGTTAATCACGGGTTTGCAGATCCTGCCAGCCTTGCCAGGCGCTCGGCTGTGCTCGGGAACAGCCAAACCACCCTGGAGTGCGGCTGCTCCGTGCCAGGCGCCGGCTCTCTGGAGCTGAACCTGGGCAGCGCCGCGTGCCAGGGGCCATTGTAACTCCAGAGCAGCTTTCTCCTGCCATGTCCCAATCAACCCCTTTGCTCTGGCAGTGCCTCCTGCTCATCCCAAACCCTCAAGCAGGGACCCAGGCAAGCAGCTGGAACTCAATAGCCTGTAACTCATGCAAGTAGAAGAAAAAACCACTCCTAAAAATGACAGCGGGCAATTTACAGCGAGTCAAAGCCTGTAATTTCAAAGCCTTCATTGGCTAAATCAAGCCTGGTTTTATTCTTTACTCTGTCCAGCTGTAGCTCAATGCCTGGGACTCGGCTATGGAGCACACAGTCATTGACCAGGTGCATTTGCTGCCTGGGCTTGGGGCGGGCTGGGACAAGGGCTCGGGTTTGTCCTACTGGACACTGATGCAGCAAGAGCCCTGGGCCAGGACTTTGCTCCTGTTTAACACATGAGTGAAAACACCATGGTTTCAAGGCTTGATATTCGGTCTCTAATATCTTTTGCAAGAAGTTACTGTCTCCCTGCAGTGCAGGAGCGTGAGCTGGGAAAACCTTGCCAAGAGCCCGTGTGATTCTGACCCACCAAGCCACGAAGGCTCTGATGTTTCTGCAGGAGACTTCTCTCTAACAGCACCCCTGCAAAAATCTCCTCATGCTTCCATCTGTGTGAAGTGCTGTGCAGTTCCCTGATTCTTGCTGATTTGACACAGGAATTGTGGGCAGTGATTACATCAACGCCAACTACATCGACGGGTACCGGAAGCAGAACGCCTACATTGCCACGCAGGGGCCTCTGCCAGAGACCTTCGGGGACTTCTGGAGGATGGTGTGGGAGCAGCGCTCAGCCACCATTGTTATGATGACTAAGCTGGAGGAGAAATCACGGGTAAGATGCATGAGAGGGATGACTGGTTAGTCATAATCCAGGGGGATTGGAGGGGAGAGTTGGGGGAACAGCAAATCCCTTTGATGTGCAGCCAGTGGGGGATTTCTGCCTGCTCTGCCAGCACCCTGAAAGTTCAGTGATTCATTGCTTTTAAAAATACAAACCATTCACCCTGGAAAGCTGCGGCCTCCTTGGCAACGCCAGGAGAAGAGGCTGCTGGATCCCACTGCATGTCTGTCTTGGAGTTAATCATGTGGCAAGTTTCATATTCAGTGCTCTTGTTTAACGAGCCCCACTACATTCCCTCTAATCTTCGGGATCATTCCCGTCTGTTGTCTATGGGATTGATGTGGCATCAAAGTCTGTGCTTAGTCAGTGGGAGCTTTCTCTGATGGGTCTGTCCCTGTCCTGGTGCTCTGCAAAGACACTTCTGCACCTCCCCTTGCCTTTGCCGCCCGCCCAGCTTCACCTGTGACAGGGCAGTTTGGGAAGGAAGGGTTTGTCCCAGCACTGAGCCGTCCCTCCCGTCTCGCAGATAAAGTGTGACCAGTACTGGCCAGGCCGAGGCACGGACACCTACGGAATGATCCAGGTGACGCTGCTGGACACCATCGAACTGGCCACGTTCTGCGTCCGAACGTTCTCCCTTCACAAGGTGGGCTGGCTCCCGCTCCTGCTCTCCCCGGAGATGGGCTGTGGCACTCTGCACACGCGGCACGGGCAGCTCTGGGGTGCTGGTGCCCCCTGACCCTGGGCTCCCTTGTCCCGCAGAACGGCTCCAGCGAGAAGCGCGAGGTGCGGCAGTTCCAGTTCACGGCGTGGCCTGACCACGGCGTGCCCGAGTACCCCACCCCGTTCCTGGCCTTCCTGAGGCGGGTGAAAACCTGCAACCCCCCGGACGCCGGTCCCATCGTGGTGCACTGCAGGTACGGGTTCCCTTCCCCTGGCACGGGGCCACCTGCGGGGAGGCAGAAGTTCGGGAGGGTGTGGATTTACCTGGGAGACGGGGACGGCTCTTAGCCAGAGGTGGATTCCCAGGCAGCATCTGAGAAGGACACTTGGGGATTCCATTGACCACAGCATTTCCTGAGATGATGGGGGGTGTAATTTGTACCAAATCACTTGGATCAAGGGTTCCAGGCCAGGCTGGACAGGGCTTGGAGCAACCTGGCCTAGTGGAAGGTGTCGCTGCCCATGGCAGGGGGTGGGTCTGGATGAGCTTTGGGGTCCCTTTGGAACCAAACCATTCTGGGATTCGATGATCTTTAAGCAATGGGAAGTGCCTGGTGCTGTACCAGTGCCTGGTTCTGTGTGGTGGGGTTGTCTCTGGAGGAGGATCAGGTGCAACCTCGGAGGGTGTTTGGGGTGTTTGGGAGGCAGAGCTGCCTCAGCTGCCCCAGGCAGAGCTGACAGTGATTGACAGAGGGTTTCTGAGCGCTGCAGCCTTTCTGATAATGCCACGCTGAAGGCAGGTAACATTCCCTAATTCAATTTACAACCCAGTGAGGAATCCTTGAAGGCTCAAAGCAGATAAATCCCTGCGTTTCTCAGGAGGGTGTGGAGGAGCCTGTGGGTTCCTGGGCACTGGGGGAAGATCTGAATTGTACAGGCTGCTGGGGAAGCTAATCCTGCCTCTGCTGGAGGATGCCATTTAAACAGTCTTTGTGAGTGGGCAACTTATCACTACCCTTGCAGATGGCAATTATTGTGCACCTCAGAAAATGAATAAAGAGCTGTCAGCTCGCAACCAGCTCCCAGATCAGCTGCTAAATTCTTGCCAAAGCTCCAGTCACCTGCTTGGTTTAGGTGTTAGGCAGTCTAATTAACAGAGATCAAGGGGGCTCGATGAAAAAAGGGACAGCACTGGAAAGGTAAAAGCAGCCCGTTATTAGCAGTGGCATGAGAGCACAGAGCCCCGCCGGGGGCAAACGCCGTCACACACAGGTCTGGCGTTACCGCGATGCACAGAGGCACTGAGGGAGAGAGGTGACGCACGCTGCTCCTTACAGCACCGGTGGCTTCTCAGCTGCTGAGATCTGAGAGATTAAACAGGCTTTTGCAGCCTTCAGACCGTGCCAGCCCTTTGCTGGAGCCTCGGGCGGCCGCAGCTGTGCCGGCCCAGGGTGTCACGGCGAGGGGACGGGGACGGAGCGGTGTGGATGGGCGACAGGCACCCGCCCGGTGGAAGGCCGGCCCTTCACCTCCCTGCCCCTTGTCCTGCCAGCGCGGGCGTGGGACGCACCGGCTGCTTCATCGTGATCGATGCCATGCTGGAGAGGATCAAGCACGAGAAGACCGTGGACATTTACGGGCACGTCACCCTCATGAGGTCCCAGCGCAACTACATGGTGCAGACAGAGGACCAGTACAGCTTCATCCACGATGCCTTGCTCGAGGCCGTGGCCTGCGGCAACACCGAGGTCCCGGCTCGGAACCTCTACAGCTACATCCAGAAACTGGCGCAGATCGAGGCCCGGGAGCATGTGACGGGCATGGAGCTGGAGTTCAAGGTGAGCCGGGGTGCCGGCACGGGGCAGCAGGGCCCGGGCAGGGCTCGGTGCTCACACAGAGCCTTCATCAGCCTGGTGGGACCTTGCTGCTTCCACGTGGGAGGTAATTACTCCGCTGAGTTACGCAGTTCCCGGGGAGACCCGCCTGGCACCTCAGGCGGCTTCCCTGGTCACTCCAGATCGAGATGGAATTTGCTCCCTCTTAAATTGGAGGGGTTTTTAACCTTTTGAGGAGTAGCAGTACTAGCAGTACTAGCAGTAGTAGCAGTACTAGCAGTAGTAGTAGTGTTTTCTGGAAGTTTTGCCTAGGGAAAGGCCTCAGTTCTCTGTGCCCCATCCCCAAAAGCAAACCCCAGCAGGGCACAGGGAGGGCAGGTTAAGGGGGCTGGCACAGGGTCAGGGGAACGCTCCAGCTGAGGGGAAGGTTTGTCCCTCTGCCCGCAGCGCCTCGCCAACTCCAAGGCCCACACCTCGCGCTTCATCAGCGCCAACCTGCCCTGCAACAAGTTCAAGAACCGCCTGGTGAACATCATGCCCTACGAGACCACGCGGGTGTGCCTGCAGCCCATCCGCGGCGTCGAGGGCTCCGACTACATCAACGCCAGCTTCATCGACGGCTACAGGTACGGCCGGGCCACCTGAGCTCCGTGAGCCCGGGGAGTCTGTGCTGGCCCATCACCTGCACGCAGGTGCCAGAGGAACATCCCCCCCAGACCCAAATCCAGCCTGCTCAGATTTCCCCCTGTGGCCTTAAATTGCTGACCCCCCGAACGCAGAGCATCGGTGAGGGGTGGATTTTGCTGTTGGGAGGTTTCTAAATATGGATTGGCCTTTTTATTACCTTTGTGATTTGGGGGCACTGCAATCCCCAAAGCTTCCCCCAGGAAACTCCAGCCCTAGGAGCTGCAGCCCTCCGTGGGTGGGTTTGGAGGGAACAAAGCATCTCCATGTGCAGGTTTTCCTCCTGTCCAGGTGCACCAGCAGTGCTGGCCCCAGCTGTGGCACTGGGATGAGGGCAGCCTGGTTGGATTTACCCCTTGGAAGTGGTATTTAAGGAAGGCCTCACCACTGGCTCTTTTTTTTTTGACCGCTGGCACCAAAGACACCCCCACCCCTTCAGACCTTGTGCTGTTCCAGCCCTTGCCCAGCATTTCCATTTGCTCTCCCACTCTCCAGCCTCTCCATGCATTTCCCAAAGCTGCTGCCCACGCAGTGCTCCCCCCTGACCCCTCCTTGCTTTGGGCTCCCCAGGCAGCAGAAGGCCTACATTGCCACGCAGGGGCCGCTGGCAGAGACCACCGAGGATTTCTGGAGGATGCTCTGGGAAAACAACTCCACCATCGTCGTGATGCTGACGAAGCTTCGCGAGATGGGGCGGGTGAGTGGGGGCCGAGGAGGGGCTGGGAGGGGGATCCTGCACGACGAGGACTCACAGGGACCTGTGTCTGCCCCGGGCAGGAAAAGTGCCATCAGTACTGGCCCGCGGAGCGCTCGGCACGGTACCAGTACTTCGTCGTGGACCCCATGGCTGAGTACAACATGCCCCAGTACATCCTGCGGGAGTTCAAGGTCACGGATGCCAGGGTAGGTGCTGGCATGGGCTGGGACGGGGCGGTTCAAACTGGCAGAGAACACAGGGTTTGGTGGGCTGGGCTGAGGTGTCCCCACTTCCTCTGGGATTGTCACTGGGGGAGAGCTCATAGAATATCCTGGTTGAAAGGGACCCACGAGGATCCTCGAGTCCAGCTCCTGCACAGAACAAGGTGGGGGTCAGGCTCTGCTCCCAGGACAAGAGGAAACGGCCTCAAGCTGTGCCAGGGGAGGTTCAGGTTGGACGTCAGGAGGAATTTCTTCGTGGAAGGTGTGGTCAGGCAGTGGAAGAGGCTGCCCAGGGAGGTTTGGAGTCTGTGTGCCTGAGAGCTCAGTTGTGATGAGGAGCAGAACACGCACACACAGATTTTACTGGAATATTTGTTCTTGCAAACTGAAAGTAGTTTCAAACCTCTCTCACTGCCGTGGGTTGCTTTGTTTGAGATGTGCCTGGCTTTGGGGTTGAGTTGCAGCTTATCTGAGGTGAAAGCAGAACGTATTTCCCCCCAAAAGTTGATAAAAACCTTGCAAAGGTTTCTCTGCACCCCACAGAAAACGAGCACTTCTGTGGTTGGAAGAGGAGCCGCTGTCAGTCATGTTCAAAGGGACAAATTCGCTCCAATAATCTTCAATTCAACGTCAGGTTTCTCATCCAAAGGAACATTTCAATACCTTCTCAAATTTCTGTAGCGAACATAACCCTCCTTCTCACAGCTCAGTCTCCTGCTTTTGAGGTTGCCAAAGTATTCCAGAACCTGATAATTCAATTTGCAAGGTTGAGGAGGAGGATGCCTCATCAGTCCTCGTAGAACAAGATTTATCTTCCTGTCAGCTGTAATTCTGACACTGTGGCAACTCTTTGTGGAGATTGATAGAGAGGCCAACACCTCACCTTGAACGTTCCTCTGCTGAAGACTCCATCTGTGCTGTCTGCAGTGGTCAGAGCTTTCAGCACCTGCCAGGATATGGATCTGTGCTGACAGGCTGACTCCAGGAACGTCAACTGCAACACAAGCAGCTTCATCATGGTGGGGCTGGATAATAAATACGTGTGCACTTCACTACAGCACTGAGTTGCCTCAACTTTTCATGCCCTTTAACAAACTAGCAACAAAAATAGGGGGGGGGTTTTTGCCTTTTCTGTCTTCTGTCACAAACACAGGGCGTTTAACTATTCCTGCTTTGTCCCCCAGGACGGTCAGTCACGAACTGTTCGTCAGTTCCAGTTCACCGACTGGCCAGAACAAGGTGTGCCAAAATCAGGAGAAGGTTTCATCGACTTCATTGGGCAGGTACACAAGACCAAGGAGCAGTTTGGCCAGGATGGCCCCATCTCTGTCCACTGCAGGTAAGCACAGTGCTGTATACAGCATAGCTGTACAATATCTATGATATTTGACCTGCAGAATTGGAAGCATTTTGTACCAGTCTCAGCCCAATTCACACCTCCAGCATTGCTGGGCTGTGTTTGCTGATAGCAAGGATTGTTCCTCCTTACCCACAGGCAGGACAGGATGATCCATCCTTATTAAGATCATTTCATTTCAAAAGCCCAATATTCCATATTAGGCAGAATTTTTCCACTGAATGCTGTTTACCACTACCCAAAGCTTTTAACTTTTTTTAATTTCCCCTTCTCAAGCATTTTTTGGGTCACACTCTGGCACTTGGGTTATTTCTGGATATCTCTCCTGGAGGACTGACCCAGGCTCTCCCCTTCCAGCCTGTTCGCAGGGCACAGCTCAACCCCACCCCAACCCCAGCATTTTCAGGAACATTTGAACATTGCAGCACACGATTCCCTGTTTGTTTCCTCCCCTTCCTGCAGTGCTGGCGTGGGCAGGACCGGAGTGTTCATCACCCTGAGCATCGTCCTGGAGCGGATGCGCTACGAGGGGGTTGTAGATATTTTCCAGACAGTGAAGATGCTGCGAACACAACGACCTGCAATGGTGCAAACGGAGGTGAGGGGGCCCTGTCCTGTCCCAGGAATCACGGACTGGGTTGGGTTGGGTTGGGTTGGGTTGGGTTGGGTTGGGTTGGGTTGGGAGGGACCTCAAGCCCCTCTCGTTTCACTCCCTTCACTATCCCAGGTTGCTCCAAGCCCTGTCCAGCCTGGCCTTTCTGAGCGTTCCCAAACCCTCCCCTGGGGTCACTCAGCAAGCCCAGGCTGCACTGCTGATTTCACCTAAGAAATACAAAATAAATGTTTTTAAATTAAAAATTCCCACTGTTAGAAAGTCTCTTAGAGATTTCATCCCAGTCTGGAGCCTCGATTCTTATCCAAGAACAAGAATCTGGCAGTGGGGCCGACAGGAGAGTGGGGGATGTTCAGTACCTGAGAGGCACAGACATAAAGGGAAGAGCTGGAACTTCCCTCTCCCAGGAGTTCCCAGCTCTTTGAGAATCACAGAGGTTCCTGCTCAGCTTTGTGCTGTCTGGAAAGCAGGACAGGGATCCTGAGGAGCCGATGATTCCCACCTCTGAGGCTGCTTCTCTTTGCTGTTGCCAGGATGAATACCAGTTCTGTTACCAGGCAGCTCTGGAGTATCTGGGAAGTTTTGATCACTATGCAACATAAAAAGCCATCGTTGTGCAGACTCTACCAACCACTTCAGTCCTGGAAGGCCTCTTCTGACCCAGGAGGAGCGCTTGAACTTACAAAACTGACTCAGAAGAAGTACCTTTTCATCTGGACAATGCATCGGGAGCAGGGGGGAGGATTGGAAGGAACACCCCTTCGGGAACTCCATGTTGTAACCTGGCCCTCGCAGAGGCAGCTCGGGAGGGCTGCTCGGAACTGCTCTGGAACCTCAGGTGGTGTTCGCTGGGGAGGACGGATGGACACGGGGAGACAGATCCAACAGCTACAACACACCTTGGGAAACGTTTCTGCTGGAGAAGGGAAGGAAAAACCGACTTTGGTTACATCATTAGAGTTCAGTTTATTTACTAATATAGTTGGCAGTCTTTAAAGGAAGTCACTTGCAGAATTGAAGGTGTTCTGTGAAAGAAAAGGAACTAAATCTAAACACTTAGGCAAACTTAGGGTCAGGAGTTCTAGCTGGAGTCTTAATAACCTCAGTATCAGCATTGGGATGATTCTGGGCTTGCAGGCACCTTGCAAACAGCATTCACGGGATGCCCCTGCCACGCCAGAGGTTTTATAGCTCACATTTTGAATACTTGGAACATTCCTCATTTCTTCTAATTCCAAAATTTATTTTTTAGGATATTTAAAAGGATAGAGAAAGAGCAAGAGTTACAACCCCCAGAGCTGGCTGTGGGGGGTGGCCCCCTCCCCTTGCTTGGGCTGGGGTCTCTGACTGAGGTGTCTGGGCCCCTTTCCAGCACATCTGGCTTTCCTCGGAGCAGAGTGGGACACCCCGGGAAGAAAGGCAGCCCCTTCCCCAGGCTCTTTGCACATTCACACCCCGCTGCTGCCGTGAGCAGCTGCGTCCCCCCGTTCCTGCCCGGGAGCATCTCCCTGCCAGGAGCCCCAGAAACACCTACAGAAATTGATTTCCAAAATCCAGCTGGTTCCTGGTGCCAGCCCCTCGCCTCTGAACTCAGCAGCTCTCGGGAGCTCCTCTCAGGACTGTCCCAGCATCACGGCACTCCTTGCACAGCTCCCACGTCCCACTGTCCCCAACATGCCCCAGCTGTAAAAGAACTGGGAAAGATCCAGGAAGGTGCATCCAATGGCAAATACTGTGAGTGGCTTTCTTTAAAGTATCGATGTAACTGTAACAAGTGACATTACCTTTTTTTTAAATAGTGTATTTTTTCCTTTTTTTTTTTTTTTAAAAAAAAGACAAAGAATATCAGTCAATGAATTTAAAAGAAAAATTTGCTTATTTGTTCATATTATGTTCAAAGACAGTCTATTTTTTCACTGTAGAAATGTTACGTGTAATGGCTGTGATATATAAAAATGCAGTGCAAATTGCTACTTCTGCATATTGCTTTTCTACCATTTAAAAGGTTTAACTTGCTCATGTAAGAACAAAATGTCCTTTCTGGATTTTTTTTTTTTTTTGGGTTCTTTTGTTTTAAATCACAGACATATCCCACGTCCCTGGAAGGGGGGGAGCAGCAGGGCGAGGGGTGGTGGCAGTGCCAATTCCCTCCCCTTCAGCTGTGGCCGTCCAGGGCCAGGGCTGAACTGGGAGATTCAACACCACCAGCGGCTTTTGCTGGCTGGAGACAGAGATGTGATTTCGGAGCCTCGACACCCATCAGGTGTTTTAACATCCCAGGTGTGTTGCAGGTGCCAGCCTGGCCTGTCTCTGGGCTGGTTGTGGCTCCAGTGCCCAGGAGTTTTCCTGCAGCCGGGCACAGAGCGCAGGATATCTGAGAAAAGCCACCCTGCCCCGAACTCTGCTCACCTCTGCCCTTTCCTTTTTTTTATTTTTCTAGAAGGGGTAATCATGGCCATCAAGTGCTGCCCAGAACCCCACACACAGCCCATTTCCTGTCTTTCACTGAAAAAAAAGAAAAAGAAAAAAAAAGAACCGACTGAAAGGCTTCTTCGAGATTTTACTTATTTGTGTGAAAGTTGCCCAAATTTCTAAGTATGTTGCAGCAAAATCTTACTGGACAAGTTGGGGGGAGGGGGGAGGTTTTTTTCTTTGTATGAGAGCAAAGTGCTGTTGCTTTCACACTGTTATTTCAAACTGAAACAGTAAGTGGTTTTCATACCACGGTGTATGTAGATATATTGACTTTGTATTAAAGGAAGATTGTCTGACCGCGCTGCAGCCCTGTGTGTGTGGGAGGGGCAGGGCCGAGGCAGCTGCTCGGGCAGAGGCTCCCAGATCCGTCCTGCCGTGCCCAGGGCCAGGAACAGTTGCTCTCCCTCTGCTCTCCCTCTGCTCCTGCTAAAAATAGGCACCTGTACAAGCCAGACATGCGGCTGCCAAGCAGCAGCTCATGTGGGGAGCTCTGGGCCCGAAAGCGCAGTGCCACGGGCACGAGGGTGCTGCTGCCCTGTCCGTGTGTCCCTGTGTGGCACAGGGCTCGGACCCCTGTCCCTGCTCTGGGTGGAGCCCAGAGAATGCAGAGCCACGGCCCAGGGACTGGATGGGATTTGAGGTCCTTCCACACAAACCGTTCTGGGGTCCTGTGAGCTGCTGAAAACCCCTTGTCCCGCTGATCCAGACCCTAAGCCAAGCCAAGGGCTCTCCCAACCCCAGTCCAGCCTGAGCTTCCCACCGCAACCACCTTAGGCCAGGCAGGAGCACGGCAGGGAAAGGCTGGCGAGGACACGGGGGTTTGGAGAATGATGGAAGTTGTTGATCTGGGATCCGGGATCCTTCCCTCCCTCTCACAGCTCCCCCTCTCCCTGTGGGAGACTGGCACCAGCAGCAGCAGTTTGACTCCAGCTTAAAGAAAAGAACAAAAAATTAATTAGCAAGTTCACAGAGAGCCATGATCAGCATCAGGTGAGCTGAGATCCCAGGGAATGACATCACCTCCAAAATGTTGTTGCTCCATGTGAGAGATGGAGCGGGGAGGGAGCCAACCACACATCAAACAGCAACAGCCCTGATGGCACAGGAAAAAAGAGAAAGGAATAAACCCCAGAAATCTCCTGGTTTATAACCACGTCTCGTGTACGTGTGTCCCTCCAGGCAGTCTGGGAATAGTAACGAGTTTTGACTTCATAATCGGGACTCAAAGGAAATTTGTAGCACGAGCGGCCCCACAGCTGAGCCACGAGAGGCAGGACAGGCACCTCCCCAGCCTCGCGCCAGCCGGGGATTTGTGATGCTCACTTTATGTTACCATTGAAGAGCAGAAAGGAAAAACTGATGCTGCTTCTAAGCTCTGTTTCTCAGCCCTCCCGTCCCCGTCTCCCTCCCTGCCTACCTGCTCCCCTGCACTCCCAGCACTGCTATTCCTGTCTCCCTGTGACGATGATCATTCCCACCGCTGCTCTCCAGGCTCTTATTTTGGTTCCATCCTTTTCTGAGCTGGCGTGACCATCCCCCGGCTCGAAATGCAAACCCCTCACAGAACTGAAATAAACTCCACACAGAGCACAGGAAGGTGAGCGGCAAAGAGAATTGGAACAACAGCTGGGAACTAAGAAAAGCTTTCAAAAAATCCCAACCAACTCTGCCAGGGGCCAGTTAGGGAAGAAAATACAGGATGAAATCTTTTCATAGAACCGGGGAATATCTTGAATTGGAGGGGACCCACAGGATCACCCAGCCCAGCTCCTGTCCCTGCACAGACACCCCAAAACACTCCCACCCTGGGCATCCCTGGCAGCGCTGCCCAAAGGCTCCCGGAGCTCTGGCAGCCTCGGGGCCGTGCCCGTTCCCTGGGGAGCCTGGGCAGTGCCCGACAAGAGCCAGGCTCACGGGGAGCAGTGCCAGGAGAAGCTGCTGGAATTACATCCCAGTTACAGTTTTCGAATGCGACAGCCTGACGTGGGGATTAATAAATGATAAAAAAAAGATAAATGCTAACACAAATGATTGCGGGCTCTGGGATGTGCGTGGTGCATCCCGACTGCACCCTGGTGCCCATCTCAGCTGCAAAGAGCAAATCAAACAGGAATTCTTGCTCCGAGCTCAGTCTCTCCAGGTTTGCTGTGCCAGACAGCACCAGCCTGAAACCTGGCACAGGGCTGACTTTCATTTTAATTAAACTCTAAGTGATGGCCCATTAATGCCCATTTGCAGCAGGGTGGGGGGGAAGGCTCCTGTTCCTTATTGATCCCAGGGTTTTTTCCCTCTCTCTGTCTCCCTCGTCTCTCTCTCTCACACGAGCTCCAAATGACAGCTTTGACAGCGAGTTTATTAGAGATGTGAGCAGGGGTGGAAGGAGTAAATCATTGCAGGTAATATTTTTACAGAACAGGGCTGTCACAAGGGCTCCACATCTACACAGATCCGATTCCCGGCAGAGGAGCGGGGTTAAGGCACGGACAGTGGTTTTACAAGGGATCTCAGAGCCCTCTTTTATTGAAGACGAGAAGGACACTGAGAGCAGAGCCAGGGCACGGCTCGGGGCTCGCTCCGAGCAGAGTCCCACCGCAGCAGATACAGCCAGGAGCTTTCCTGGCAGGGGTCAGAGCTGCCTCCAGCCCTGGCCGGTGCTGGTCCCATCTCCAGAGGCCCCAGGACAAGCACCTGTGTCCCCCTCACAGCCCTCTCCACATCTGGCACCATTCCTATGCAAATCCTGAAGGGATTCTCCTCACGGTTTGATCAAAGTCTCTTTAAGCCCTGGCTCTGCCCGAGGCTCATCCAGACCCTCACGGCCACCCTGGTGCTGCCCCGTAAAGCTCAGAGCAGCAAAGCCCTTCCCAGGGGCTTGGAGGGAGCAGGCTTGTCCCAGTTCTCATTTACAAAACCAGTTTGTGCCTCAGTCAGAATCTGCAGCAGCCCGGATGCCAAATCCCTGGGGGATTGATTTGCAAAAGCCCCCAGGCCCCTGCACAACCCTAAACCAAGAGCCCCCCAGTCCCCTGCAGCAGAACAAAGGCTTTAAAGGAGCTGTAACTGTAATTTACATTCCAGAGGAAAAGGAAAAGCTTTTCTTCGTTTACAGAATTACCCAAGTGGCAAAGCAGTTCCCAGGCCAGGAGAAATTCCTCACGTTGCAATATGCTTTAATTATACCGAGAGCAGCAGTAACAGACCGAGAAATCAATTCCTGCTCCTAAATAAGATGGTTGCAAATTCCAACTCGGCAAGTGAACAGATGTAGAACTGAAATGGAAAAAGTAAATACCCTCGGAGGTGCTGAGAAAATTGTCTTACTATAGCTACAAGCTCATCCTCTGGGAAAGGGATACAGGGAGCCTGCTCCCAGATTTCCCAAGGAGGAAAACACAAGTTCAGTCACTTCCACTGCAGCGTCACCACAGGCACCTGAGATGCCACAGAGTGAGTAGTCATGGAGGAAGTGACAATTCTTGGCTGTGAGAGTGGGGAGGCCCTGGCACAGGGTGCCCAGAGCGGCTGTGGCTGCCCTTGGATCCCTGGCAGTGCCCAAGGCCAGGCTGGACAGGGCTGGGAGCAGCCTGGGACAGTGGGAGCTGTCCCTGTCCCTGTCCCTGGCAGGGGTGGGATGACCTGGGAATGTGGCTGAAGGCTGAGCAGCAGCATTACCCTGCCATGGGATAACCACCCACAACCATTCAATGTATTCACCCCAGCCCAGCTTTAATCGCCCTGGTTTTCCATTGTCATCCATTCCCTCCATCCATCCATCCATCCATCCCTCCATCCCTCCATCCATCCATCCATCCCCCCATCCCTCTGCAGAGCAGGAACACCGGATCCCTCTGCAATCTGCACGGGGATCAAAGCCCGAAGCCCCGACCTCACCGTGCCTTCATCCCCCGAAACACCAAAGGCCCAACTCCTCCCAGCCACTGGAGGGAGAATTCCTGATGGAGGAGTTTGGGCCGTGTCCATCTGTGTCCGTGCCCGGCCGTGCTCACACGGGGCACACGCAGACGTGCAGATGGCAATCCCAGATTAATGGGTTACACAAGGGGTTTATCCCGGGCTTACTGAGGATAATAAACCCCTCGGAAAAAAATTGTGTCCAAATGATTAAAAAAAAAAAATCTCTTCTCTTTAAATATATAACGTTCTGCCCGAGCCATGTAAGGTGTTGTTCAGGACATTGCTGAACATCACTGATTCAGGTTCCACTTCCACCAGGCCCTCTCCCACCTCTGGGCTGGGAGAACCAAGCCCTTCCCAGCGGAACAGCCAGCAGGGTGAGAACGGCACCTCGGTACTGCTGCCAGCAAAGAACAACCCACACCCAACCAAGAGATGGATTTTCATGTATTTTTGGGGCGACAAACACCCTGCCTAAGGCTCAGACTGGATGGGGCTCCAAGTATCCTGCTCCAGTGGAAGGTGTCCCTGCCCATGGAATGAGAGGAGCTTTGGGGTTCTTTCCACCCCAACCCATTCTGGAATTCTGTGAGGTGTCTGCCCGTGTGCTGGGGCTCAGGAGGAGGACGGTGCAGTCCCAGGCTAAAACCCACCTTCGCTCCTCCAGAGCATTTGCCTGGGGGTGAGGTGCAAACCCTTCCCCCAGGGGTGACAGCCGAGGCAGCTGAGTCACACACCCAGAAATACAATGAAAACCACCCAAGAAAAATGCAAATGACAAAAATAAATCCACCCTGGGCCCTGCAGATTTTGCCCACGGGTATTTTTAGAGGGAGTAACATCAAACACAACAAGCTTGGAGGGCGATCGCTGAGAGTCCAAGTGGTGCCTGAAGGTGCAGATCCACCACACGGAATCCCAGCCCGGTTTGGGATGGAAGAGACCTCAGAGCTCCTCCAGTTCCACCCTTGCAGCTCCCAGGGCTCGCTCCCACTGCACAGAGGATGAGAGGCAGAACCAAACCCTCCGAGGGTCCAATCCACAGGACAGGTCAGTGTCAGAGGGGGGAACTTTCCACAGGGGACATCTGGAAACACAGATTTGACCTTTTTAAGCAGGAAGAAATGTTTTCACAACTTCTTGGCCTCACATGTCTCACTCTCCCTCTCCTCTCCCACCTCGCTCTCCTCAGAGCTCTTGGACTTGCAGGAGGGGTTATATTTTAGGGTATCCCCTTTTAGCTACAAAGAATTTTTGTAGGTTGAAACCTAAAGATAAATCAAAACAAATTACTATTCCCTCAGGAAAAACAGATTCAAATTGCTGCACAATTTTTTATCTAAATAATGTTTAAATTTTAAAAAGGGGGGAGAAAAAACTAATTACATCTTTGTGTGGAAGATCATAAATCACATAATTACAATGGGAACCTCTGCATCTTTCCAACAGACCAAAAGCAGACTACACAAGTTCTTATCTCATTACTGTTTAATTAAGAATTATGTTTGAGCATCTTCTTTTTAATTATCACGGAGCCCAGATGACTTCTAATCTCCTTTTTCCCCAAAATGAGGGAAGGTGCCGTCCTAAACGGGCACTAATGAATTTACAATTTGCTCTTTGGGGAACTTTAATAAAATTTACTCCACACAGAAGATTAACACTGATAAAGTGAACTTCCAAAGAGAACATTTGGTTCCTTTGGCACCGCACGAGTGCCAGGAGCTCCTGGAGGGGATGCTGAGGTGTTACTTTTCGGGGAGTTTCACACAGGGTTCTGGGACTGCTCCTACACCCCAAAACACCCCAGGGGAGACAGCGGGGCTGGGGGAAATGGGGAGCAGCAGAATCAGGAGCTGTGTCTGCACAAAGGCAGGGACACCTCCCACTGTCCCAGGCTGCTCCCAGCCCCAATGTCCAGCCTGGCCTTGGACACTGCCAGGGATCCAGGGGCAGCCACAGCTGCTCTGGGCACCCTGTGCCAGGGCCTCACCTCCCTCACAGGGAGGAATTCCCTCCCAGTATCCCATCCAACCCTGCCCTCCAGCACTGGGAAGTTCCATTTCCCTCCTCTGAACATGAGGAGAAACTTTTCCCCATCAAAACCTTTTCCCACGGAGGTCTCTGCCCGGTGTCCTGCTGCCCCCGAGAGCCGAGGTGACAAGCTGTGACACACACACACAGATAGATATTTATAAATATGTGAGGGGTTGTTTAAGCCCAGCACACAGCAAACACCTTTTAATTCAATTGGCTGAATCGACACAGAGAGATTATTAGTTTTCAGTAAGATTTGATTCAATTAATTAGCCTGAAAATATCAGCACAGCCAGGCGAGCAAAGAAAAACAGAGATAAATCCCTGCCATGGCGCTGCTTCATCTTTTAAAGGCAATTAACTCTTAGTTATTAGCTTTTAATTAGGGAATAATAATGACACCATTAATACAGTTTATTATACTTGTCAGCAGACAGCTGTTCCAACCAGATTCTATTATCAGATCTTGGCTTTTGTCTGCTCCTTGCAGGGGAGAGGAGGCAGAACCGGGGGGTCCCTGGGTGAAGCCCCAACAGCTCCAGGCTGGTTCCCCCTCCTGCTGCCCTGGGAGGGAGCGGCCTCTGCCCCAGCCCTGCCCAGGGAGGGACACAGCAGGAGGAGCAGCAGCTCCCTCCCAGACTCCAGAGCAGGCTCACACAATTTCCAGAGCTCTCACTGCTTGTTGAACAGCCCCTGAAGCGGTTCCCCCCTCTTGGAGGATCCTGGTGGCACAGACCCAGCCCTGACTGTGCCCTCGGTGTCTCTGTCCCGGGTGACTCCCGAGCCCTCCCTGGGCAGGGGATGCTGGAGCTGTGCCAAGAGGGTTTTACACCTCAGCTCTCAACACCTGGGACGGACCCCAAACATTCACAACACCAAAATCTTCCCTGGTTTATTTTCTTTTCCTCCCGGCTTATGCCCCTCTCTGGAAGCGCCGTGCAGAACAGGGCAGAGCTGACTTGGAAACAATCAATCACCTTACAGAAACTGAGCACTTGGAATACTTCCACCCACTCCTGGTCCCATTCCGCCCCACGGCCAGGCCCAGGTCCCTGCAGGCAGCTGCCAGGGCTGCCACAAACACGATGAATTCTCCTTCTTTTCGCCCCAAATCTATTGTGAAACTTCAAATCCTGCTGTAAGAGCACCAACCACGACCTTGGCAGTGGCCAAATGCCTCAAGTTCTCATTTCTGTGTCTGCTGAGTCACCAAAATAAAATCTCCAGAGGCCGGTGATTACACAGCAAACCACATTTCCCATTATTTCCCCCATTATCCTGTTTCGCCGTGTTCTAACAGAGACTGGAAACCATTTCCAGGGCACAAGCCTGTCCTCACCGTGGTTTTTTATTCCTTTATCACACAGGAATTAATCTTACCCCGAATTATGCACACAGGATGCTCCAGCCATACAAAAACACAGTGCCATAAATTTCCCTGATCTACTCCGGAGTTAATAAATCACAAAAATAAGTGTAAGATATTCTGGTGGGTTCCACCACCTTGGCTTTAATTTGCTTTGCTTGCTCTGGACTGGAGGAAGCCCGAAGGGAAACACCAGGAGCTCCTTGAACCGGCAGCCTGCTCGTGCGAGGAACTTTCTTCCTCCTTTCCCAGCACAGCGCACTCAAATCCTGAGGAAAGAAACGAACCCGGAGTAGGAACAAAGCGGCTGCAAGAGCCTATCTGCAATTTTCTACAAGAAAGCAGAGAGTTGTTACATTGAAAGCAAAGCTGCACAAAAGGAAAAACTTCCCCCACTGAACACTGACATAAAAATAAGAAGGAAGGAAGGCAGAATTATAACCATGAGCACCGGGACTTAGGAACAGCGGCACAGAGACGCTGCACTGAGAGGAAAGGAGAGGAAAAGGGGAAAACTAAGAAGGAAAAGGAAGAGCAGTGCTGGGAAGCCAGAGCAGGACATGGCAGCTCCCAGGACAGGCCTGTGAGAAAGGACAGCCTCATGCCGTAGGACTTTAACAGATTTATTTACAACAACTGAGAACAGAGGTCAGGGGTAAGCCCACAGCCCCTGTGGCAAGGCAGACCCAGGCAGTGCACAATGCCAGAACCCCCCCACAGCCGCTTCAGGCACAAAGACCCCAGGAACTGGCACCAGACCGCTTTTATACACACAGGCCCCGCTCCTGATTGGTCCTTTTTGGATCCGTCGTGCGATTGGCCCGTTCGCTCGATGGCGATTGGCTCGTTTGCAAGGAGCATTCTGGTCCAATCATTTCCTCAAGGTCCTTCCTGATTGGCTCTGGTTTGGTCCAATCAGGGCCCTGATGACGTCATGTTCCCTCCCCAGAACATTCCAGAACCTTCCCCCTCCAGGGGCAATGGCGCCCTCAGCATGGGAAACGTTCATTGCCTCAACATCCTTAAACATTTCACATTGTTATATTGTCAATGTGGCTCATTTAATAGCCGCCAAACTTGCTTATAACGGTTATAACTTAAAACTTGCTCACAACAGTAACTGATCTCATTTACAGCAGGCCGATCCCTGCTGCCCGGCTGGCAGGGCCCAGGTGCGGTGCCAGAGGCGTTGTCACCTCTGTGCCACCACAGGCGTTGTCACCTCTGTCACACGCAGCTCCCGGCCCGCGCTCCCTCCACCCTGACACCGCGACCGAGCCCAGGTGCTTCAGCAGAAACTGTCTCAGTACAACAACAACAACTTCTCGGCTCAGGGGTGTTTTGTTCTCAGCTGTACCCAGGTGCAAGTCAGGAGAGGAAAACCAACAGAAAAGCTGAATTTCAACAAACTTTGTCTCTCATCCAGTGCCACCCCTGCCATGGGCAGGGACACCTCCCACTGTCCCAGGGTGCCCCAAGCCCCAATGTCCAGCCTGGCCTTGGACACTGTCAGGGATCCAGGGGCAGCCACAGCTGCTCTGGGCACCCTGTGCCAGGGCCTGTCGGTGCTGCTGCTCACGGCAGAGCTCCACCAGGTCCCTGTCACCTGCAGGTGCTTCACCGCTCGGCTCCGAGCACGAACGTCTGAATCCAACCAGGAAAAAAGCCCCAGGACGTCTCTTAGTACTGAGAAAAACTGCAGGGAAATGAAGTTGGACAAAATGGACCAAGTGCTTGATTTGGGAGTGTGACAGAAGTGAGAGAAATGCAGCATTTAACAAGCAGCCAATTTGTCTCTAAGCTGAATTAGTGAAAAATGTGATGATAAATTGCTCCTGTAACCCAGCCCCATCCCCGAGCAGAGGCATCTCACACCGTTGTGCTCAGGCAGATTTTTCACTTCGTGCTGACAAAAATCTCACACTAATCACCCGAGCCAGGCCACAAAGCCCCGGGATTGCGGTGTTAATTCCATGTTACAGCTGAATCCCAGATTAAGCAGACACACCACGTCTCCAGCTCCGAGTGGCTCCGAGCTGCTCAGGTAACAAAGAGAAGGAAACCTCAGCTCTGCGCAGAGCCGCGAGGAACTCAGACTCGCACCAGAGCCCTTCTCCCACCTCGTGGCTTCTCCACAGAGAAAACTGTCCAGCAACCCTTCTGTGCCTCCAATCAACTCAGATTCATCTCTCGAGTCAGGCAGATGAATCCCTGCTCCTCTCCACAGCAGCAGCATCTTGGCCTGGATCGTGGGTAGCTGACCACGCTCTCCTAATCAAAGACAATTTGCTGTGTTTTCCAGAGATGGCTCCGTTAAATGAAGCAGATGAGCAGTGGATCTGGCCATTTATTTATTTTTAAACCCTGATCTGGGGCGCAGGGGAGGGTATCACTCCTGTTTCAGAGACAGATTGGCTGCGAGCTCGTTTGCTGGGGGATATTAGCAGCTGGCATCTGAAATGGCAAGGCTGGGGTGGAGAGGTAAGCCAAAGTCAACTGTGCTGAAACAGAGCCAAAATCCTGTTTGTTCCACAGGAAAAGTGGTTAAGCTGCGGTCGCTGTGTAATTCCAAGCAGTATTTGCACAGTGACCTTTACATTTCCCCTCTTGGAAACCAAAAATTTAATTGTTTTGCTGCTCTCATGCAGAATAAATAACTCCCAGTGATTTTCTATTGGTGAGCAAGGAACCCAAGGACTTCTCTTCTTCTGCTACCCAAGCTGCCAAATAATTGTGTGTCAACAGCTCCAGCTCATTTGAGCCTCAGCATTGTGCCAAAGCTGCCTTTTCTGTGTGCGTGTGCCAGCACGGTTGTTCATGGGACAAGGAACAAGGGATGACCTGAATGCGGGGCTGGGAACCAGGAACCCCCAGCAGCTCCTCTGGAGCCTCTCTGCTGGAGCCCAGCCTTGCTCACCCTGTCCCTGCGACTCCGGGGTCACTGCGGGCCCCGCCTGTGCCAGGTGCTCCGGCTCAGACTCTGCTTGAATTTCCAGGGCTAAACTCACTCCCGGGGTGGGAAACTCCACGAGCTCAGCTCAAATTGCTTTTAAACTAAAGCGGCACCTTCCGAGCCAAGGTTAGGTTAAAACAGCTCCTGGTTACCTTAAGCTAAAACTCCTGAGTGAAGCGCTCCCACCAAAGCACGGGCCTGCTTCCAGAAGGGAATCGCACCTGTTTAATGAGTGGTTTTATTGAACTGGTGCAATTTGTTCAGGCTGAGGGAGAACTACTGGTGAAGAACTAATACAAACAGCAAGGGAAGGGGAACGGAGAAAAATCCTCACGGAATAACCTCGAGAAATAGAAGTTCTGCAAAACTGGCCAAAGCGCAGATGTCTGCAGCACGTGACAAGGTTTTTCCATCATCTGCCCTTTCCCTAAGCTGAACAGTCAGAAAAATGAAGCAAAAATAAAGCAAGTGCACTGAAGAGGGAGTGTCTGAGATCCTGGGATGCCCAACCCTGTACAAGCTGGGAGCCAGGAGAGGCCACGGATGGGAAATCCACCAAACCCCACGTGTGGACACGGATCTGCGCCAGAGATTTGCGGAAGTGCATTTGCAAGAAGAGTTGTTTCCACGGGAAACCAAAATGAGAACCTGAATTTTGGTTCCATGGGACCAAAGTGAGAGAACTGTGACCCAGCAGAGGACAAAGAGGTGGAATTCTCATCAGGCTTCAGGGAAGTTGGGATCGACCATTCAGCCCCATCACTGCACAGCCTCACCCAGCCAACACTGCTAATTTTAGTTCTCTATTTAACCCTGTCCTTTACAAAGGAAAAAAGGAATTGTCTCCTCCATTGCATCCTGCCAAGCTCGAGATCTTTCCCAGCCAGGAGTTAATGAATCTCCAGCCCCTGTCCCACTCTCCGCCAGCCTGGCATGAGGAAGGAGCTGCTGATCCCCATCTCGTCCCTGCTGCCAGCAATTAGCACAAATGACTTTACTGTGTGTGTGTGACAGTGGTGACACTGACTCGGGCCAGCCCAGCAGCTCCCGTGCCGCAGGTTTCAGAACATCTGCTCGGGTGTCCTGGTGCTGGGGAGCCTGCGGGAACCCCCAGCCCTGCGCGCCGGGGAAAGCTCCGCATCTCACCCCCAGCGGGCACCCCGGGCCGGGCTGCGGGGCCGGAGCAGCGGCCCCGGCGGGTGGGAGCTGCACGGCAGCACCAGCCCTGACCGTGTGCGGGGGCAGCGCCTGCAGGGGACGGAGCTGGCACCAGCGGAGAGCGCGGAAACGCCGCGGGAGGAGAGCGGAACGCGCTGCACAGCTCAGCCGTGCGGGGCACCGGGGTTAACAGCCACCGATGCCCTTCTGCAGGGGGCAGGAGGCTGGACAGGCGGGTCAGGAGCTGTGGGAGCCCAGCCCGGCACTCGAGGCATTCCTGCAGATTCCCCGAGGAGTCCCCGGCACAGCCGAACCTCCTGCGACCCCGCAGCAGCCGCGTTTCAGGGCGGCGGCCCCGGGGAGCAGCACGGAGCCGCCGTGGGGACACGTGGAGATGTGGAGATGTGCAGATGTGCAGATGTGGAAATGCCCGTCCCACCCTGCGGGGCACCGCCGAGGGGCTGCTCCCTCTGACCGCGGGCCCGGGCAGCCCCTGGCAGGTGCTGCTGCTCAAGACACCTTTAACATCTCATCAGTTCCTACTGCGGCAACACAGCAGACCCAAACCTCAGAGGAAAGTTCCGTGTGGGTGTGAATTCCAAGAGTTCCTCCCAGCAGCTCCTCCCCACTGGACGCCTTCTCGGATCGTGTCAAGGAAAACTATTAAGCTGCAAAAGACTGGAAGCCGGAGATTTCCTTTCTTTCACATAACCTGCAGCACCAGCCTCATCCTGCAGTAACTGGACAGGAATTTGTCAAAAAGCTCAGGATGGGAAATTTCAGGTGTTTAAATGAGTTTCAGGAAGATGCTGTTTGAGGAGGTTCAACGACCTCCTGCTGCACAAGACTTTAAACGTAGAAATGAAGAGACTTCAACCCCCCAAAAAGTGTCATTCTGAAATGCTCAACAGCCTTTAATTCATTTTGAACCTAGAGGCAGAGAAAAAAATAGGCAAAAAATACATCACAGCCTTAATCTAGGGGGAGAAAGAAAAAAAATCATTATTTTTATAGCACATAATCAGACACTTACAAATATATTTCACTGGAGGAAGGGGTAGGAATGTGCATTTCCTATTTCCTTTTCAATAGTCTGATGCCCAGAGGCCACCGACGTGGCCACTATCCCGAATCTGCACAAGTCATTCCTAAACCAAAAAGAGGGATTTAGAAATCAACAAAAAGAGAGAAAACCCTTGCACCAAGGAAGGGCATTCAACAGTTCCAGGCTCATGTTTCAACATAACTCATCTGAATATGGGGTGAGGAAACACACTTTTGTTTTTACAATATAAATAGTATTTGGAAAAGGTACTACATATGGATACAGCAACGGTGCTATTGCAGGACTCGAACATGCAGAGGAAATTCCCCGTCGCTCACAGCCACTCATCCCATCCCACCCTTCCCTCCCACCTCCAAAAAAAAAAATCCTCTGCTGGTTAAATTTCTCTTTCAATTGTTTTAAATATTTCTCTCGTGGCCTGGCAACATTCTTAGTCTTTTATACAGCAAGTTTTCTATTTAATCACATTTCAACCGACAGGAGACAGCTCTGTAGGAGGAACAACCGAGGCTCGGGAGAACCTTGCCAATTTTTTAAACTTTTATTAGTCTCAGTTTGGTTTTATTCATGGAGACATCTACTGAAAACGTCAAAAACTCAGAAATAAAAAAAAACAAAACCAAAAAGCAGAACCCTGTTTCCAAGGTCTCGTAACCGCGCACGCGCAGCCGCGCACACAGAAAGGACCCGTAGCACAGGCAGGGACAGGATGGGAACTCCAATCCTCAGGGGAGAACAAAACCAAAGTAAAAAAAAAAATTGAATTGCTTTATTCTATCTCCACTCTTTCACTAGGACAGTTTAATACCCATGGAGTCTCTTAAGATGCTAATCTACCATCTGCTAGCCCACAAATCCTTCCCACTTATTCCCTTAAAGATCCAGCCAGAGCGTTGCTTAAAAGCCTCTCCCCAGAACAACAACCACCTTGCAAAGGGGCTTAAAAAATAATAATGAAAACAAGAATATTGTCTCTTTCCATCCAGTAATTTCAGGGAATTAAGTGGAAAAGATTGCAGTGCAGCATTCCAGGTTGCTCTGCCGGCCCGGCCGGGGCCTGGAGGGAGGGGAGGGTCCGGGTGACCTCTCCCCCCTTCACCTGAACCTCCCCAGCTCTGCCACGGCCCCTTTCCAGCTCGGGACCAGCTCTGCCTCATTCTCTCCCTCTGAACTGACTGAGGTCCTCCAAAGAGAGTGGAAGACTTTCCAGTGACTTCGGCAGGGTCTGGATCGGGCTCCTTCCCAAGCTCTGCTCCACGTCAGCTCTTCGGCCGGAGGTGATTTCCAAGCGTCCAGGTGGGAGCTGCCCGCTCAGTACTTCAGGGTTTGGGTTTGCCTTTAATGCTCCTTTAATCCTCAGCGAGCTGAGTCCAATCAAAGGCAGGGCTTGCACTCCTCTTCCCCAGGAGTAACTCAAAGGCTCAGTCTTTACTTAAGGAAAGGATGTCACGACAATCAGATGTTTGGGGAATTTCTTCTTTAATAGGATAAAAGAAAAACATACAAACACCTCCCAAGCTTCTGTCATGGAATGATTCTCACACTGTAAGGAGCACAACTCAAAAAAAAAAAAAAAAAAAAAAAAAAAAGACAAAGCAAAGAGAAAGGTTCCTAAGGGAGAAGTGCTGCCAGGAGCCGGCAGCCCCTCGGAGCTCTCGCCGCAGCGGGACGGGGGTGGCTCGGAAGGAACTGACACAAGCAGCAACAGAACGCTTGCCAAACGAGGGTGGCACATTGGAACTCAAAGCCATGCTGATCTTGAACTAGAAAGCAACTGTGATGGCAAAGATGGGGAAGGAAGATGACAGGAATGACCCAGACCTGGCCATTTCTTCCTAAGTCCCTCCCTGTGACGTGGCAGCGATGCCCACATCCCTCTCAGGGCTTTCAGAGAGCGAATGGTAAGAAACATCCCAGCTGTGAACATTTCTTGCCCCACCTTCCCCAGCTTACAAAGATAGTGTTTCTTTACAAAAGAAGAACCCAGAACATTCCAGGACATCTGCTCTTGCTCTCCCTCTCCCCGCTGTAACATCAGTCCTGATTCGTTTGGGGGTGAGGGGGGAGGATTTCATTTATTTTCTGTTTTAAAGCCATAATCTAGAAAAATGTTTTGTGGAAACTTTCGTTTTCCTATTTTTGCTTGCTTTTTTTTTTTTAATAATGCTCATTCATAGAAAACTTCACAAAGGTGACGTCTATGTACAGAAAACACGATTCCAAAGGCTGCTTCAGTAGTCAATGTAATAGCACCTTGAAAGACAAAAGTTTGACAGATTTGAAAAAGCCATTTTGTTAAATTTTAACCCTTTCCTCATAAAAAAAGAACCAGTCACAAAGCTCCATCTGTAGAAACTCTTCCAAAGTCTCCGTGTGAAAAGCTGAAGGGTTTCCAAGCTCCCCAGCTCTTGGTCAGCAACTCCTGGCAAGGTCGAGGTAGCAGCCAGACAGGGATTTCCTGCAGTCCAAACCAAGAGGAGATGAAAGAAATTCACAGCAGACTATTGCACAGGGCTGGTCTTCCATTCCACAGTTTCATATTTATTTTTCCACGAACTCAAAAAGGGTTAATTGAATATTTTGAACGAATCCTGGTTAAAACATGTTGCTCTGAGTCCCAGGCTGGTACTGTGTCTGCAACAGGCTCTCCATAAAGGCCAAGTAATCTGGGGTTTGTCCATATTCTTCAGGATTCCTTGGATTCCCCAGCCGGGGACGCTTGGCTGCTCTCACGTCATCTCCCGAAAACACATCTTCCTGAGGGGCCCCGGTGCTGAGGGACTGCGGGAGACACAAAACAACCATTAGAGGCACGGCAGGAGAACAGGGACAGACCCACGGCTCGTGCCTCGGGCCGGGAACAGCCTGGGCATGCTCCAGTCCCATCACTGGCTTAAATGAAAGGGCTTGAAAGGGTAAAAGCACCAGGTCTGAAAACACCCAGCAAGCCTGGAACCAAAAAAAGCTACGAAATAAATCCCTCATCTCTTCTAGGCTCAGTAATTCCACTGTATGCACTTAAAGACCGCCTGATCTTGTAGATTAAGAGATTTATAGGTAAGAGCTACACTCTAAATCTCCAGTTTGGTGAGAAAAGGGGGTTTGGTCCCACGGTGATAATCAGTTCTCCAGACACCACTGAGCTGCAGCCCAGCTCACCTCACGTTTGGACAGGATGACTCCATATAACTGAATTCATACGGTGTAAAATGATCTGAACGTAATCTTTTAACCAGAGAAAATAAAACTCCGAGCTGAACACGTGCAAGGGAAAATCATTTCTGTGCCTCTCAAGCATTCATGGCCAGGATTTCTTCTACTCTGCGTGTTTTGGGAATGACAAGCAGTTTTACAGCCACAGAAACTGGAGGCTGCATTCACCTAATGTCTAAAAAATGGATGAAGGAAATGTGAAGGGGCTCTGCAAGCTGCAGCTGGTTTATTGTTTGCTATTCTGGTACCCACCAGGCGAGACTTGACTCTCTTGGGAAGCTCTTCCTCCAAGGTATAAATATCCCCACGCTTTACCATTAGCTGAGAACCATCTTCAAACTCGACCTGCAGGGAGGCAGAGGATGGAATCAGGGAGCAGCCCACTGCCAGCCCGTGCCACACCCGGGCCCTCCAGGGAACACCCAGGGAGCATCGGGGGCAGCTCCCATGGATGCAGCCCTGGCCCTGCACCTCCCCAGGGCTGCCCTGCAGTGAGCACTCCCCCCCAAGCTCTGCTGAGGATGCTGAACCCAAAAAGTGCCTCTTTCAGTGCTCTTCAGGCACCTCTGGCTGATCCAAGTGGATTCACTCAGTGCTCCATGGATCCCAAAATATCTGTGCTCCAGCTGGCCCAGCACCTCTGCTCCCCCCTCCCAGGCACAGCACCTCACACTTCTACTGATTTCTGATTCACATCCTGAAAAAAGCAGCTTTTCACTTATAATAAAAGCAGCCCTGTATTCAGGCCAATATGGTAATAAGAATTTCTTTCATCTTAAACAAAGCATTTTCACAGGTCACAAGGAAACAACTCCAGCTACTAAAGTACATTTGTATTTCAACCAGCAGAAATAGTCAGCCAGGTACAAAAAACTCCTCCCATGAAACCCTTTTTGCTAAGCACTGATTATATCATGAATAATGCATCAGATGTTCCAGGGATGTTTATTCATGGCAACGTGCACAGCAAAATGTTAAAACTATTAAAAGTTTGTAAGGTATTCTTATTTCCTTTGCTCAAGACTTTAATACACTTTTCTGGATAAAGCAGGAGGACACAGAGCACAGTTTAATAGGGGTGTCAAGTTCAGGCTGGACAAGCTCAGAGGGAATAAATCATCTGTGCTCCCAAATCCTCCTGCTCTGCCCAGCTCCAGCAGCCCATCCCTGGTGCAGGCTCAGCTCTCCCACCCTGGAGCAGCTCCCCAGAGCTGGGATCCCTCTGCCACACTCACCTGGTAAATCTGACTGATCTGGGCTGCAATAAACTTGGCCTTGTAGATGATCCCATCCGTCCACTGCAGCTGCACCAGCTCCCCCTCGGGAGGGGGCCCCATCTGGATGCAGTCCCTGCTCTGGGGACAGAGAGAGAGGGGTCAGAGACTCAGCTCCAGCAGAGCTCAGGAGCTCGAGGTGTGCCAAAATCACACAGCATTATAATGAGCTATAAGATGAGTTTCTGCACTTGTGATTAATTGTGGGCATCTCAAACAAAACCGGCCTGAGAGACCAGCAATCAACACTGGCAGCTCCTGCTGCTGACAGCACCCAGTTCACGGACATTTCTCATTACAAATCCCAAAACATCACATCTCCTGTATCTCAGAAACAAGCAGGGTAACTCAGTGAATCAGTGGCACAATCGGGAAGGCAATGCATGAGCTGACAAATCAGCCTCTCCTAGACATTCCCTCTATTAAGTGAATTCCCTGTTTTGAACCAGAAGTTCTTACGGACAATCTGCCTCCCCCATGAATCACGCTTGTCAGTTGAAAAATAAGATTATTCAACCACAAAACAAATAGGATGAAACTTAGAACAAACACTGCTTTCTGTGAAGTCATCTGCATTCAGCAAGATCACATCTTTGTAAAGCAACCAAAAAATAAATGAGATAATGTCAGAAACAAGACCTGTCATGAAGAGCAGGATGAGATTTTCTAGGCAAGCAGCAACTTAAAAATTAAAATGAAAAAGTTAAGTTTTGCTTTGCTGTTCCACCCCAAGGCACAGATAACAACAGTTTGTACTCTCTGTGACGCAGGCGTGTCCCCAGAGCTGCCTTACAATGATGCTCTCGGGGTAGACGTTGTCACTGTAGGAGCCATCGTCGAAGTTGACTTCGTAGAAGGTCTGGGTGGTGGTGCCGATGACCCTGCAGCGATAGTAGAGCCCGTTCCTGTTCTTGGTGATCACTGTCTGCCCCAGGGCCACCTCCCTCCGGAACGGGACCTGCGCGGGACACAGCACGGAATCAGCTGCAAGCCACACCTGGGAAAGCTGGGTCAAAAACTCCATGGAATCGTGGAATGGTTTGGGTGGGAAGCACCTTAAATCCCTGCCATGGCAGGGACACCTCCCACTACCCCAGGCTGCCCCAAGCCCCATCCAACCTGGCCTTGGGCACTGCCAGGGACCCAGGGGCAGCCACAGCTGCTCTGGGCACCCTGTGCCAGTGTTTTACCCCCTTCACAGCCAGGAATTCCTTCCCAATATCCCATCTAAACCAGCTCTCTTGCAGATTAAAGCCATCCCAATAATGGCTTCCTGGACAATCATTCTGCATTAAAAGCACATAAACTTTTTGAGCCAACACAGGCAGGGAGAAACCATTTTAATACACCCCAGAAACAAAGCAACCCAACAAAACCCCCCGAAAGCCCCCAGTGCAGCCCCCCAGCTCGGAAGGCCCGAGCCCAGCCCCGAGCGTACGTTCTGGTTCGCTGCTTTGTGCTTGAAGCAGGTGATGGACACGACGTAGGGCCAGTCGTCGGGCTCCATGGGCACCCCGGCCGCGTGCGCGCACGTCACGTGGAAGGACGTGGAGCAGTGCTCGTAGGAGCACTGGATGCAGGCCCCCGACACCTTCTTCATCCTCTTCCGGCAGTACACGCACCTCTGCAAGGGAACGGGGAGCTCAGGCACGGGAATGCAGCGAGCTCAGGCTCGGGAACACAGCGAGCTCAGGCACGGGAACACAGCGAGCTCAGGCACAGCTCCGTGAAGAGCCCGCAGCCCCAAGGGTCGCTCTGTGCCAAGGGCCCGCACGGCCAGGACCGTCTGTGTTCTGCAGGCCAAGGGACACCAGCAGATGCTGTCCCTTCCCCACCTCACCGCTGCCATGGCCGTGGCCGCGCCTCCGGTCGCTCAGCCCCGCAGAGCCACACTGGGCAGGGACACCCTGGGGTCCGGTTCGGACTGGGCTCGCTGGAGGGCCGAGGGAACCAGGCAAACACCCACCGGCGGTACCAGAGAGCTGCTGCACCTGCCCCCTGATCCCCCTCACACACATCACGTTAATTCCAGCAGCAGCTGGAGCCTCACAGCTGCACTGCTGGGAAATAACATTTTCATTTTTTCGAAAGAAAAGAGCGCAGTAACTGGGTGGCAATTTGCTCTATTCTATTTAATGGGACATTGTATCGATTAGATCTCATAGAATATAAAATCATATAATGGAACAAAAATACTGGGGGTTTATTTTAGATGCATAAACATATCAACCATAAATATTTTATTGGCATCCATGTCAGATGAGCCACTGTAGATAATTCCGTCCGTTTTGCAAACAAAAGAAATAAAAACATTGTACCAAAACACCAGAATTACAGGGGGGAAAAGGTCTGAAATCTTGGAGACATTTTCACACTCATTTTCTGCAAAGCAGAGCCAGTTATTAGGTAAATCAATGTAAGACATGTGACTGCTTTAAAAAGAAATTACATTTTCTCAAAGCTAAAAATCCTAAGCCTGATGGCACTGACAGTGAGCAGGAGCTGTAGTGGGAACAAGATAAATTTCCTCACTCCCCATAACAGCACCAGTTCTTTTCTCCAGCCCCTCAGAAACACAGAAAAGGAGATTTTGGGAATCCCATTCCACAGAATGGATGCTTGCATGATGTTTCCAGGGATCCATTTGGAAACACCACTCAGTTTTTAACATTTCCAGTCTAAGGAATCTATCACTGATCAGCAAATCCCAGAATGGTTTGGGCTGGAGGGACCTTAAAGCTCATCCCCCTCATCCCCTGCCATGGGCAGAGACACCTTCCACTGTCCCAGGGTGCTCCAAGCCCCATCCAACCCGGCCTTGGGCACTGCCAGGGATCCAGGGGCAGCTTCTTTACCTTACCTGAGGCTGGGGCAAGGCAAATCAGAGCTAAATTAATATCACACACACGAGACAAATGTGCCTTTCACTGGATAAAACGAACAGAAGCTGTCCCTGCCCATGGCACGGGGTGGAACTCCAAAACCTTCAAGGTCCCGTCCAACCCAAACCATTCTGGGATTCCTTCTCCAGGAGCACTGCTCTTCCTTGAGAGCAAAAGATGCCAAAGAAAAGGAGAATTGTTCTCCCTTATTCCTGTGCAACACCCCCCTCCCTGCCTGGGCTCTGCCCCACGTTTGTATGAAATAAGTCCCATTCCCTCCTATGAATTAACTGGAGGCAGTTTGTTTACACCAAAGATTAATTTGGCCTTTTTACACAAACGAACAAAAGCCAGGAAATTCAAAGCCAGAGCCTGAGTGCTGCCAGAACGTGGGTTTAGCCTTTAATAAGCTGAGCCTTTATCGCTCTGCAAACCATGTTCCAGAGGCAGATAAGCACCAGGAAAGTGCACAGCAGGACTGAGGGGAGTCAATAGCACAGATCCCATTATTAACCTGTCGATATCCCGTTGTCCCAGCAGCAGGGACAGCTGCTGACACCCGGGGGGCCCAGGGAGCCCAAACCAGGCTGGGATCGTATGAAAAGGCAGACCTGGAAGTGTGGGAGATGGGATGGACAGAAACACCAGTGCCGAGTGCTGAGGGAAAGCAGCACGTGGAGATTTAAAGGCATTTTCTGTGGGAGGGAAAGGAGGCTAAAGCACAGGAGAGAAATCTTTGGAATAAATGCACACCAGTCAGGTCACAGCTGAGAGTAAGAAATGGGCTGTCTCCTGCATGATGAACACTGCAATTCATTTACTCCACTGAGGAATGACAGCTAATTATTCCAAATTTCCACGTCATAAATAATTTACGTGCACAAGCCTGTAATGTGCCATCAATCTGGGAGCAGGAACCTGCATTCCTGAAAATGGTGCCATGCCCACAAATGGACTGAAAAGTCTGTGCTTGCACAGGGAGACCTGGTACATGCTTAGAGAACAGGATACACCTTTCACCAGATCACTGCAACTCCTTGGTACCTCAGCCCTCACCACAGCAACTTAAAATAATACAAACATATTAAAAAATCAAATAATAATCATGGATAACCCCTACCCCCTCTCTCCTCCACTACCCTCACCCATCCACATCAACTGTCCTCACCCTTCACACCATTCCTTCTCTCCTTTTCCATCTTTTTCAGCCACAAAGGTCATCTCCCCAGTTTTATCAGGTACTGCACCAAGTCCATCATTGCCAAAGTCAGGAGCTCCAACACCATCACCTTTTAGTCACCCTCAGTTTATCCTCCTAAAATGCAGCTGCTCACCCCCAAAGCACAGGCACCCCCCAACCCCTCCACTGACTCCTCACGTGCTCCAGGAATTACCTGCAAATTCCTAAGAAGAATCCTAAACCCCCCACGATGGCTCATGAGTCTCTCCACACAATCTTATCCAATTTAAACTCCCTCTGTGCCTCACACCCCACACCACAGCTGCTGCTGGAAGCACCGCTGCCTCTGTCTTCTGCCATCCAAATTAATTGTTTAATCCTTACCTAATTCACACCTCTCAGACTTTCCAAGTGAAGGGCTTAAAGCCAGGCTTTGACATCTGAGCTACAAGCCAGGCTCTGGCTAACAGCAGCATAAGGAATATGTGCCTGTAAATTCCAACACTGGATTGTGAAACTCGGGGCACTTCATACAAAGATCTCTGCATTCCCTGGGACAGGAAGAAAATACGAGGTGCAAATGGAATACAGCAGAAGAAATCAAACAAAATTTCCTCCCAGAGCTCCGGGAGCATTTGGGCACTGCTCTCAGGGTGGGATTGTTGGGGTGTCTGTGCAGGGCCGGGAGCTGGACTGACGGTCCTTGGGGTCCCTCCCAACTCAGGGTACTCTGTGATTCTATGAAACTTTGCAGTTTTAATTGAGGAATGAAGGAGAAATGGGTGCAGTGGGTCCATGCAGAGGCTCTGGATGACACGGCTGCACTTTGGAGCAGAGCAAAGCAGCAGAGTGTGACACACACAGATACTGCCCTGGCTCTGCAGGGCCGCCAGGCAGCCAAGGAAGGGTTAAAGAATTAAGTCATGTTTCCTTGTGAGGCTCCATTAAGCAATACAAGTGAGTCTTGTGTAAAAGGATTTTAAGTTCAGCGTTACAAGTGCTGGTAATGAAGAGGATGCACGTTGGAAGTGTCAGCTGATCCATAAAGAGCCACCGCTGCAAGATTTATCACCCTGGCATCGCGCTGCCCCATCACTCCTGCTGAATAATGAATGCTTTTTACATTCACATTTGTGTACAAAACCCATTTGCACAACGGAGAAATAACTCTGGAAGCAGGGATAGGTTCTTCCTAATCTCTCACCCGGGCTCCCTGCACTAAGCAGCAGCTCTGTTAACGAATCCATCAGCGCTAACCCATCCATCACTGCTCCAGCACCTTCCCCATCCCACACTGTGTCACCCAGCTGACTTCTGTACCAAAAAAAGCAGCAAAAGCACAATTTATTTTGCAATAACACACTATAGTGATGGAGCATTAACTAACATTAAGATAAATTGCTCTGAGCTAATGAATCGTCCATTACTAATCCCTCGGATGAGGCCACACAGCTAAATAACAACTTGGAGCTGGGCTTGTATTAAAATCCTCGCAGTCTTGCCTTGCAGTCAGGGTCACAGAAATGTTTATTCATTTCTACAAGAGATTTCTTGATGGAAAAAGAGAAATGTTGTAAAGAAAGATGAATTAGAGATGAACGAGTCAGCTTTTCTCTACCACCACGTCCCTTTGCACTCCCACTGTGCAGTACCTGGAGTAAACGAAGCTTTCTGGCAGTTTGCACCTGACTGCAGGTGGGAAGGAGTCCCAGGCCCTGCCCAGGGTGCAGCACACTCCCGGGGAGTAAAGGCACCTCTGGCAATCAGAGCAGTTTGTGTGTCAGAGCACCGGCAGTGCTCAGCAGACACAAACGATGTGGCTTCGCAGAGCTCTCGTTTGGAAACGGGAGCGAGATCGCTCCAGCCTCAGCTGCTTTACGAACCCACACCATGGTTTTCTGTCTAGTTACAGCTTTTGCCTTTGGCTCTTGTTCCCAAACTCTCCCCCCAGGTAAAAGGCACCCACCAGTTTCCACCTCTGCTCCGGGATGGCGCTGATGTCCACGGGATGACGCTCTATGACATTGAGGAAGCGCGCCTCGGGGACAGCAATAGCACAGATTACATGGACCCACCTGGGGAGCAAAGCCAAGACACAAATCAGGGCCTCCGTTATTTGAATGAAATGCTCAGGAGGGCAGTTAACATTTCCCTGCCTCCCTCAGCATCCAGGCACATTTCCAGGGGTTGGCAGCCTTGGCAACGCTCCCAGCTGACTGTTAATCAGGGTGGCACAAGGTAAATGTCTCTGGAACAACAGAGATCACCCTTCTTCTGCTCGATACTAAACCTTCTCTGAGAGGACTTTTCTCTGAGAAACAGCCATATTCGGCGAGAGCTCAGAAGCTCTGCTGCCGAGCAGCCTGGTGCAGTGTAGGGCAGCACAGTCACTCGGGCTCGTCCTGCCAAGTCAGCGAGGAGCAGTTCCCTCCAGAACCCTAAAACTTGCTGCTACACTGAGCATTAAGGCCAAATCCACAAGACAAGGAGATGAGGTGCAGTATGGAAGGAAAATACACTCAAAGCCAGCACTCACCGGCCATCAGTGGTCATCTGGAGAGCTCCTCCCCTGAGATTGCACAGGCAGCATTCCTGCGGGAACACAACTCCTTCAGAACAGCACCCGAAAGCCCTGCCAGGCTGTTTGTCCTCCCCAGAACATGACCACAGCCCACCCGGGATGTCAAAGGCAGACTGAGCCCTCCCACCGCCCGTCTCTGTGGAAGCAGCTGGGTGATCCCAGCAGCACCCAGTGGCAGCTGTGCTGCCCCAGCCCTTACCGCTGCCCACGCGCCGGCGGAGCACCGCGAGCACGACCAGCTCTCGTTCACCAGGTCTGGGCGTATCCCGTAACAGCCTGGAGGAAACAGAGTCACAGCCTTGTTACAGCAGGGGTTTGCCAGCACTTCTCAGTATTGACTCGATGGCTTTTCAGTTCAGAAGCATCTTTGAGAGCATTTGAGGAACTGTATTCAACAGGCCCGGACAAAAGTCATAAAGGGGGGGCAGGATTTGGGACCAGCAGGTCTAAAAACAAACAAACCAAAACCCCACAAACAGGAAACCCTCACATTTGTTTTTCACTTTTCTAAGGACTACAATAGCAAGACTTTGTTTCTTTAGGCAGGAACTGGGCTCCAAGGTGGTGCCACCATTGCCAGAGTGCACTCGCACATCAAAGCAGGTAAGGACACTGAATTTTGGCAAGGTCGAAGCAGTTACCTTTGCTGTGTGGTGTTAGGAGGAAGGAGAAGCCCAATAATGCTGCAAGGAAATTAAACACCTGCATTCCACTTGGCTAACAGTATTTAATTTATGGTTATAGGAAGTGTTAAAAACATCTCATTTTACAGAGCATCGATTACTGCAACGTGCAAGCACCAAATCCTCCTACGGCAACACCAAAATAGTAAAGTGGTATTGTGCCCATTATAAAAAGACAGGGAAATAAGAACAAAAAAGTCCTTACAATTCTATAAAAGGCACTGAGGTTTGTCACTGAAAACAATGGGGAAAAGACACAGAAATAGTTTTGGAAAAGGAGATCTATGTGATTCCGGCAAGCTTGTAAAGTGAGTGGAAAATTAAAGATAAGCATCTCAACTAACACACAGCTCATTCCATCCTGCCCCTGTCCTTCCTAACAAAATCCCATCCAGCCTTCACCTATCCTAACAAACCGAACGGAAAATTTCAGCTGGGAACAACAATCTCAAATCACTGAATTAAACTTAAAAGAAGATATTCAGAAAGCACCGGGATTGCCACCACAGCCTGATTTATAAATATCATCCACTTAACCAGATAAACAGCATGTCAAAAAAAGTCAATACTATGGATCTGCAGCTGCTCTCCACATCTGAGGTCTCTTTTCATCATATGGCAAATCAGGGAAGCAGATTCCACCCAGGCCTAGAACAGGGACAGGGGTGTTCAACCCAAAACTGAGCTGAGGGAGAGCCAGACCCTGAGCACAGCCTCACGCTGCACCAGGGGAGGGTCAGATCGAAAATTAGGAGAATTTTCTTCATGGAAAGGACTGTAAAGCATTGGAACAGCCTGCCCAGGGCAGTGCTGGAATCACCAACTCTGGAAGTGTGTGAACAACACAAGGACGTGGCACTGGGGACGCGGTCAGTGGTGAGCAGGGGGTGGTGCAGGGCTCAGGTTTGGACTTGATGATCTTAAAGGTCTTTTCCAGCCTCAGCGGGTCTGTGATTCTGTGAGGGCAGAACAGTGCCATTTACTGAGCCCCAGGCTGTCCCACAAGGATAATCCAAGCAGACCAAGGAAAATATGCTCTTTTTATGGATTTTGTCAGTGCCTCAAAAGCCCAGAAACCTTCACAAACCTTCCCCTCTCCGTAGGGCCTGGCTGCTGGAACCCAGCACAGTTTGAGAGGGCACTTCCCAAGAACACACAGGCTGCCAGCTGGTTTTACAGGCAGCCAAAATACACCTCACCACTGCAATCCTGCAATAAAAGCAAATGGGTTCTCTGCAGCAAAGTCAAAGGGATGTCACCGAGCACAAGGAAACAACCAGGCACTGAAGCCTCCATCAGATTTAACACCTGTCCTGTCCTATCCTCAAGGGGAGAGCACAGCCCAAATATAAAACTGAGTTTCTCTAAAAAAGGATGGATTTCAGATCTGAGCCTGCAGATTAAAATCATCTTGCCCACATCCCTCTGTCCTTAAATAGAACTGGGCCACAGAAACCATTCTGAGACTGGACTGTTGCAGGCCTATGGATGGACGAGATGCAGCATCCCTGAACTGTGAGGGAAGGATGAACTCTCCCTCCTCACACCCACTCTGCATCCCGTGGCCTTATTAGCCAGAAATGACCATAATCAGGGATTCAGCACAGAAACAAAAGTTGCCTTCCAGTTCCCCAGCCCTGCTGAGCTGCACGGGGACCTGCAGACTCTAAAACTGGAACAACAAAAGTAATTCCAGCTGATGCAAGTCAAATAAGATTCCCCATCTGTCAAGATCAAACAGCTGAACAGTAATTCGTCACAAATGTTAACTGGATGCTGCACAATCTCCACCCAAGGTACACTCCACCAGGATTAATCAGATCTTCTTTTAGACATAACTATCAGGGAAGCAAACAGACATATGCTCCCTTTTGTAATCAAGTGCCATTACTACAAACACTATCACAGGCACTAATAAAACATATCTCCAACCACTCCATAATCTCTGCTGCATGCAGGAACAATACAGCCTCCCCCAGCAGACCAATACTGGAACGAAATATGTGAGAGAAAAGAGTGCAATAAAGCCTTTGAGTTCTGCTTTATTACAAAAAATGAAAGGTATCAAAAGAAAGAATCTTTTCTGTGAGACAGAGAAGAATCGGCCAACAAAATAAGCAGTAAAAAGAATATTGGTGTGTATTTTTAAGATCAGTGACTGCCGAGATGGACTCGAATACCCAGATACACCTTGGAGAGAAAGGTTCCCTGCCCGTGGCAGGGATGGGAGCTGGATGAGCTTTAAGGGCCTTCCAACCCAAACCTCTCTGGGATCCCACGATACACTTGTACCAAGGAAGGTAAAAATGGGAGTGACAGGATACAAACCTGCCAAGAAGGAATTCAAATACAGCAACGCACAAACTCCTGAGTTTCTCAGGACCCAAGGGCTTTGGGGAAGGAGGAGACACTCACTAGCATGAACCTGCAGGCAGCATTTGGCACAGGATATCAAGGGACTGGTTCCATCTTCTCCAATGTAGGAATTTGAAGGAAGGGGCTCGGTGTTCTCTCCACTTGAGGTAAAGCACATCTCCGGGATCAGGGGCTTGGTCTTCTGCCCGCACTTGGAAAGGTGCACGAAGGAGGACGGCTCCCCTGCAGAGACTGGGGCAGTTTCCTTATCCACCTGTGAGGGCTTGGGAGAAAACCCCATCAGTGCAACCTTCCCCTCGCAGAAACCTCACCCAGCCAAAAAGGGACCTAAAACCCCGATTCCCACCCCTGCCTCCACCTCAGGCGTCGACTGGGATCTGTAATTTGTTGTGAAAGCTCAAGGAAGCATCAGAATAATGAGCAGCTTTTCCTGTTTCTCTTCTGCAAAAATCCTAAATTCCTAAATTGCAGCTGAAAACACCAAGGAAAAATAAAAAGGAAAATATTACTAAAAGCAAGACCTTCCCTCCCCCTCTCCCATCCCTTTGGCATCCTTCCCTACTTTTCCTGCAAGAATTTCTCATGAAGGACATTTCAAGGTTTCTGGCAGCAGACAGAGTTAAAAGCAATGGATAAAACCAGCTCAGCTGCACCCAGTTTTCTTCACAACAGCCAGCAATCAGAACAGATATTTTATTTTCAGTCTGTATAATAAATCAAGAGGTTTTATTGAAGGGGGAGGTGGGTTCTGCTTTCCTCAGGAAAAGCTTCCAACACATCTACAAGTATCTAAGGCACGAATTCCTGGTGGGCACACAAAGCCAGATTTGGCTTTATGTGAGAACAAATCAATGCACAACTGCACAAATAACTAATTCATCTGATGAATTTTGCCTTTCTGCTCATAACATCTCCCAAAGCATATTGGTAGTTTCCAAAAAAAGATGATGGATGTGCTTACTCAGTAAATTTTTATTTTGTGGCTTGTTTGCATAAATTCAGCAACTCGGGCCCATAAGGAAACAGGAGCCTGGTGTGACTTTCCTCTGCATGGAACAGTGTTTGCAAAGCTCTTTACGTGTGATTTCAAAATGAACACTGAGAAAGCCAGAGAAGCCAGGAAAGATAACAAAAAAGGCTCCGACCACTGCCAAATCCAAACACATTTCTTTGGTGTGCAAATTTGTATGGGTTTGTCTCTATCAGAAATGTCTGCATCCTAATTTACCCATCTGAGCAGTGCCGGAGGTTTCGATGAGGTGTTAGGGAAAATCTCTTCAGGGGAGGTGGGGTCAGGCAATGGCACAGGCTGCCCAGAGAACTGGTGGAGTCACCATCCCAAAAACCCTATTTATTATACTATAATAACATGTATATTATTGTGGATACAGACTGGGGCACGTGGCTTAGAGGTGAACACAGTGGGGGGGGGATTGACAGCTGGACTTGATCCTAGAGGTCTTTTCCAACCTCAATGATTCCCTGACCCTGTGACGAGGAATTACCTGGTTATAGGGGTAGAAGAGGGTGCAGACAGCACAGTATGGCTCACTCAGGGCAGCAGCTGCATTGAACTTCCTTTCAGCTGGGAAATTAAATGCTTTATTCTTCCACTGGAAGGAAAGTAAAGATTTCAACGCCTCTGGATCACTCATATCTTCCTCTCCAGAAAATGGAAATGTTTCTAGAATGAAAACAGAAAAAAACCCCAAAATAAGGGGCAGTCAGTAAAGACAAAAGAGTTTATGGATAGAAAAGGCAAAAGGAGCAGGGCTGAGTTAAACAGCTCAGGTGTCAACAACACAACAAGTGCAATAAATAAAAACATTCCACTCCTCCATGGCGTCTCATATGCCAATGCTCCAAATACTGCCTTAAATGGACAGAATGTCCCTTTGGGGATAAATACACAAGTGGGACAGCAGTGACCTGAAGGAATTGGCCACGAGGAAGGAGAGAATGGAGATTTACTGCCTTTGTAACTCCCTCCTTGTCCAGCTGTGGAAACCTCCACCCTCCTTTTAATGAAGATTAAATTTGAACTTCAGTAAGTTCAAAAGCCACGATGCCAGTGCCAGGAGATCCCCCTTTCCTGTCCCTAGCAGGGAGCTGCATGCTCTGGAAGGTGTGGATGCAGCTGGTGCTGGTGTGGCCAGGCCAGCTCCCAGCCTGACCCCACCCTCCCAAGGTGCATCCCAGACCTGCTGTGCTCACACAGCCCCTGCCTGGGAGGCACCCTGGGCTCGGTGCTCTGGCACAGCCATTCCCACACCACCACCCCTCCCATCTGCATTCCCCACCATCCAGAGCTCTGCCAGAGCTCTGCCAGGGACTGCTCCTGCTAATTAATTTGCTAATTCTCTATTTTATAAACCTTTAAAAGGTCCTTGGCATTTCACGATTAAACCACTGCAGAATCCATTTGTGGCAGTCTGGGGGTCCGAGTTTCTTACCCTTCCTTACGAAGGAGTTTTGAGTCACTGTAAGTGTTAAAGAAATTTTCCACACAAGGCTGAGTGTAAATCACTCCCTGCATCACCAATCTGCAAAGTTTCCAAAGGAACAGGGAACTCAAAACATCTTGGAAGAACATTATCCCCAGAGCTCAGCACATTAAACCAAATTGTTCACTGCTTCACTGTTAATTACTGGAAATAAGCAGTTTATGTTCTGCTCTACAAGTCTAAGTCTCCTCCCCAGTTCTCCCTCCCTTTGAAGATTTTCTGACTCTTGGGTTACCTGAAAGGATAAAAGGAACCCGAAGTAAAGCATTAATGGCTGAGTTTACATCTCCGATTTTAAATGTTGTCCATAACGTATTTGTCAGACAATGTGGAAATGTTATTGTGTTTAATAAATCCCTTTTTTGAGGTGATGAGTGCTGGCTGTGTGGCTCTGTCACATTTCATATGAGGGCTACTTCCTACAAAGTGCCTTGTCTTGTTTATTTGTAAGACGTGAACCAAGAACCACATTTCTCCAAATTCCAGCCGCGGCACATCAGGTGGCAGGCCAGGATCCACGATAGCAGAGGAATCAGTGGCACCAGCAGCCTGATCCAGAGTGACAGGGGGAGAGAAAAAAGGGAGTGGCTGTCGCATGGTATCACCTTCACTCCTCCCAGGGTGGATCTGGGGGGACCCTCGGCTTTCAGGAGGGCTCCCACGTTGCAAGCAAGTGGAAGAGACAAACAATTTGTCTGGGCTGAATCTTTGTGTAACACGTGCATTCCCTGAATTTACATGCTCCCTGTTCCTCCTGCAGATCATCCTTGCACATCATCCCCTGAAAAAGCCCGGAGTGCAGAGAGCTGCCTCTATTCCCTGGTGGGGAGGGAAGAATCTGTTTGATCAGATTTTGCCCAGCAGAGCTGTAAATCAGTCCCCAAGAAATGCCAGCTTTCACAAGAGCTGCTCCCGCTCCACCAGCCAAGTCCCCAAGCACCATCCAACAAGTCAAAGCAGTGAGAAGGATCTGCCTAATGAGGTTCCCCCAGCACAGAGTTGGTTCCAAGGTCTCACACCAAAACAGGATAACAAGTCTCAGCTGCCTCCCTGCACTTCGCTCCACGTTACACACTTGGAAGGCAACAAATGCATCCTCCTGGGTGAGGAAAGGGAGCTCTGTGTGTGCAGGAGAGGCCCTTCCTGCAGGAGGCTGCTCTAACGTCAATGGATCCATTCCTGAAGGAAAGTGAAGGGGAAAGAAGCTGTCCTTGGGAACGAGGAGCTGTGAGTAGGGGCTGCCAGCTACAGCCACATCCCTGCCCCAGCACACGAAAGCTCCTTGCTGAGGGCTTGTCCATATTCTGAGTACTCTCTAACGTGGGAAAGGCCCCAAAGTAGGAAATTACACACAAAACTGAGTACAAGGTAAAAATCTTTTCTTTCCCCTTGGTCCAGACTGTCAGGGCATTCCCAGGGACTGGGATGTGGGAAAAGAGGCATCGGTGATGTACGGTTAAACACTGAAAAACATTTTAATTTTCATTTCTGCATCTGCCAAGAAAAGTTTGGACCCCAACACTGACATGAATTAGGAGCCAACCAAAAGGTTAGAACTGACTTTCTCCACGCACATGAGAGCAGACCTGACCTCCACTGCCTCCAAGGGGAACAGACCTCATCCCACTGCAATACCCAAGACAGAGCTTTGCCTTTAAGATACTATTTTCTGCAAACTCTTTTTTCCCATTGCCCAAAATGCTGCCTCATTCTGCAGCCAGCAAAATATTTTTCTTGAGTGAAAAAAGGGTGGGAGGTGAGAAGTGACACCTCCCACAGAGGAGTTCTGTTTCCAGCTGGGTTATCGAAATGGGAACACGCTGCATTTCCTACCAGCGAAGTGTAACACACAGAGTTTCAGGCCACCCAGTTTTGTCAAAGGCTCAGCAGTTCCCTGGGTCACACGGGACATCCACACGGCCCCGGTGCTGCTCACTCACCCTCGTCGCTCGAGGTCTCCTGTTTGACCACGGACAGCGGGGAGCGGGTCGGGGGCTTGCCCAGCGGGTGCCGGCGGCTCTTCTTGATCTCCATCTTCATCTTGGAGAAGGCAGAAGCAGCCTGGAAGGAAGCACAACGAGCTGGATGGGCACCTCAAAGGAGGGAGCGGGACAAGGGAGGCAGAGCCCTTGTCAGGATGAGTTCTTGGATTCACACAGCAAACTTTTCTCTGCCTTTTGGCTGAACCACTAAAGCCTTCTGAGCCAACTCCTGGAGCAGATAAAAGCCAAAACTAACTCTTAAGAAGTTGGGTAAACTACAGAGTTTTCTTCAAATCAGGACAGCCTCAGAACATCTGCAAGCTGCCAGTTCCATCAGCTTGTGAAAAGTCTGCTCAAACACACGCACAGCCGGGAACTCCATGGAAATCCCAGACTGGGCTGGGTTGGAAGGGACCCTAAAGCCGACCCAGTCCCAACCCTGCCGCGGGCCAGGCCGCCACCAGGTCACGTTCCCACCCAGCCTGGCCACAGAACCGTCCCCACCGCGGCCGCCCGTGCCCCACTGACCTCCGCAGCGACCTCGGCCTCGGCGCTGTCCCCGTCCTTGCCGGGGCTCTCGAGCGGGCCCTGCTCGCGCCAGCCCAGCCCCTTCTGCGTGGCGAACTGCTCGAAGGCCTGCTGGCAGGACATGTGCTCCTTGTCGAACACCACCTTCTTGCTGCGGGGCACCACGTACAGCATGGGGATGATGGGCCGCGGCTTGAAGTCGTCCTCCTCGGCCGGCGCCTCCGAGGGCTGCACGACGTTCAGGGGGGCCGGGGGCCGGCCCTGCTCCGGGGG